>CM029941.1:74666499-75081499 GCA_017639245.1 Myiopsitta monachus
GATCTTTGCTATCTTTCCATGCCAATGGAGTTCTGGCTGCAGGGGCTTTCCAAAGCTTGCAGAGCGGATCTCTCTTCAACTCAGCACTCAACAGACAGTGCTCCTATTCATATACTGAGTATAATGTTCATCTACTTCACAGTGGCATAACATCTAGTTTATGTTCATGCTGTGATCCACCATAATCCTTGGATTCTTCTGTGCAGAGTTACTGGGAAGTCACTTGTTTTTCTATTCTGCCTTTGTGCAGCTGACTATTCCCATATGGGTTTAGTAACTGGCATTTAACTCTATGGACCTGCATCCCGTTTTTGTACATGAGTTCAGTGGTTTGTCAAGATGATTCTGAATGCTCCTTTGTCCTCAATTTGGTATTATGGGTGAACTTAGTGAGTTCTTCATTTCTAACATTCAGACCACTAATGAAAGCATTGAACAGTTCTGGCCTTAAGCTTCACTCCTTTCATCCTTCTGTTTAGTAGAGGTACTAAACTTAGACTTACATTGTGAGTGTGGTTTTCTAACTCACCTTTTGGAAGACCACGTTTTCCAGGAGTATCTATAAAACTGCCACATGAAATAGCCTGACATGAGATGTTAGTCAATTGCTTCTCCCCTGTCCAAAATATTTTAGTGGTGACAGAAGACAAAATAGAGAAACATGCCCTCAAATGGTTTTTCAAGACAGGAAATTAAGCAAAGTTAGCAGATCAAATTTCAAAGGCCATACTTAATTAATAGTTCTCTTTGATACTATGCTGCAAATAATTTCCCAGGTAAATTTTTATTCAGTTTGAACTGTACTGTTGGGAAAGATAAAATATGTAGTTGTTTAACAGGAGGAAAACCATGCTATGTTCCATTAAAGGTTTAGACTCATCTACAGTTTTATAATTGTAATGTAACTAGTTAAACAGAATGTGCATTTTGGGCATAGTAGTTTTTCATTTGAGGTCTGGGTTTACCCAGCAAATTTTTTAATTCAAAAAGATTAACAATTTTTTTTTAAGAGAGGAAAAAAATTCTACCGTACCCCCCCCCCCCCAAAAAAAAAAAAACCAAACCCAACCCTATTTCTTTGAGTACTGTCTAAAAAGTATTGCCTTTGGGATGAAAACATTATTTTGATACTGAGATAATGTTTTGGCAATCTATATCACTATTTTAACTACAGTCTCGCTATTATTCCCAAAAGTGGGCACTCGTGTGTAATACAGGTGTGTTAGATATGTTGTTGTTCTTTGCTTTGCACCTGTAACATATAGATGATTGTATGTATAAACATGATTATCTGGGAATGTTTAGCACAGTCTAGCCAGCTTTGACAACGCCTGCAGTTTGATCTAGCAGCTTGAGGAAACTTGAGGAAAGAAAAAGCCTTCACACATGGGAATTCACATGCTGCTAAATGTTTAAGGTAAAGCTGCTTTTTTCTGGCTTGCCATCTGCTTTGTGGGAAAAATAAAATGTGGAAACAGTGAAGTAAGAATCAGAGGAAAACAAGGCAATAAAGGCATGTCCAGACTGCTTAGAGACTGAAGGTAATATATTTGAACATCTTCTGAGCAATACTAATTTAGAAAAATGTGCTGGGAGCTGGTTATCCTACTGAAAGAAGAGCAGCTAGGAGAATTTGCCATCTTCTGGAAATCCTCTTCTATTCCTTCTTGTCTCCAGTAATCCATCAGGAGGTAGTACCCCTTTTCTGCTAAATGTTTTTCTGCTCTAATTTTATTCTAATCCCTTTCACAAAGGCTGGGAGCTTATCAAACCTTTTTCCTAAATTTCTTTTTGATGAGTTATCATCCCCAGTCTCATTCCTGTTATGTTGGTCAACATAAGAATTTTCATCTTGCTTTGACCATTAAATTATTTCCCTGCTATTATAAGCACACCCCAAAACCAGTTTAATTAATAAAATCTATCAGAACAGTCTACTAGTTTTAGGAAAATTAAGCACTGTATATTTTTAAACACTACTGAAAAGGGAAATACTAAACAGAAGGAAGATTACTTCTGGTGGTCCTCAGGGATGAGTCTTGGGACCAAAACATCAGTGGCATTAGCACAAAAAGCGGTAACTCCAATGAAACCTGTTGATGGTGTGTATGTGGAAGCCTTATGAAAAATAGCTGATTCTGTTTTGGTATAAAAGCAGCCACCACCTCTGAACAGCATGCAAGTTGAAGTTTCTGATGGGTGTTGCGTCATCAAGATTTGTATGCCTGTACAAAAAGAATGACCATACTATCTTCGGGTTACTTCTTGGGAAGGAGAATAGCTCTGGTTTAGGTTGTTATGGCTCTGTTTGTCTTGTGCAAAAATATTTAACTGAAGAAGATCTTGCCATCATATAATTCCCAAACAGAATGAATTAAACAACACAGAGCCGCAGGACAGCTGGTGTTGGAAGGGGACTCTGAAGATCATCTAGCCCAGTGCTCAGAGAAGGGTCAACCAGAGCATGTTGCTCATGCTGTGCCCAGTCTGTTGTTATTTATTAAGTAAATAGAGAATCAATTTCATCTACAAGCTTTACTATAAACAGCAGCTATGGACGTAAATCACTGTCTGCTGGGATTTTATGAAGCTTTCTGCATTCAGCTGGTGGCACCACTAATGAATGCTGCAGTCCCATCCTGCTGCAGGTGTATCTGTCTTCAACACATATATGTACCCTGGTCTTGGCTTTATGTCTCCGCTAAGACTTAAATAAGTGAGTTCTATCTGCAATAGTCCTCACAATTAAGAAGCAAATGCATTAAACAGTCTTACTATTTAAGCTGAAAACTGTTGTCCTCATTGTCCTGTTTGTGAAGGTCCTTTCCCACACAGAACTGTCATTTATTTGAGAGGGACTGAGAGGAATAACTGATGGGAAAATTTAGGTCCTGAGTCCATTCTAGTACTTTCTGAAGGGCATGAAGGTACATATTTAATTCTAGTACTACAGCATGAATTACCCATGTTGCTCTGAGTAAATTAAATAATATCACATTGTCCTTCTTTTTCTGCTTAATTAAATATCACTTGGAAGTCCTGCCTCTCATATCTAGTGCATGGTTCTCATTCACATTGCTTAAGCATGAGCCCTGGATTTAATGAAAGTATCTACCCCAATTTTCTCATGTAGCCTATTAGCTTCTGTTTCCTTTCTGGCTGTTACAAGATCCTCTTTGACTTCCAAGTTAGTTGAAAGGTGATTTTGAATATCGATTTTGATTTTAACCAAAAGCTGGAGTTCAAAGCAGAAAAAGCTGGAGAGTACTCCAGATCACCTCCACACTCTTAGGCTGTGTAGGACATAAAAATATAGTAAAATACATTTACAGGGCTATTCAAAAGCCCAGTAAGGACAGCTGATTCCAGAGGGAGATTAGAAACACTGCCCAGATGACTTAAATTTAATGCTACTCTCATAGTCAAGAGAGAAGGGAAGGAAACCAACTAAGGCCCAGCTTTGCCAGTGCTTCCTCAGTGCTTGGCTGGTAATGCTTTGAAGTGCAAAGGGAAAACCCATGTCATGAATGACAGAAACTCGCCATAGAAAAGCCCTACCCTATTAAATCACTTCATCCCCCTCTTGCCAAACTCAGGGGGAAAAACATGTAAGGTTGTGCCCAGAGTTGCTGGTGGAGCCTGGGAGGGAAGAGAGCACATTTTCTCCTCCCATGGTGCTGGAGTCCCTCAGCCACGCTATGCCAGAGTCCTCCTGGTCATGTTAGCCTTGCCTTCTGTGGTAAGCCCAGGAACGCTGAGCACAACCGATCAGCCCAATGTTGTATCCCAAATGGTGGGAAGCTACTGCGGAAAAAGGACTTGAGCAAGTCCAGAGGAGGCCATGGAGGTGCTCTAAGGGCTGGAGCAGGCGGTTGAAACTGGATGAGCTTTAAGGTCCCTTGTAACCCAAACCAGTCTGTGATTCTGTGATTCTATGATATGAATGTGTGAAAATCTCTCTGGGCTGCATTACAATGTGAGGAGCCTGGGTGAATGTCTTGGGTCATTCAGGCTAAGACAGTCATCCTGGTTCCTTTGGCAGGAAGGGAAAGTTGGATATCTTCAGCTGGGGATGAGATGACTTGCTCTCAGGTGATACCCTTCTCTTTCTCTGTTAGCAGTGAAGGTGTGTAGTTGGCAAACACTAAAGCTTGTGCTTGCTTGAAGCTGGGTAGATAACAATGAGTGGCCATACAGCTACTATTGTTGTGGCTTCTGTGCACCCCAGAGAAGTGGGTTAAGTCATTAAAAAATATATCAAAATATAAAATACTGTGATCAAGCACAAATCCATCAGCTATGACACAGATTAATTTGTTTGGGATTTCTGATATTCTGAGTAATTCAAAGACTTGTCTTATGATTTTTCCACACCATCTGGGTGATGTTTTCTTCCACTTCACTTCTTGCTATGTGAGAAAAGGAAGTGCTGGCAAACTCTCCAGTACCATTTCCACATAGAGAGCACATAGTTCACTTTTCTTCATATGCAGGGAAGAAGTTAATCTTTATCCTTTCCGGTAACCTGCTGGAGAGGCTGCTTGCAGCCCTGGAGTGCACCCTGATCTAAATAACATTTGCTCCAACACTCCCAGCCTCTGTCTCGCAGCCACATCCAGAAAACCCTTACAACCTGAAGGGCATTTATGAGTAATCTTGAGCTGAAATGCTGCCAGGAGTTTGCCTTCCCAGAGCCAAGCACTCAGAGTTCAGCAAGACAGAGTCCTGTCACATGTGGTGCGGTCCAGCTTTCTCCACTGCACTTGGAGTCATCCTGCGCAGCGTCCTGTGGAGATGCTGGCACACAGGTAGTGCAGACTCCTTCTGTGAGGGGAGTGGTCGGAGCAGAAAAGGATCCTGCATTCATACAGGCTGCTGTAAGTTTACTTTGGAAAATCAAAACCTCGTTAAGCATTGTCTGAACTTTTACCAGACATGCTGAAGTAAGTTCACTCCACCCTCTTTTCAGCAGCTGTACTGGAAGCCAAGAATGAATGTTATATTAGGTGTGGAAGTAGTGAGTGCAGCAGTATGACAAGTCCTCAGGAATGGATATGTGAAGCTGAGTGCTCAGATGCCTGGCACGTGTAGTAGAACCCTCATATTAAACAGCCAAGGTCAAAATTGAAACAGATAATGTCTGCCACATCCATACTTATCCTGCTATGATCTCTCTAAAAATGCTGGTTAATTATTCTCTAAAGCTGAAGCAAGGGGCAGGTAGTAACTGTCATGTCATATGGCTGTCTAAGGATGGGTGAGGCATTTGTCCATGAAGTTGTTCACTGTTCAGGAGAGTAGAGAAAGCTCAGTGATGCAGAAAGTCAGTCTTCTCAGATCACACCATCTTCGTCTCATTTACTCAGGAGATTGCAGTACAGTGATTTTAAATCAGAGAAAAGTAAAAGTCATAACACGTGATCATAGAATCATAAAATGGTTTGGATTGGAAAAGACCATAAGAGGTCATCTCATCCAACCCCCCTGCAATGAGCAGAGACATCTTCAACTAGACCAGGTTGCTCAGAACCACATCCAAACTGGCCTTGAATGTCTACAAGGATGGCATATCCACCATCTCTCTGGGCAACCCATGCCAGTGTTCTACCACCCTCATTGTAAAGACTCTTATCCTCACATCCAGCCTGAATGTCCCTTTTTTAGTTTAAAACTGTTCCCCCTTGTCCTGTCCATACAGGCCGTTGTCCAAAGCTCCTCTTCAGGTTTCCTGTAGCCCCTTTAGGCACTGGCAGATGCTGTAAGGTCTCCCGAAGCCTTCTCTTCTCCGGGCTGAACAAGCCCAGGTCTCTCAGCCTGTCTGCAGAGCAGAAGTGCTCTATGCTGTGAGCCTCTCTTACAAGAGAGGTGTTCCATGTTCGATGCTGCAAATATTTCCTACTTGTGAGTTAGAGACACATGTTCCTGCACACCATTGTTTTCATCATGATAGCCTGTCTTAGCTTTCATTCAGTGGTCTCGTTCCAGGCTTGCCTTACTAACCACATTTCTTCCAAAGTCTGCAGCAGGCCTGTGGGAACAGAATGGCTGAGGAACCATTTCTAAGCAGCCTCTCATCCTTCCTCCATTAGCCATGCTGTGTGGTGTCAGCGTGGCTCATAGAGAGAAGGGCCTGTGTCCTGCTTCTTGTGTCTGAGGGTATTTTAGTTTTATGACTCCATCCTTCCCACAACAGAGCCAAAACCAAAGAGATGGGAAATGAAATCAGCTGTCTAGAGCTGCACTAATAAATATGTATAAAAGTAAGATTGGCTTCTCAAGAACAAAAGAGCAATTGAGACATTTAACCTAAACATCCATAATAAACTAATCAGAGCTGATTTATGGTAAGAAGTATTTCATGCTGCAAAGTCATGGAGGAAGTGGAATAATTTCTGCCTGATACTTGGCCTCTTGCAGCCTGTCTCATTCCTCCTCACGCAAGCTTTGGAAAGATGTGACCAGCCTCCTCATGACAAATCCCAGGAATGTTGTGTCTTCCCCTTTGACTTCAGCTGAGCTGAGCAGCCAAGCTGGATGATGATTTAGTGCAACTGCTCAATAATGAGCTGCAGTAAGCCCAGAATAAGCTGTTGGTTTGCATTTTTTTTAGTCTTGATTTTGCTTTCAGTTTTGTACAGAGGAACAAGTTAACAATCTTCTAGTGCTGCAGCTTTCTTTCTCCAGCTAAACTGCTACGAGGAACTTTCCTATTACTATCCCCAATTTCAAAGGAAGGTTCACCTGCCCTAAGGTCAACTTTTGCATGTTTCAGAAGCACACTTAACGAAACTCAATCAGCACGCTTAACTAAACTTTATCAGAGGTGTGAATAGGCATATGATTGGGATTCAGGCCACCAGGTGAGTGTGATTAGTCAAAGGAAAGACTCGAGAAGGACAAGAGAGATTTCTTTTTTTAATGGAGTGGTTCACCCAGATCCGAGATGGGGAGGCAGGTCCTGTTTCCTACTGCTTTGTGACCCTGACACAAAGTTCATGGTCAGACTTGCTTTCATTGACACCAGGGCACATGTGACCTGTCAGTACAGTTCGCAGGAGAAGTGATGTGTGAAGTTCCTCCTGAAGAGTCTATGGGGTCCTCCACACTTGCAGACCTTCTCTATGCAAGACTCCTGCAGAGGTGACATCTCCATAGTTAAAGCCCCAAAATAAGGCAGCTGCAACCAAAGTTTTATGCATGAAAACCACCAGCAGTCCTCAAAACAATGGGATGTGGGAGGGTGATCCTGTTTGGTGTCATCACTCCAGTTTAGTACCATAAAATGAGAAATGAAACTTTGCTAGCACAAGAAGATATGCAAGCCAAAAAAATGAAAGATGTGGTCTCTGATTTCACAAAAGATACACGTATGTTTCACAATAACTTGCTCACATCCTGGCCTTTCCCCTCAGCATGTAAATGATTTTGAGAAAAATAAATTAAAAAAAAAAAAAAATCAGGCTGAAGTGGATGCAGGCACATTCTAGGCAGCTTTTATTGCTCAGCAGTGATTGTTGTCTCCCAGTTCAGGGGAGAATGCTCAAATTGATATTCACATATCGGTTGGGCTGGTCTGAGGTTCCTCATTCTAATATTTCTTGTGACTGTAACACACTTATCCTCCCTCTCACCAGGCTTGTGTTGCCAAATAGAAGTTACTCCACACCCAGCCCCATGATTATAGTTTGAATAGAAAACTATCACAAAATAAAGTCCCTTTGAGGGCCTCAAAAATGTCTCAATGGATTCTAGTGGCAGTGGTGCTTTTTCATTATGTGCCTGGCTAGATTTTTACTTTAGCCCTTTTGTAATGAATTGCTTTCCTTTGTAGCACATAATTACTTGACAGAGTTTTGCTAAGAGGGGCCTGCGAGTCAAGTCCTCACCTCACTGCAGCCAATCCAAAATTGATGTGGACTTTGGGGAAGTAAAGATGTGACCCACCTGCTTTTTAAAGTTCATAAAGACAAAATGGCATGGCTAAGATGACAGACTAGAAGCAAAAGAGAGAGCACATAAGGGGACCCCACAGGCAGGAGAGCTCTGATGGTTTGGATAATGTATGGAAAGGGATCTCCCTTATCTGTGCTTTGGATGAATGGGGTAGTTCTTGGTTGAGTTTTTAAAAAAAGGAGGTTGATTTTTTTACTTACAGGCAAAAAGAGCATAGACTGCAGGCTGTGATACCACTACTGCTGGGTGCAGTTTAAGAGGTGCTCCATTTCTTCCTGTTGTCTCTTCTGAGGGATGTCTGAGTTATCCAGGTGTGCCAAAAACAAGACTAAGGGCTTTGATAACTTTTGAATTAAACTCACACACCTGTAAGTTTGAGTATAGATGCACTGAATATAGGGTTGACCGAAGACAGCCCTGTGCAACCAAAGACTACCTTTGCTGTAAGATCAGAGAACCTGTGTCTGCCCCATCCCTCAAAGTGTTCAAGGCCAGACTGGATGGGGCTTGGAGCAACCTGGTCTAGTGGAAGGTGTCCCTGCCTGTGGTGGGGGTTGAAACTGGGTGAGCTTTAAGGGCCCTTCCAATCCAAAACAGCCTGTTTTGAGATCTTCGGAGGGTTGTTTTGTGATCTTTTAAGATCCTGAGCAGAAATACTGAGTCACGTTTTGGTGTCCTCTGATGTCTGTCACCCACAGAGGCTATGTAAGAGGGCTATAACATAAACAAAAAGTGTTTAGAAGGTAGCACAAAGCAGTGAGGAATGCTAGTGGGGGTGAGTAATGGATCTTGAAATGTAGCTAAAGAAGAACAGACAAACTGAACAAACTTAAACAAGCAAAACAAAGTGCCTCTTTGTGCATCCCCTGGAGCTCATTGCCAGAAGACAGGGTGGATGCAAAAAGCTAACACAGTTCCTAGAGGAAATGGGTCAAGTGTTCTGGAAGAGGGTCACCAAGTGTTGGCCTAGGAAGTGCCCTGGGTTAACAGTGTCTGGGAGCTGAGAGAGTACTAGGGGAGAAGCATCATATTTACCACCCTCTTCCTACGTGTCTCTAAGCAACTGCTTCTTGCCACTCTTGTGGACAGATGCTGAACTGAACAGACCTGTGATCTAAGCTAACAGTAATTGTTCTTATGGATATAGCTTATTAATGGGTTGCTGCATGCCTTGCCTAGGAAATAAAGCAGTTACAAGGACAACTGGGAAATTCCTACACACATTGGTGTTGCAATGAACTGGGGGAAAGTTGCTTTACAAATGTCATGGGTTCAGCAGCAGCAGTCATTTTTCTCCTTCTTGGTAGCTGGTGCAGCACTCTGTTTTTGATTTTGGGCCTGGGAACTGCGCTGATAACAGCAGTGTTTTCAGTTACTGCTTGGTAATGTTTTGGTCTGGCCGAGGACTTTCTGAGTCTCATGCTATGCCAGGGAGGAGGGGAAGCCAGGAGGCAGCAGAGACAGGACACCTGACCCAAACTGACCAAAGAGGTTATTCCCTACCACAGCACATCATGTCCAGGATGTGAAACCGGAGAGCAGAGACCCGGAAGGGTGGGGGGTGCACTGCATGGTTGGGTTGATATCGGGTGGTGAGCAGTTGTATTCGCTTTCTTTGTATTTCTCTTGTATTATCACTGGTGGTAGCAGTAGTGATTTGTGTTATACCTTAGTTACTAAACTGTTCTTATCTCAACCTGTGGGAGTTGCATTCTTTCGATTCTCCTCCCCATGCCCCCGGGACTGGGGGAAGAAAGAGGGCGAGTGAGTGAAAGAATGACTGCGTGAGTTATTGTGGGGCTATTTTCCAGTGCTTTGGAAGCGTCGGAGATGGAAGGCAGCTGTATGGAGTCCCCAGTGACAAGCTGCGGAAACTGCTGGAGGGGAGGATGAATTATTTTGAGCCTGGTGGGCCCATGACACTTCAGGCCATCAGGGCAGAGATGCAACATACATGTGGACTCATGATCGAGGGGTGGACCTAGCAATGGACACTATTGCCCAGGTTATTCACGAGTGCCAACACTGCACACAGTCTCCCCTGCTCTGAAAGACTGTTACAAAAGATGGAGCCCGATATCATGGACTGGATGGACTCAGCAGCTTTATAGGGATAGGTCCATGCACTGAGGGATGATCTCTCTTCCTCTGTGTGTGTGTGTATGTATACATATACATGCAATGATATATTGAAAATGTGGGATCTGAGCATGACATGAATGGTATGGAATAAGGGGTGGATACAGATCTTCCTCCTTCAATCCAGTGAATGGATTCATGAGAAAGGCAGGTTGTCATCTCCCGCATGCTCCTCATGCCCCATCTCCTGTCTGTGTAGCCCTGGTCTGCATCACACAGCAGCACCAAATGCGATTGTTGTGTCCTTCCATTTGAGGTCAGAGCTGAATCTAGCCCTGCACTAAATGATAATCTCTTCAGCCTCCAGATGTCAAAGTAATGCTTTGCTATGATGTTTGGAGCAACAAAGTGAGTTGTGTGTCAGCAAGTGTCAGGAAATATCCTATTCAGGTATTTAAATGTGGCACTTTCATGTCATCAGTTTTTAAATGAGGTGGTATGTTTGTAACTGCTGCAACAGAAAAACCTTTGCTATGGAAGTCAACATGTGACCAGCTGTTGATATGGACAGGTATCACCCATTAAAGGGGCAATGCTAGGCACACGTACAACTGTAGAGCATCCTTTGGCTTCCTGCTGGTGATAAGTGGTAGAAAAATGTAGTTTCTCATCCCAGAACAGGAGCTGCAACCTTACAGCTGGACAAGGTCTAACTTGCATTACAGCCTGTTGTCTACCATGTTTCTTCTTGTAAAATATCTTGGTCTCCACTTACTTTTCTACTCATTCGCATAGTGTTGCCCTGCATGGAAAACATTTCTTGTGTTTCAGCCTTGTCATGGGTTCAGAAGACACATTTCACTGTTTAATTATAGTTCTTAGTTTCTGTGGCCAAGTGTTTTCGGATTAAAGTGCATTGTTCTTGAGATATTGTTATTACAGTTGTGTGATTTGATCATAAATGGATAATAACAGACCTGGTCCCAGGGAATCAGCCACAGTAGCTGCTCACTCCCTCCCCTGCTCTCCCTGCGAGCCCCATTGCTCAATCTGTTGGGAAGAACATTGCAGTGCAATTGCTTTGTTAGCTGTCTCTGTTAACATACCAGGCCCAGCAGCTTAAGGAGGAGGATTAGTCTTGATGCCTCGTTTTCCTGTTTGTATCTCACACTAGTTCATTAAAATTATGAACATGTTGTGAAATGAAAATAAATATCATTCAGGCTTATCTGGTGTAAAACTAGCTTAGTCATGCCGAGATAGTAGCTGTCTAGATCTGTTAATATTACCCCTACAGGCCTCAGCTTGAGACTTTTAAGACTTCACAGGATCTGAGATCTCTTGATATAAACTCTTTCTTCCTAAAGTGCAGGAAGAAGGGCCAGAAAATTTTTTTTGTTCTTAAAGACATGACTGAATTCAGCCCGTCAGTTGAGATGTGAGTTATACTTTACTCCCTATTTATCTGGCACACAGGATTTGTCTTCAGAAAACCTGTTGGCCATGTGTTCACATGCTCTCTTCATAGCTGCCTGCAACAGCGTATATCACCACGCGCCTGTCACACCGGGTGCCAAAGCTCTCCAAAGACTAAGTCCTTTAAGAGCTGACTTGACATCAAACAGCTTTTGTCAAGGAAATCTCTTCTTTTGCTCTCTCAGCATAGTCTTAGCTTCAGGAGCAGCAAGCATCAGTTGGTGCCCTACGGATGCTGGAGGTGAGAACTCACTAGTTCCTCCTCTGCAATGTCTCCTTTTGGTGGTGGATCTGCTGAAAGTCCACAGCTGAGGTCCCATCTTCATGCAGTTAGCAAGGGAACACAAAAGGGCAAGCCCAGTTGTTTGTTGGAGTCCCACTGAGCAGGATTTGTGCATTTCGCCGTTGTTTTAATATCTCATGCTTCTCTCTTAGGTCTTGTGAGCTGCCCCACTCATACGTGTTAATCTATTCACTGTGCTGCTGCTGATGGTGGTGTGACCAGCAGCAGTGTGTTGCAGGTACACCTAAAGAGGGCATTGTTTTCCCTGTTAGACAAGTAACTAAACCTTACACAAAACAAAGTGCTAACTATTGTAACTTAGGAGGAATCTTCATTACAGAAACTGTGGGAAATAATGTTATCATTTACCACTTCAAGCATTTTTTTCTGTTTTGAAATTTAAAATGCTGTAGAGAGTTCAACAAGTAAGTGTTAAACCTTTTTTTAAAAGCACATATGGAAGAGGAGAATGTTGCTAAGTACAAGACAGTGCTGGATACCTAAAGCCTAGAGAGAGAACAGATGTTTTACCACCTGCACGTTCTTTTCTACTACAAAGTAATTCAGATTTGCATGTTCCACACTGGATCAGGTTTTTTTTTTTTTTTTTTTTTTTTTTTTTTTTTTTTTTGTTTGTTTGTTTGTTTGTTTTGAAAGCTAACTTCCCTTCTCCTTATATTTAAAGTATAAATGGCAGGGGCGTGGGGGGTTGAGGAGGGAAGACATTAGTATTATATCCTAGGTTTGCACAGTGCTTACAGGAAAACGTTAAAATTAAGTTTCTGTCTCTGGGGGTTAATAATGTATGGTTAGTGTAAGTCTGTTATGAAAAGAACATAGTTACAGCAAGAGCATATGGCCAAATAAAAGAAGGAATCCAGCCCTTCAGAGGTGCTGTTCTCATGGAAAGGGAAAGGCAAAAACCAACTGGAGCGTAGACACGTTGTTAGCTGCAGCTATTCTACTTGTTTTCCTTCCAAAATATAAGGATATTGCTTTAAGATGCGCAGTATGCTTCAGTGATGATTTTTGGTGAAAAACTGTATTTCAGGCAGAGGGGTGACGTTTTAGGAAGAGACCTGAGTCAAATGCAAACACTAAAACAGAATCATTGAGCGCACGAGTTGTAATAACAGCTTAAATTTGGGATGGAATCCAACGAGTGTGCCTGTCCTAGGGGGTAGAAGGTGATGGAGACGCCTCCTCAGGGACTCTTTACTATGTGCTAATGGATCAGAGAAGCAGAATAAGTAGTGGCAAGGAAGGCATTCACAAAGCAACTGAGTAAAGGAGTCAGTTAGATTAACCCAGATACAGGTTGTAGGTATGGATCTTAGTAGAGCTGAGCTAACAAACACAATTAATTTTATTAATCACAGACTGGTTTGGGTTGAAAGAGACCTTGAAGCTCATCCAGTTCCAACACCCTGCCATGGTCAGGGACACCTTCAGCTAGACCAGGCTGCTCCAAGCCCCGTCCAATCTGACCTTGAACACTGGCAGGGATGAGGCAGCCATAACTTGCTTTTGACTGTAAAGATGCAGCATTGTTTCCGTTCACTGTCACCCACATAAGAGCTCTCAGCTTTGTACTGCAGTGATCCTGCTGAAGACAACAGTTTTGCCTTCCGTTGTGCAAAGCATGGCTTTCTAGGCACTGCCTATAACATAATGAGCTCATACTCTGCCGTGAATGGCACAGTGCCTAGACACGACAGTACAAAATACTTTCATTTCTAAACAATCAGAAGAGAGTTTACTTTACTGACAGATAAAGATAAACAGGAGGCAGCTGTAAAAAGAATTCTATTGACCACTGACCTGAAAACATGTAGCTTTCCATAAAATAAGCACAAGCTAAATAATAGTGAATATTTAGGTTTCGCAAAAATACTTCTTCCCAAGCCCATTAATTTTAGAGGGTGATAGGAGCGGCATATGTGAAAAGGAAAAGGCATGGCTTTCTGGGCTGAATTACCATACATTTCAGTGTTACTGCATAGACATCTTTACTCTCTCAAATTAAATCAGAGCAGATGCCCTGACTGGTTTTGACTGTACATGGACCAAAGAAGAATTCTTTGGGATTCACAGAACAGGCCCAGATCTACAGAGTATGAAACTCGTATTCCAAAGCCTTTAGTAATCTAAAGAAAAGTATCAGTGACATAACGCTGGAAATAGCCCTGACTTTTCTGGTTCTTTTTGGTTTGATGTAGGTTTTTTTGTGCTTGGTTTTGATTAGGTTTGGTATATACCTACAACAAATGCGTGTATGAGGGGAGAAGGTGTAGGCAGATGCAATCTTAGTCAATTCTCTGCTTAATTTGCAAAGACTAGAAATAAATGTAGTGATGGTTGCAGTTAATCTCTGCAAAGGTAAATCATTGATAAGGGAACTTACAACAATCTGAAAACTGGTCTGTAACCTTCCAGCAAATAAAAATGCCATTTCTTCTTTTTTATCCTCCCCCATGACTTTTTTATTTCCCCCCCCCCCCCCCCCATGACTGGTACCTGGATTTAAATCCAGTTGAACTTCTTATTTTGGATAACTGGCTGATAAATGACAGATATCTTCAGGTTTCAGGTGCCTGGAAAAGATGACCAAGCTCTGTACATGTTCTCTTGAGGCCACCTGCATAAAAGATCAGCTCTTCTAAGCCAGATCCTCCAGATCCTTCCTGGACACTATCCCTAGTATGTTACTCCTGTCCAAACTCCAAGCCTTCTACAGCTGGCTTAAGTCATGGTAAAACATTTTGAGCTTTTATGTAATGTTTCTGTCAGGTATCACCAGGGTTTACTTGCAGATTGAAGGTTCAAACCAGATTCTGGGGGGAAAATGCTTAAAAAAAAAGAAAACAAACCAAAAGAAAAAGACTAAAAAACTTGAATGCCAAGCCATTCATCTTCTGAAGTAATAATAATAAAAAAGAACATTATTGTTCCTCATGGGAGATTTTACTCTTACCTGGATGCCATAGTGCATGACTACTGCTCAACCACTGCAGATCATCTAGTATACTCTTTCTTACCAAAGTCTAACTGACTGGTCCAAGACAAAGAGAAAAAAATCCTAAAGAAAATCGAAGGAGTGTAATACTGCCAGCAAGCTCTCACACATAAGTGATTTCCCAATGAAGACTGAAGGAAACGAATGGAAGTCCTTGGGCTGGTAGAAACCATATCCAGCCACAGAGCCTGAGGTAGTAGTGGAAGACAGATATATGAGGCCATGTTTGGTTAGAGATGCATCTAAAGAATGTGTAAGAGGAGTGACAATCATGAGATGTGTTATTAAGCCACCTGCAGAGGCAAGCGAGCATTTTGTGGTTGCAAGAAGGCAGCAGATGGAGCTCAACTTCAGTGATAACACAGCCTTGGCAAGCTGCAAGAAGCATGAGAAAAACTGGCTTATGTCAGTAAAAGACACTGCACAGACATCCTTTGTCTCTGAAATCACAGATCCTTGCATGCACACAACATAAACCATCTGAGCCCAGGATGCTGCAGAGCACTGTCACCCTCTCTGTTGAGCAGCACGCCATCAGCACTCTCAGCCAAGATCAGCATCTTCTCTTGATGCAGCAGCCACATCGAGTGTGAGCTCATGGCATGTTGTCTTGGTTAGGGGTGGCAGACCTCTGCACCTTGATTTGCCTAGGATTTAGATGTCTGAGTTGCTTATGGACCAGATGCTGTCATGCCAAGTTGTCTTGTGAAAGTTCTCAGGAAGTCCAGGAAAAACTGGAACAGAGTGGAAGGAGAAATCCAAGCATTGCTTCAGATTATTTTGGGGATTTCTATCCAGGCTACATTTTTGTTCCTTATTTTCTTTAAATTAAAAGACTAAATCCAAAGGAAAATTATTTTTTAAAGATGAGGAAGTATTGCTTAATTCCAAAGTAATTTTAGTATTGACTAAAAATGATAAACTTTGGATCAGCCTGGAAAAATGTGTTGGTTTTTTTTGTATGTTTGTTTGTTTGGTTTGTTTTGTTGTTTTTGTTTGTTTGTTTTTTGTTTATTAGTCCTTTATTTTGCTTGTTTTCAACTAACAGTTAAAAAAAAGAAAAATAGAACTCTGTTCTGTCCTCAGCTCTGGTTATAGGTGTGAAGTGCCAATAGAATTGCTGGGATTTATTGGAATAAAGCAATGAGGAGAGTGACCTTTCCCCATTCTCTTCAGGCAGTCTGACTCTTCTGCCCTTGAGGCCTTCTGAATATATTTAGGAAAGGTGAAGGACAGAAACTGCCTCAGAGGTGAGGTCATCTCTGATGAAAAGTTGCCTTAAAAGTTACATCTTTTGCCATCAGCATTGAGCAATTTTTTCATGCTAAACTTTTATTTTGTTGGTTGTATACTTGAAAAGTTGGGTTATTGTTTGGGTTTTGTTTTTGTTTTTTTTATTTTTTCAAATATTCTGATGCATAACTTGCATTGACTAGCACCAGCTGGTGGATACTCCATGCCGATTACGCAAGTGAAAATGTGACCTGCTTGAGCACCTTCTTGGTGGCAAACCATCGCAATTTTGGTACTTTACTCCTATCTAGCAGACATTTTCCAAATGATTAGTAAAATAATAAGCTACATCCTATCAGGGATCCTCGTGGCATAACCCCTTTTTATAACAGTTGGACTTTCTGTAACTGAGAGGAGCTGTAAAGCTTTTGTTGGCACTAAACATATTTTGTCTGCTGGAGAAACAATATAGATAACGTGTCATCATGAAAAGAAAAAGAAGTGTTCTCCAATGCTATCATATTATCTGGAGGCATTGTTGTTATCTTGTTACTCATTTGTTTTTTGCTGGGATTTTTATCATGCAGAACATATGAGCAAAAACTGGCTGACAGATGATACAGTTGTTTTCAAAATATGACACAAATGGATCCTACAAACACCAGGCAACAGCTTCATTCTGGGATTTGTTTTGAATGCAAAAGAGGCAAGTGTAAGCTGAGAAAAAAAGTCCCATAAATCTATCCTGTGCACATTGCCAGTTTATTTACGTGATACAGTGTTATGTTAGTTGAAGTGATCATAGGATAGTGCTAATAAAAAGTGATTAGTTGCTTAGGCATATTTATTTAAGAAATATAATAGATTAAAAGCCTTCTGGTCAGAGTAGATAGGCCATCATCTTTAAAGTAAAATAATTCCTGCAATTTATGTCTCCTTTTGTCATAATTCAGGCTTTAAATCCATGAATCACGACTGAATTGCTATTGACTGGGCTGTAGGCAAAAACAGTCCTAAGGATGGATAAAAAGAAAGTGGAAATTTATGATTGCTGAACTTATTTTCCTCTTCAAGTAGGTTTGAAAAGGCAACACTGAAGGGCTCCTTTCTAGTGTTCCCTGTGCCTCTGATGTTTCTAATTGTACAATGTCTCTTTAGCAGCTGAAAGTGCTATCACATTATATAATAACAGCATTTGTTTTACATTTTCATAGTAAGTCAGTGGAAAATGATATGTGCTAAAAAGACAGCAATAGCATTCCTGTAAGCCCTATATATTAAACTCTTTGCATTACTTATTTCATTGACCTTCCGCATAAGCATCATGAATGTGATGCTTGATCATAAGTGGTGTGTGAAGATAATTATAAAAAAACAGCATGCAGTGGAACAGAACAGACATTTCAGCCATCATGTGCTGATGGCCCCAATGCCTGAAGAAAAGGGAACATTAAAGGCTGATTGAGCTCATCAGGACCAGGGCTATTTCTGTCACCTCTTCAGTGGCAGACTCCTGGTAGATGTATTTCTGCACACCAGTGCCTTACCTCTGGGTAGAAAACTACTTACAAAATAAGCTTCTAAAAGGAGATAGAGCTTCAAAAGGTGACATGTAATTTCTCAATCAGAATGGGGTTGGAACCTTTTTCTAGATACACATGGCTTTTAACAAAATATGGGCTTTACCATGCATCTCTTTATAGCCTGGTGCTGACAAAGAACAAAGAGAGAATGAAGGTGAAATCACACATTGTGCAAAGAGTGGCAGATGCTGATTATATATGCTCACATACAGCTGAAATGATCTGAATTTGGTTTGCTGATTTCATCTTTCTCCTTGCAAATTTCCTCTCCAAATTACCAATTACACTCAATCTCTGCCTAGTGCTTGCTGACTATGAGTTGGAATCATCATTTGACTCTTACTTTCAGTGGAGCTCCCCCATAAGTATTATGCACAAGACACAAAGGTTTTAAGTGATTGCTCAATGGTGGGAGAAATATAGCATTGCTGCTCTACAGCTGTTGCGTATTGGGCAACCATTTCACAAAGGATATAATGTAACCCTCACTGGATACAAAGCTTCCTCAAACTCCAAGTATTTGTATTTGAGAAACCATAATGTAGTGGTATTTTACCACACATTTAAAGAAATGAAAAAACAGATGTGATAGCTCGGATTTCTTTGTGTTAGAATGGTGAGATGTATTTTATACCTTATCCAATTCTGTGTTCTTACAATGTACAGAGATACTGAATATTTATAACTTAGCATTTTTCCACTGAGATAGGTCACCCTTTCATACTAGTATTGATGTAGATAGGATGGGTAATTGGGAAGCCTTTTGAGAATGAATGCTCAGATTTATCAGATAATGCCTCACACCAAACTAGAAATGGCTGCACTATTAAAATATATACTCTCTTTAGTTTGGCTGGCTGCTGATAGAGTATCTGTTGCTCTAAAAAAAAAGGGCTGGCTGTACAACTTTTAATCTGAATAGGTTATTGTGTAAATCCTTTTCTGTAAGAGCTTCCATTTGGTATCTGGGACCCAGTAATTTTAACTGCTCTGTATATGGGAGAACTTTTTTGTGTTAGGAATATGAAAAACATTCTTATGTGACTTGCTGCATGACAGTAGAAATGTTAATATATGGGTAATATGTAAACAGAAGATTTCTAATATCAAATCCTTTTGAAGGACACATGATCCATGTTTGAACTGGAGCTCCCTTATGCTATACGCCAGCAGGAGTTATGGTACTGGTACGTTTAAGTCACACTTCTCAGTTCAGAGCTTGCTTTTATTGGGCCAGTCTTTAACACGAACACTATAGTTGGGCTTTTCATATAGGTCTATGGAACCTGCTCATGTCTTTCCTCTAAGCAGGTGATAGGTACATAGCCCGATCAACTCGAGTGAAAATCTCAGTCTAAAATTGTGTTCATTTTTCTGAATCAGTCATTAACATTGGCTGTGCCCATAACATTGCTGCAAAAGCACTTACGTTAGTTTCTTCATTGAAAAACGCTTCACTGTATACATCATACAAAGTGTATGTGTACCTGCGTGTAATGATAACAATTTATCAGTATTATTGAAAACTATTACATCAGGTTATATTCCCCTGTGTTCAAAATAACATCTGTTTTTCCTGTCCTGGTGATGGACTCAGAACACAAAAACAATGTTCAGTTTGAGTTACCTTCAATTCAGTTACCTTTCAAAGGTATCTTCTGCCCTTTCTGACAGGCTATTGTACACACACTATCAACATACTGATTTGCGGACCAATAGGATGAATGCCCAGGTGGTCTCCAGTCTCCCAACGGATCTTACTCTCAATCTCTGCCATCAGGCAAAAAGAACCATTCACTTAGATTAATGCTACCTTACCTTGCCTTTCTTCAAAGCTTGCCTTAGTCAAATCAGGGTTCAGCTTTCAGCTTGCAAACTCAGAGCTGAGAACTAAACCCCTGAACTGAATGTTAATGTATTTTTTTGAGGGTAATAGGCACACAATAACAAAACTCAGGGAATGCTACTAGTCCTATTAATAGCTGAAGTGTGTGGTGTATGCATGCATGGACATGGGTGCATGACCTCACACAAACAGGGCATACTATCTTAGTCTATTTAATGGTTGCATTATTTTGTGAAGAGCTTATTGCAGTCTTCTAGGGAGATTTAAATGCATGTACCTGAACACATGTATTTTGGAAAGATAGCATTTTTCCATTTAAATGCTTTCAGGTTCCCCATTATAGAAGTATAAGCACAGTCAATATATTCCTTTTGTTTCAGCTTTTTACTGAACACATCAGAGCATAAAGCTCTTTGAATCCAGAGGAGGAGTTCTGAGGAAATTCAAAAGACTTGGGATTAAGACCTGGATATAGATTGTAAAAAGACACAAGATGTAAAGATACCTCCATCTTCTTCTTCTTCTAAAAAATTGGGCTAATCTAATAATAAAATCTAATATCAACCAATACAACAGCAACAGAAATAATGAAATGTAATAAAAGTATTTGGATAAGTTCCAACTATGTGATTATATATACACATTGCACAAGCAAAAAATTGTAAATTAAATCCTAAGGATTCCTTTAATACCTTGGGAAATAAGAAAAATTCAGAAGTAAGACTGCAATGGCCCCTTGACTGTAGTTGTAGAAGGAACCTCGTATCAGCCAATTGCTTTTAGTTCAGTGTTCCCTCGTAGATTTTTATCTGCTACAGAGACCTGATATCTGTTTCCCTTATCCAAAAATGGTTCTTTCAAGACTATTAGAAGTTTACATGTTGTCTTTAAGATGCAATGACCCTTTCTGTTTCAACTGAGGTTTCACACTTGTGATTTTGCCCACCCTGTGGCTGATGTCTGTAACCACGGCTCGAGCCCTTTCCCTGCATCATCAGGTCCAGAATGTGGATTATGAAGTAACGAATATTAGTTAAAAAAATACCAGTTAAAAAAAAACAAACACCACCCCCCAAAACAAACAAACAAACAAACAAAACCCCTAAAACCATCTTTTTTTTTTTTTGTCCCCTTCTTTTGCCAAGAGAGAAGGTTACTTATCAGACTCAACCATGAACAGTAGTTGCACAGTGACCATGGCCATCTTTATCTGCAGCAGAAATGAAGTGCACTTGTGGGGTTGCCTCCATTGCATCCTGCCCTGAAATGCCTTGTTACCTCTCAGGGAAAGGAGCTGTAAGTTACGTTCCTCATCCAAGGTGAAGAATGTGCTACTGTTAGTTGGGTACCAGCTAACTCTTGACAAAGAAATAAAGACTTCTAAAATCTTTACTTTAGTAAAGAAATAAAGACATACTAAAGTAAATGAATACTGAAGAGCTACAGCACATAAGAAATAGCTGATTTTTTCTTGATTTAAATCTTTGCTGTTTCTTTGCTGCATAAACCATTAACTCTCATGCAAAAATTATGTACAACCTTTCATGTACGGTATTTCTATACATGTTATATGTTACTTTCAGTCTTAAAAGTCAATTATTGTCTGTAGCCTTTCAGCACCCAAAGATCATCTATAGTCAAATGATAGAATCATAGAATCGATTAAGTTGGAAAAGACCTTTAAGATCACCAAGGCCAGCCGCTCCCCCAGCACTGCCAAGTCCACCACTAAGCCATGTCACTAGCAGCCTCATCTACACAGTTTGTGAGCACTTCTGGAGATGGTGATTCCACCACCACCCTGGGCAGCCTGTTCCAATGGCTGATCAGCCTTTTAGGGAAGAAATTATTCCTAATATCCAATCTGAAATGGTTAATACATTCCAACTGGAATTCAATTCACCAGCTGGTGAATCTTAGGGATGAACTTCTATATCCCGCAGGTATTTTAATTGTGACCCTAACTGTAACAAATAGCTTATTACTACCTTATATTTTAGGGGGCATTTTTGAGCTAGCTCCTTGATTTACTTTTGCCATTTATTATCTGTAAATGAATGAAGCAAAATCTAAGAATCTAAAGGTTTCCTCAGCTTTCTTGCTTAAGTGAAGAGCTTTTTTTGCTGATCGTTTTTAGTTGGGTTGGAATTAACTCCATTTTCACATCAAAAGAAAAGCTTCTGCAAAAAGTTTTAGCACAAAGCAACAGAAGTAAAAATCTTTTCTTCCTCTCGTTTGCCATTTTTAGCCCTCTTCTCTTTAATTTCACAGTTGCTTAATTTAATTAAGAAGAACAAGGGTTGTCAAGTAGATATGTGCAATGGGGGTATTAGTACCCATGATTCAGTCTCCCTCGTGCTTATGGAAGTGATTATGATTTCAGAAACAGAATTAATGCTGCTGAATGGTCCTCGGACACACTCAGCTACTCTGCAGCACTGGGAATTTGAAGAACAATCCTGTGAAAATAGATGTTGACAAGACCTCAGATCCTGTTCTCCATCAGCACCCTGAGATACTGTAAGCATTGGTGTGTGGGAACTCAAACACTAACCAAGAGTCAGGATTTTCTCAGCTTTCAAGTCAAAATAGAAAGAGTGTTTGCCCAAGACGAAGAGAGGCCCTGGAAGGAAGCAGACGTTATACATTCAGGAAAGATATGTATGAACAGAAGATGCTGGGCGAACTTTACAAGAAGAAGCAAAACTCATGGAAAGCTTTC
The DNA here is from genome assembly GCA_017639245.1 of Myiopsitta monachus. Taxonomy (NCBI): domain Eukaryota; kingdom Metazoa; phylum Chordata; class Aves; order Psittaciformes; family Psittacidae; genus Myiopsitta; species Myiopsitta monachus. The sequence continues at coordinate 74,688,691 of CM029941.1, forward strand.
TCCAGTTTCTGCTGACAAGTACAGCAGTAGATTTGCCAGGGACTCCACTGGTCCCAGAGCACCTCTCTATAAAGTGTCCTGATGCACTCCAGCATCTATACAGCCCTCCACATGTCCAGTAGTCCCACTGCCTGACCAGGGAGAAATCACAGTCAATACAGCACCTACAACAATGAAAAAATTCTGGTCTTCAGGCAGAGATCATTTCTAAGGGATTTCACAGTCAGAGCCCTTGGTTTCAGCCCTATACTCACAAACTGGAACATGCTTTTTTGTGGCAGCTTTGAAATACTACAGGTATAAAACCACTTTCATCTTCTATCAATCCAACATTCTGTACTGAGGATCAGTTATTTTCTTTTTTCCCTCTTTTTTAAATACCTAGGTTCAATATAAGGCAACTATTGCAGTGTGTGGCTGCAGTGACATAATTAGTATTTGTTAATAAGGCACCAAATCTGTTGTACAAAGTGGTGCACTAAAAGTCTTCAGCGTGATGCGAAACAACTGGACTATGTTAGGAAGTTTTAAAAGGCATTAATCCTGAGAGAAACTCACAGGCAGAAACAATCTAGCCCTCTGTGGATTGAAGTGAAGTGATTGTGGCAGTGCAGGGAGCAAAGGGTGATCAGCATAGGTTGCATTCTGTGAAGTGTTTCACTAGGAATCCCTCAGCCTCTTATAGTGCGAAAACCAAAATTACAATGAACTGAGCAAATTCTGACAAAAAGCGTTGCTCAAGCCTTTCTTTGTGCTGCTTTAAGCCTGTGAGAGTTTATTTGACCATTCTACAAATATAAAACTGTATGTGTTTTTGTTCAGTTTCATAAAAATAGAAATACCTCTACTAAACTGAACGTCTCAAGGCACTCCTCAAAATACACCTGTATAGACCCTGCCCTGCAAACTGAGGTCTCAATCCTCATGCAACAGCAGTCCCGCTGAACACAGAGGGAAGTGGCTGAGCATAAAAAAACATGTAAGACTTGGCAAAATCGAGGGCCCTGATTTCACCAAATCACAGAGGTGACAAAGATGGATGGATGAATAAAAAGTGCAAAGGTAGTGTGCAGGTATGAATTAATATCTGGTTGCATCACAGATAATACAAATACATCACAGTGCAAATACGTCTGCACACACATTAAAACAAGAAATAATGTATAAATCCCCTCGTACCCTTTTCCCATTTGCATCCCACATGCTTCCACCGAGCCACTCTGGGCTGTGTAAAAGAGACCACTGTTCACCAGCAACCAGGGAGCCGGGGGCAGCGCCTGGACTTGGAAAAAGCCACATTTCACTTATCTTTCCACCTCTCCTCTTGCCCAGATGTTTTTGCAAAACAAACAAACTACATATCTACATATCATAGCCAGAAATACGTATCAGACTACATTCACTGAAAGCCTCACTGTCTGGGGCTGTAAGATTCAGCAAAACCTTGGCTGGGCTGTCCACAAGCCTGCTGTTTGATTTATGTTTTCAGATGGAAACTATATGAAGCTCTTAGTTATCCTGGTTTTCTGCCAAAATCAGTTTGACCTAAAATAGGCCTTATAGAAATTTAAAGCACAAGGTGAAATGTCACATAATCCATAGCAAAACCTGGCTCTTTATTTTTTTATTAATTTTAAAGAAGGTGTACGTTTTCTTGGGCCAGACTCTGAAGTTTTCACTCATTGTAAACTTTCTCTGTGGGGTGCTGTGAAAGGAGTAGTTGGAAGGCCCAAACTGGCTTTCTGCTCTTGTCTTTTTCTCATGGCGTATTGGTTGAGTCTGATACCAAGGCAACAAAGAAGGAATGAATGTTGAATTGGGACTTAGAGTTGCCTGTTTTCAATTACAAACTGTCTCTAGAGGGAAAGATCCAGCTTTACACGCGTGTAGGAGGCTGACAAGTTTCAGCAAAACAAATGCAACGGCAAAGAAATCATTGTGAGCTCTGAGCACCTGAAAGAAAAATAAAAGCAGAGATAAGAAGCTGAGCGGGAAAATACTCACCAATCTTTCCTTTAAAAAAAAAGAACAAACCAACCCAAACACACACACCCACACCGTACATCACTTTCCATCCTCTTGAGCCTATTAAAAAGAGTGGGCAACGTTGATTAGCAGCATCAGAGGCTCGAGTTAATTACTGTAATTTGTAAGAAGGGAAGTGCCACCTAGTGGCACGGGTCCTGCGGTTGCTGCAGCGAGAGGCATCGAGCTCCTGTTCACGGCCAGAGGACCCCGCAAAATTTGCTAAGTACTCCAGCCTCATGCATGCTATTAATTCTTCATCAAGTGCCAATGGGAATCATGGCACCAGGCAAACACAGGGGGCCTCCTAGTCTAATTTAGAGGGGACAATAGGGCCCAAGGACCCAAGATGGATATCCCCCGAGCAGATGCATTCCTTTTAATTCTGTTTGGTTTACCAAATAGGAATTCCTCCAGGAAACCTCAACAAAGAAGTGGATTAATGAGAACCCTAGCAGAGTGTGTTTGCTGTATAAGCAATTTCAAACCTAAGTAAAGCAATGGGGCAAAGTCTGATCAGCATTCAGCACCAAACTCAAATAAATTCTGATAGAAGTAGGTGAAAAATGCACCAGCTGCAGGTCAGCAAGAAATGCTAACAACTCCCAAACACTGGCCTGCTTATTTTCATTAATAGGCAAACAGAGAGCTAAACAAACACTTATTTTTGCCCTGCCTTTTGTTGTCCTGTGGAGTTTGTTTTGACACTCATCCTCCTCCAGTTATACTGTCCCTTGGTTTCTTCTGTTTTCCCGGCATCTCTGCTCCTTAGTGCAAGAGAAGGAGGTTGCTGTACTTCAAAGTGCTTTGTTGTAACAGCTTGGTTATAGTTGGCATACAGAAGCTATGTCTAAAGGACCAGCCAGCTTTTCCTTCACTATGAGTTGTTGCTTCCATGCTGAGGGATTTCCTCTGACTTACACACTCTGTATTACTTGGCTTTCCCAATCAGCCCTACACATCTTGGGATTGTGGAATAGTTGGTGGGAACTGGCCAGAAGGCAAACTTCCCCCAGAACTGTGATCTCTCCTACCACCCCACAACCAGTATGGATCCTGGGATGGCTGACACTATCTTCAAATTGTTTGCTGCTTGATCCACTGTGCACAAAAAAGTGTAATATCCTGCAATACTGGTAATAGAACCTGGACACAGAAGCTGTGAAAAGGGGTATGCTGCCAGGTAGTGTTACTATTTGTAGCCCCCTCTTCCCTTATCCCTCATATGTATGAGCCAGGGGAACAAAAATATGAGAAAGAAGGTGATCAAACACCTGAAAACTGGCTATTCTTGGAATAGTCTGGGTAATGGAGCTGAGGTGAAGACAAGAAAAACAAATATGCCCCCTCCCAATCTGAGCAGACACAGACTACATCCCATCCTTCAAAATGAAATACCAGGCAGCTGGGTTTATCTATATGCTACAGTCCCCTCATTTCATGGCTCACAGGACCTTTACTGGTGGCAGTACCAGTGGGAAGGACCAGCAGCAATTACAAAATGTCCCTATGGCAGCAGATTTGGCAATCTTGGAGGAACTCACACCCCCAATGTGAGAGCTTCTTACTGGCTCCAGAGCACACCGCTGACCCTGTTTGCTAGCTCACCACCCAGAAGAGATAGCACAAGCTGCTATCTAAGCAGTTTGGGTATGGAAATGTCAACTGCTGGAGCTGTTGTACTGAAGACGTGCTCAGCCAGGTGTCCTGTTCAAAATAGTGAAGAAGAGCCCCTCACTGTGCTGCTGCACCAGACTAGCAGCAGTGGTAGGTCTATTTGGATTAGAATGGAAAAATCTCCCAAAGTTTTTGGTACTTTGGTCTGGTTTTGTAATAAAAAGGCATTTTTTAGCTCCTGTATTCAGTCTTATGAACTTTTAAAGTTGTTTCCATTCTTCTTCATCCTGGGATATCCCACTCAGCACAACAGAGCAAGCCTTCTGCTGATTATCTCAATAACAGAGACATTTATTTTCAACCTTCTTTCAGTATCACAGCCCAGAAAGCCAACCATATCCTGGGCTGCGAAAGAAGTGTGACCAGCATGTCAAAGGAGGTGATCCTGCACCTCTACTCTGCTCTCATGAGACCTCACTTGGAGTACTGTGTGCAGTTCTGGTGTCCTCAAGATAAAAAGGACATGGAACTGTTGGAACAAGTCCAGAGGAGGGCCACAAGGATGGTCAGTGGACTGAAGCACCTCCCGTATGAAGGTAGGCTGAGAAAGCTGGGGCTGTTCAGGCTGGAGAAGAGAAGGCTGCATGGAGACCTCATAGCAGCCTTCCAGTGTCTCAAGGGGGGCTACAAGGATGTTGGGGACAGACTCTTCATGAGGGATTGTAGTGAGAGGACAAGGGGTAATGGGTTCAAACTTCAACAGGGGAAGTTCATGTTAGATATAAGGAGGAAGTTCTTTACTGTAGGGTAGTGAGGCACTGGAATGTGTTGCCCAGGGAGGTTGTGGATGCTCCACTCCTGGCGGTGTTCATGGCTGGGTTGGAGAGAGCCTTGTGTGGCATGGTTTAGTGTGAGGTGTCCCTGCCCATGGCAGGTGGGTTGGAACTAGGTGATCTTAAGGTCCTTTCCAACCCTAACTATTCTATGATTCTGTGATCTAAAGGATAATAAACCTGGAGAGGGGCTTTTGACAAGGACCTGTAGGGACAAGAAAACGGGGTGGCTTTAACCTGACAGAAGGGAAATTGAGATGAGCTCTTAAGCAGAAGTTGTTCCCTGTGAGGGTGGTGAGGCCCTGGCACAAGTTGCCCAGAGAAGCTGTGGTTGCCCCCTCGCTAGCAGTGCTCAAGGTCAGGTTGGACGAGGCTTGGAGCAACCTGGTCCATTGGAAGATGTCCCTACCCACAGCACAGAGGTTGGAACTGGATGAGTTTTGATGTCCCTTCCAACCCAGACCAGTCTGTAATTCTGTGATTCGACAATTATTCATCTTCTCAGGAGTGGCCGTTGCTCACAGAGTGGCCAAAATTGGTGAAGTTGGTTATAACTCAGCCCTGCAGAAAACTGTTCATAGCAGAGCCCTGGGAACAGTAAGAGGGGGCAATATGGAACTCGAGTCTCCCTGAGCAGAGTGCCATGATTTGGTATGCAGAGGCATTTTAGTAGCATTACCTGATGCTGGCCTTCAGAGCTCACCAGGGGAGCTGTCTTTGTTCGCTGTACCTGTGTGTTGCTGCTGCTGCTGGAGGAGACATGAGCTGCAGTGGGGCTCTGGTGCTTGTAGTGTGGGCTGTGGATGGATTCTCACTTACTGACAGTTCCAGGCTTCCCAAAGCACTGAGCCCATTTTCTTCTCAAAAAAAATGAGGTTGCATTACAGATGACAGGGTTTTTTTCCTGTCTTTGATTCTTTTAGTCTGTGAACCGGGCAAACCTCAGGGCAACGTTGTCTCCTTTTTCCAAACTTTTATCTGGTACCATCACGATTAATGTTCTGTGTCAAATGCAAATAAGCTTCTCAACTACTACATATCCTGCTCTGAAAAAAGCCCAGCACTAAAGATCACTGAACATTCAACAAAGAGTGGTAGTTTTCGTCTGAGAGAGACTCCTCCAGCAGCTCCAACAAGGTTTGGAAGCTGTGCTTAGAGGTCACCAGAGAGGAGCAGGGAAGCCACAACAGCTACTGGCAGGACACAAGACCAGGCAGAGCCATGTCTTCTCCTCAGAACCAGAGAGTCAGTTCTCCAGTGGAATGACTGCTTTTACACCCCTCATTTCCCCTCTGAGCACAAAACTGATCACTTCCTACAATAGGAAGTGATAAGCTTTCTATGGGGGAATGTTTGCAACTACCCCAGTAGTCTTATAAACTGTGCAAGGCATATTTGCAGATGCCCTTGCCCTTTTTACTTATTTATTTTAAGTGAAAGCGTCACAGATATTATCCTGGCCATGTCTGGGAGACAGAGAGAAAATGTGTGTTGTGGTTTAAGACAGTTCACTCACTCACTCCCCCCTTTTTCTTCCCCCGGACCCGGGAGCATGGGGAGGAGAATCAAAAGAATGGAACTTCCACAGGTTGAGATAAGAACAGTTTAGTAACTAAGGTATAACACAAATCACTACTGCTACCACCAGTAATAATACAAGAGAAATACAAGGAAAGAGAATACAACTGCTCACCAAGCCCGACCCAGCCAGTGCACCCCCAGCAGTGAACCCCCCAGTGCACCACCACACCCTTCCGGGTCTCTGCTCTCTGTTTTTACATCCTGGACATGACGTGCTGTGGTATGGAATAACCTCTTTGGTCAGTTTGAGTCAGGTGTCCTGTCTCTGCTTCCTCCCATCTTCCCCTCTTCCCTGGCATAGCATGAGACTCAGAAAGTCCTTGGTCAGACCAAAACATTACCAAGCAATAACTGAAAACACTGCTGTTATCAGCGCTGCTCCAAGGCCCAAAATCAAAAACACAGCGCTGTACCAGCTACCAAGAAGGAGAAAAATGACTGCTACTGCTGAGCCCATGACAATGTGAAATGCCAGGAATAGGCCTGGCTCAACTCTTTCAACCTGCTTATACTCTTTTTCTCAAGATGGGTTATGAACTCTTCTTGTAGTCATGTATCTTTTCATCTTCCTTGCCTGCTACCAGCTACCAAAATTTCCACCTTTTAATTCCAATCTGGAAAAAAGAATTTCCAGGGAAGAAAAGTAGAGGTTTTCTTGCATGACACAGGACAGGAGAAAAGCCCTCATTCTCCCTTTCCTCATCTTTTTGAGTCTTCCTGCTCAATTTCATTTTCTTGCTCCCTTTCACACACGGCAAAGGAGAAGAAACTATAGACTGACACTTGTGGAGTCAGTGGGATCTTTCTAGTGACTTCAGTGGGCTTTGGATTAATCACGCTGTGAATCTTTGTTGTTGCTTTAGCAAAGGATGAGAAGGCCCAGGAAAAATAGATTAGTTAAGAAAACCTCTCTTAATCTATTTCAAGAGCTTGCCCTATCAGTGTGAAACCAAACCCAGTGAGTTTACTCTTTGCACAATAGTGGTACCATAGTATTAAACAAAGAGAAAATTAAAAAAAAAGGAAAGAATTTATGAAAGGCTCATTTCATTTGGTAACAATAAGTGAACAAAGCCACGCTTGATTGTTCAGGATTACTTCTGCACTAAAGCTTATAATGCAGCCACAGAGTTATCAAAAAAAAAATAATGCGTGTTGAAGATGGAGTTTATCAGAGGAAGCCCAGGACAGTATGGATTAGCATAACATTTGACTATGGTTTGGGCCGTCCTGTTTTGATAAGTTTCTTAGTTTCTTTCCCCCTTACTTGCCTTGTGTTTGGTCCTTATAGGGATCAGTATGGAAAAGAATCTCCACAGTGACCTGCCTACCCTAACAGCTCCTCCCCAAAATTACAAAGCAGCTACTCTTTAAAGTGTCAGATCTGGCTGCATAAAGCAGACTGCTTTTTGAAGCCTGATATGAAGATGTAGCCTGATACTTTGGCTTAAAGCAGGCAGAACCAAATACCACCAGCTTTTTGACACAGATGCTGGTGGGATGAGTATAAGTAAAAACATCTCAACCTGGCCTCTTGTCTTTTGAGTCAAGGCAGAACAGAATCATAGCATTGAAAAGCAAGAGAAAAGCGTACTGTCGTCTTTGCCATCATCGAGTGCTGTTGAAGGACTCCATGTCCTGGACCTCCTCCTGATAAGCTCTGTCCTGGAAGCTGACTATCTTAGTGTAGATAATGATGTGTCTGCATCATTACATTTAATGTAGAAATAATACCTAACCATCAATTGTGGTTTGTTCTGTCACCAGATGAAACACTCTATTCATGGTTTTTCATTGCTGAGTGAGTGCTCTCTCTCTTCCGCTACAGAAATATGGAGTAAAAATAGGTGGAGAAGGGTTATGCCACAAAAGAAACATTGACTGTAAGGGTGGTGAGGCACTGGAATGTGTTGCCCAGGGAGGCTGTGAATGCTCCATCACCTGCGGTGTTCAAGGCCGGGTTGGACATAGCCTTGGATGGCATGGTTTAGTGGGAGGTGTCCCTGCCCATGGCAGGGGGGGTGTGGGAACTAGATGATCTTAAGGTCCTTTCCAACCCTAACTATTCTATGATTCTATGACATAAGCCATCAAGTGCTTCATTTGAAAAAGTGGTTGTACACACTATGGTTACCTCTGCTGCTAAGGCAGACAACTTTAAAGAGTTTTCATTTGGCACTAAGAAGGTATTCGACTTGAAGCATAGGAAAGAAGAACTGGGAGAAGCTTTTCTTAAACATGAATCCGAGAACTTGCAGAAGTCTATTGTTTCAAAAGATTTTGTGGTTTCTGAAAAGACACTGGGGTTTAGATAACTGAATCACAGCAGAACCAGGAAGCAGCCTGCGTTTCTGCACCTTTAAGAGGAAAATCGGGCTAATTGACTCATTTTCAGCAGAGCTGGCATTGCACAGCCCTCTGCAAGTAGATGGGAATGGGAAGTTAGACCTTCAGAGCCAGTGGCCAAGTGAAATAACTTTGCAAGGAGCTTTGATTTGCCTGAACTGACCTTAGTACTGCTGGCATCCAAATTACAGAAATTATTTCTTTGACTTTTATGTAACGGTTTTCACACTCAGCAACACAGGAGAGAAAAAAAGAAAAAGGAGGAGGAAAAAAAGCATAGGAAAAGACAAAAAAAAAAAAAAAAAAGGAAACTATAAAGTCACAAAAGATGGCTTGAGAGAACCTATGCCAGACAAGTTAGTGTTTCTTTGATAGACTGCATTTCAGATTCACAATATTCTCTCAAGTGATAGGAAGATGTATTTTCTTTTTTCCACAGATGTTTAATTTGATATTTGCACGTTGACTGTAGCCAAGGTCTAATTAATTTCAGATATTTCAAAACAATGGTTTCTCATAAAGAACCCTTTAGGATCTGCATTTCACATTTAAAATGATAATCATTGTTGAGTCAGTAACATAAAACCTGTGCTTAATAATTGGGTAATGAAAATAGTGTTTTCCTTCATCTCAGGGCTACAATGTAGCTGGAAGGATTATTTTCCTTTTTCTTTCCAATGATACTGCTTTAGGATGGAGACAAAGCCTAAACATTTTCCCTTTGTTGGGTTTTCTCACACAAATCTGAACATCTGAAAAGAATGATTTGTCATGGGAGATGTTTGGCAGCCTGAGCAAAGGTTTACTGTTTCTACTTTGCTTAAAATATTTACAAAGAAAAATATCTGACATTCGCAGTAAATTAGACAATGTATCAGGCCTCTGATACAACTCATGGGGGAAGTCTGAGTGGCCTCTCCAAGAAAGAGGGAGAGGAAGTCCTGTTTCTGAAAGCTTTTTGGTTCAAGCGCTCTCAAGGGAGAAGAAGAGAGTTAAATAAAGTGGAATGGCAATACCTAGAGGTTGCAGGGGGCTGTTTCTCTAGCTTGACCAGCTCCTCACTTTCCCTAGTTCTCCCTCCAGGGTCTCAAAAACCCTGGGGGGGAGGGTCTCCAGTGCAAACCACCCTCCTTCCCTCAGGGTTTCTTTCCTTCCCGGGCTGGGGATGCTCAGGATGAGTTCCTTCTTCCGTCCCACCCCACATTTTGGCAGCAGCAAAACCCCGAATAGGCAAAGGGGGGTGGGGGATCCCTACAACCTTCTTTACCCTGTGCCTTTGTCTCCCCATCCCACCTCCCGGTCCAGAAATCTCCATCCCCCCGCTCATGCGAGCGGCCCCCTAAAAAGGGAGGGGAAGAGGGGAAGCGGCGGAGGAAGAATACTCGGGTTCTCGTCTGCGTCCTCTCTGTCGTCTCGCTCGGTTTCATCCGTCGGGAAGGTGAGCGAGGGGAAGGGAAGGGAAGCAAGGGAAAGGGGCGGCCCCGCTCCCACCGCAGAGGGGCGCCTCCAGCCCCGGGGCCGTGAGGCTCCGCGGGGGCGCCGGGAGCTCCGCGCAGTGGAGAAGGAGGAGGAAGAAGAAGGGGTGGGATGGGGGGGAAGGGGAAAGGGGTGGTTTCTGCATCCTCCTCTTTCTTTCTATCTCCATGAAGGAGCGGCTATGTCGTCCGGTTCCCATCAGGGCTCCCGGCATTCGGGGTGTGTGAGAGGAAAGGGAAGGGAAGAAAGGAAAGGGAGGGGAAGGCCTTTTCTTTTAAAAGTAATCGCTTTTCTTTCCCTTTGTGAAAAATGAAAAGGATGCAACCAAACAGACCTGAAGCTGGGTTAGCCCCGCAGTTTAACTCCTCGTTGCCTCTTGGCAGCGCCTGTAGGCAGAAAGCAGCATTTCCCACCATCTCCAATACACAAATTTCTGGTCATACCCAGTGTCTCTCAGTGCCTTCAGCTGTACCCCAGTACAACGAGCGACCCAGTACACATAGGCAGCCACAAATTCCACTCGTGGGGTTGTCCCACTCACTTCCAGGGCAGGCACAGCTATGAGAGAGTGCTCATAGACCAGCCCTGCAGAGCAGGTATCTCTACACGGCAGGGACAGCACCATCTCATCTTCCCTTCCTTTGCCTGGAGCGGTTGTTCAATCTTCAGTGGCCAAGAGTCAAGACGTGATGGAGAAGCAAGCCCAGCGCTGCACAGGTGGCTTCTGCTTTGTTAAAAACCACCCCTCCTGCTTGAAGCCAAGGCAGGGAGCAGGACAAGAAGAGGTGAAGCTGTAAATATTGGGCAGATAGTGGAAGCTAGAGAGGACAAATGAGCTACCTTCAGTTGGACCATGGTGCCTGATCATTTATAAGTTTCCCATTTGTCCTGGCGAAGGGGAGACACCCAAATCCACAGGGTGTGTCCTGCCCTCCTTTCATGGGGCCTGGGATGACAAACGAAGAGTCCTGCCACCTCATCCAGGAAAGAGAGTGGGCTACTGGGAATTGTGCAGAGAAGGAGATTTGTCCAGAGAGATTCTCACCTGATGCATGTGTCCTCAAATGCAGCCAGAGAGGGGTTTGAGATAGTAAGGAAAGAGGAAGCAGTGCCCTAAGCATGTGTCTCACACACCGCTGTATGGCTGGGAAGGCTGAAGAGGCTTGTCTGAAGCAACGATGGAGAAATTTGATGTTAGGTTTCTCCTTTCACAACAATATTGTGCAGAGGAGGTGTGCACGGCCTCAGCAGCTGGATTGCCATCTGCATATGGCGAGGCAAGCAAGGCCAGGCTAGAAAAGAGCAGTTAACTCTGAGAACCTCGTTCACATGACTTAATATGAATTGCAATGCCTTTCTTAATGTGAACCACAATGCCTTTGTGTGAATTTGCATCAGAAAGCCTCAAAAATAGGCTTGAAGCTTTTTGAAAGCAGAGGGTTACATTTCTGTCAGTTGTGACACTGCAGAAGGTTCAAGGATAGAGACACCCATCCTTAGGTGGAGCAGGTTCAGACTATTGCTGTGGCTGTCCCATCCCTGGCAGGGCTCAAGGCCAGGTTAGATGGGGCTTGGAGCAACCTGGTCTAATGAAAGGTGTCCCTGCCCTTGGCAGGGGATTGGAACTGGATGAACTTTAAGGTCCCTTCCAACCCAAACCAGTCTGTGACTCCATCAAGACAGGGCACTGCCCAGGAGGCACACATGACATGTAGGGACAGACCTGTCTGAGAGGGACTGGAGGGACTAGTGCCAGCCGGGTGGCCATGCCAGGGAGGCTGCTACACACTGTCTGTGTTCACATGGAAAAGCAGGGTCATCCTCTCCTCATTGTGCTTGCTATGAAGCAAGACACTGTGGATTTACCCTTTTTAAGGAGGAAAGACCACCAAGGTCTGTGAAGATGAGATAAGGATTTCACCCTTCTGTCCAGCTCCACATGCAGGACACAGCTCAGGCAAACTTGATCTGGTTTAAACCACTAGGTCTCTGTTTCCCCTTGCTTGATTGCCATAGCTTTCACCTCCTGCTCCTTCAGCTTAGCCCTGAGGGCAGTCTTTGAAAATGTGGGCTTTGGGCTTGTCTCCAACCCACTGTCAGCGTAACACTGTGGATGGAGTAAACTGGAATGGTACCAGCTAGAATGGTACAGTGAGAGGCAATGGAGGAGAAGTCCTCCTGTCTCTTCCTCACTGTTGTACCTGGGGCTGCCAAAAATCAGAGTGTCCAGAGAGCTGCAGACACAGCTGTTTCTCCAGGCTTTTCTTTTCTGGCTCCAGATTTAAACCTCCCTAAAGAAGGGGGGATTGTGGCACATGCTTCTCAGAGAGAGCGAGAGAGCACGCCAGAAGCACTGGTTTTGCCAGCCTTTTGTGCCTGAAGGGTGCCTTAAAAGCCTGCAACATACCAGGATAGGTACATCTTTTGGGAAAGGAGCTGCATGAAGAGCACAGCAGACCCTTTCCTAACTGGTAAATGTCCCTTGTAAAAGGGTGGCTTACAATTCTGCTTCATCTGAGGAAGGTTTGGACAGCAAAGGCAGAGTGTAATCTTAAAAAAATAAGGGAAAGAGAAAAAAAAAAAAAAAAGAAAGAAAAAAGAAAAGTGGCTGGAGATGCATGAAACTAGGGTGGAGGAGCTTGGCACGGGAGGCTGCCGATGCGAGCCTGCCTGTGAATTGGCACCGGCAAGAGAAGTTTGGAACAAGCATCAAGATATTCTTTCATTGCAGCCTCCGCTGAGACTGGGGGAAAAAAGGGGGAGAAAAAAAAAAGGGGGGGGGACGGGGGGGGGGGACGGGACGGGAGGGATTTCGGTCCCAGTCACTTTCCCACATTTCAACCGGCTTCTGGAGCCAGGCTGGACGGAGGTCTCTCCATTCTCTTCCCGGTTGATTGTTTAATTGGGGAACAATGCGTTTTTCTCACCCTCCTGCTCCTCTCCGGAGGGTCGGTGTCGGGAGAGCGGAGGGACCCGTCCCCGCCTTACGGGCTGCGGGGCTGGTGTGTGCGGGGCCCAGAGGGCTCCCCGAGGGCTCCAGGAGGGGCAGCGAGGGGAAATTGGGGGATACCCGGAGAGTGCCGGGGGGCGGAGAAAATTGGGTCCTCGGAGGCAGCGCTGGGGGCTCTCCTGCTCCCAGCAGCTGCAGGAGCTTTGGAAATTGCAAGGAGGCTCTTGCAGAGCTTGTGAACCCTCCTCTCCCCAAGCCAGCGCCCCTCCTTCTGCAGTGCTGACGGTACAACGATATAATAATGATGGGTGGCTGAGGCTCGCATTTGAACTTGCAGGCGAGCTTCCTGTGCTCACATCTCGGTCCGGGCTCCGCAGACCAGAGGCAGGTGCTAGCCGGCGGGGAGGGAGAGGAGGCCGAGCTCCGGGAGAAGGGGAGACCCCGGAACCACCGTCCTCTTGAAGCACTAACGAGAGGATTTACTCTTTCATGCGGCTACTGGGACCTCTGGACTAGCCCTAGCCACCACGCTGTAATTTTTTGCAGTCTCTGCAATACGCTACCTTTTAAGGTAACTATAAGTCTTCCAGTGCGCGTTGGTTTTTTTTCTGTGTGTTTTTCTTTTTCCTCTTTTTTTTTTTTTTTTCTTCTTTCCCTTTCCTCTCCTCTCCTCCCCTTTTACTTTTTTTTTTTTTTTTTTCCTTTACATGCGATTGCTAGCAAACACCTAGCTTAAGATTTAAAGCGGTTGCTTTACTGCTGGTACCTGTAAGGACAAAGAGTTGTACTGCAAGCCTTAAGCTGGAGAGAATAGCGATGATTGGTGAATTTAAACAACCTGGGGTAAGTTCAGCGACACGCGGGGAGGAGGAAGGAGGGAGAGGAGAAGGGATGCTTGGGGACCCACCAGGATCCCCCGGTGCAAAGAGGAGAACAAAGAAAACTAGGAACTAAAAGATTTTAGGGTGTGAGCCCTGATAGAAGTCTTTGGCACTGGTTCGTGTGAGCGGCCGGGAAGATAGAGCTGCGCCTTGGTGTGCTGTGGGGCTCTGGAGGAAGGGAAGAAGGAAAGCTGTGGGTGTTTAATACACAAAGCGCCCGTGCAGTAGGAGAACCGAGAATGGACCTTTCCTGTGGCCACTGGGTTTTCCCGCTCTGGAATAAGCGTGTGCTCTGCTTCCTCCGTTCCTGCTTTCTCCCACTCTCCTTCGGTTTTATCTTTATTATTTTTTCCCGTTCCTGGAAAGCCTCTCACGGGGCAGAGCGGGGTTGAGATCTTCGGGCAGCATCTCTCCGAGACGGGAGAGCAAAAGGCGTCCTCTGAGCCACATATTCGATACTGGAAGGGGAGGGGAGTGGGTGAGGAGAAGAATCACAGGGTCAGCGAAGCAAAACGCACCCCGTTTTTGTGTGCACTTACGGTCCTCGGGGCGCGGACTCTGCCTCGGGACCTCGCCTTTGTTGTACTAAGTGAGAGCATCGTGGAGAGAAATTGAGGGAGTCCGGACGGCGGGAAAAGCGGGTGTGTGTTTGTGTGTGTGGGGTGTCCCCGCGGGCACCGGCCCCACACAAAGGGGCTGCGGGGTGGCCAGAGCCTGCCCTCATTGTCCCCTCGGCACGTCCTCCCCTGCCGCCCCTCTTCCCCCGGCGCACTCGGGATTAAGCCCTGGTGGCTTTTCTTTTCATTTTGTTTCTAGGCATGAGTGTTGAAACGTGTGGAAGAGTGTGGCTGTTGGGTGGGCTTGGTTGTGTGGGGTTTTAGGTTTCCCTTTTTTTTTTTTTTTTAATTATTATTTTTTTATTGAAATGGGTCTGTTTCTTCCCCAAAGGAGTGAGCAAAACTTGGCGGGGCGAAAGGGGAGCAGCGCCCGGCGGGGAGCCCTGGCTGTAGCAGCGGTGCAGGGCTGGCCAGGGGAGAGGCTAGGCTCTGGGGGTCTCCAACGGCCGCTGCTCAAGCGCGTCCCGGGTCCGCCGGGGGAGGGTTCCCCAGGCGGGCGGAGTGATGGGGAAAAAGGCTGGCAGGGGGCGGCGGGACCGGTATACCGCCGCGGGCGCGGCCCCGGCAGCTCTCGAGGAACTGTACTGGCCGGGAGCAGCGGCACTGCGGCGCCCCCTGGCGGATAGCAGCAGAGTCTTCCTTTCTGTACGCGCTCATTTACCGCCAGAGGGCTCCGGTTTCTTTCGCCTTCAAAAGCAGGGATAAGAAAATAATAGTAAATAAATTAATGTATTAATTATATATGTCAATTAATGGTCTTCACCGCTGCGTTTCGGGCTGTTCGTCACGCTGCCCAGATCGAAGCCGGAGCAGACAGTCGCTGTGGTGGTGTTTGGCAGGGGAGCAGATTTCCTGCTGTTGAATGGGGGCCGTCAGCCCTCCGAGGGTGAGAAGGGACATCGGCGGGAAACGGGGCCACGCTGCCGAGGAGGTATCAGGATTCCCGCTGCTTCCCGAGCGTCAAGTGCAGACGCTGGACAAGGAAACAAACCTTTGTCCAACTGACAGACTGGTCCTGGTGCTCTAGGCAATGCAGAGTTGCAGATGCCATGAGGTGCATCTCTGTGTCTCTCCGCACCCTGTACTGGCCACTGGTGAGGCCACACCTCAAATCCTGTGTTCAGTTCTGGGTCCGTCAATACAAGAGACACATTGAGGCGCTGGAGCAGGTCCAGAGAAGGGCAATGAAGCTGATGAAGGGCCTGGAGCACAAGTCTGACGGGGAACGGCTGAGGGAACTGGGGGTGCATAGTCTGGAGAAGAGAAGGGTCAGGGGGGACCTTATTGCTCTCTACAGCCCCCTTTCTCCAAGAAAGGAGGATGAAGCCAGGATGTGGCTGGTCTCTGCTACCAAGAACAAGTGACAGGATGAGAGAAAATGGCCTCAAGCTGCACCAGGGGAGGTTTAGGCTGAATATTAGGAACAATTTTTTCCCCAAAACGGTGGTCAGGCATTGGAGCAGGCTGCCCAGGGCAGTGATGGAATCACCATCCCTGGAAGTGTCCACAAACTGTGCAGATGAGGTAAACGTTGGACTTGATCTTAAGAGTCTTTAACACCATGGTTGATCGTGTAATTCTATGATTTTGCGCACTGGTAGAGCGAGAAATGGGAAGGATTTCTTGCACCTTTGTCAGTCTCAAACCCTCGCTAAACTGGCACCAACTTCACTGGGGCACTTTGAAGTCTTTGGCAGGAGTGTGCTGTCAATGTATGGAATGTGTTACAGATGTATGGAATGTGGGGGATCTTATTCTTCATTATTACTGTAGATTCCTGCTGCACTTAAAAGACATTGAATGTTGACTGGGTTAAATTCAATTAAACATAGCAACAAGGACCTTAGGCTTTAAGACTCTGAGGGTCTTACACACCCCTCACATCCTGATGTGAAGTAATACAACGTACAACTGAAATCTGATATTAAATATTCTCATTTTTTAAAGCAATAAGCTTTTAAATTTATTAGAACAGAAAAAGCTTCTCCTGGAGGGCTACTTTTCTTATGCTGTCCAAGGAGTAAATAGTTATACTCCTAGCTTTTAAAATGCATGCTTGCAATCAATGAAAACTTTCATAAAGGAAGTTTCAGTTACTTTTAGATAAAAATCTTTACCCATGGAATGAGAAGAAATTTGGGGGCCTGGTGGAAGGTCAAGCTCATTAGCTTAATTCTGGAAAACACACTCTAGTGCTGATAAGAAAGAGCACTCTGCTGAAGCTAAATGGATTAAGCTGCTTATTTGTATCAGAATACATCAGTTTTCATTGAGAAAATGTATTGTACAGCCGCCATACTTCCATGTGAGCAAATGTGAGGCAGGTGCACCAATTAATGAGAGATCTAAGTCATGTTTTTACTGACAGCCTGTGGCACACGGGGAGGTCCAGGGCAGGTGCTCAAATTCATGAGGAAAATAAATGGGGAAACATCCCTTTTTATGCTACAGAAAGTGCTACACGCATTTCATAAAGAAGGAGCTTTGGACTTCATTCGCTTGAGTGGAACAACATTAATCCCATGTCCCTTGAGATAGTGAAGGGCCTGGAGCACATGTCTGATGAGGAACAGCTGAGAGAACTGGAGGGGTTTAGTCTGGAGAACAGAAGGCTCAGGGGGGACCTTATTGCTCTCTACAGCTACCTAACAGGAGGATGGAGCCAGGAGATGGCTGGTCTCTTCTCCCAAAGGAACAAGTGACACGGCAAGAGAAAATGGCCTCAAGCTGCACCAGGGGAGGTTTAGACTGGAGATTAGGGGCAATTTCTTCCCCAAAAAGGTGGTCAGGTATTGGAGCAGTCTGCCCAGGGCAGTGGTAGAATTGCCATCCCTGGAAATGTTCACACACTGTGTAGATGAGGCCCTCAGTGACATGGTTTAGTGTTGGACTTTCAATGCTGGGGATATGGTTGGACTTGATCTTAAAGGTCTTTTCCAAGCCAGGTAATTCTGTGATTTCTTTTTCTCCTTGCTGCTCTTCACACATGCCTTTGGCTCCCTTCACAATGTCAGTGCAGTGCAGAGGTGGGGCAGCAGAGGTCCGTGGGTGTCCTGGGCAGCAGGTGTGAAGGCTGGTGTTTGTGGCGCTGCTGGAAGTTACTCTGGGATGTCACTCCACATGCTGCCTCTGAAAATCAGTGTTTCCGCCACTTCTCTGTGAGGCCATGGGGAGGGCCCAGAGTCACTTCTGGCACAAATTAGCACAGGCCTGAGAAGGATGTCTTCAGGCTGCAGCTTCTCAGCATCAGCCAGAGTGAGGAGCGCCAGAACATGCTGTGCTCTGGTCACTTTTCCCGTTGGCTCTCCTTCCTATGCTCAGGCTGTGGCTCAAGCATTGGAATTATTCCCCCTGTGGCTGCCTGTGCTTGAGGAAGGGAGGATGAAGGTGCCCCTGAAGCCTTCTTGGAGGCTTTAGGAGGACCTTTATGAGTGATAATAGGCTAAGCAGACCCCACTGATGAGCCGGCCGCAGGTTCATTCCACCAGGTGGCAGCGCCACGGGCTAATTAATAATCACATGACAGAGACATGGCGAGATTGTCAAAGCTAATTCAGCAGCAGTTGCGGTGATGCTGGTGCATGCCGACAACAGTTGTACTGAAGGATAAAAGGCAAAGGAAAGTGCAGACTGTGCATGTTTGAGAAAGGGTAGCAGTGATGAAGGCTTCAGGCAGAGCTCAGAAGGTAGCAAGAGGTGTGCTGCGTCTGGGATTGGTCACTTTAGCTCAGTGTTTCACTGAGGAGCTGTGTAATTTACTGCTTTACCCATTACTAGCAACCTCAGTTAACTTGTCTAGTGCTATATTCTGTCAGGATTCCCTCCTCCCCCCCCCCCCCCCCCCTTTTTATTTTTTTATTTTAAATTTTTCGGTGTGACCCTGACCCTGACTATATTGAGGCAACAAGGGTCAATCAATCCTTTTAATGTGTTTAAGGGCCATGGGTCAGCTTTCACAGTACAGCTGCTGCACATGTATGAAATCGGTCTCAGTGTCACTTGAGAAGCTACAGCTTTCAAAGACAATGCCAGTTCTGTGGAAGTAGCAAATCTCTCATTGTCCCAACTTCTCAGAAGTTGGGAATATTTTTGGAATGGTAGTTTTTAATCCATTTCACGCCAGGACAATTCATTCTGTCTTAACCTGGAGTTTAAAACAGAGAGACATGATGTACTCCCATCTGCTTAAATTAAAATAGCATTGGTGTGAGATCAAGCTTACACTGTAAACTAAACATGAGCTAGAGTTCCGTCAGAACTTATTGCTCCTGTGAGTTTTTGCTGTAGTAAGGGAAGGTAGTAGTGTCTGCAAAAATAGAAGCCCTACTCTCTCCCCACAGAAGCAACTTATTCTGCTAGTTCTTAAAGTTGTGAAGTTTGTCAAGAACTTGATATCTTTTTGATAAAATTACACTGTGCTCAGGGTTGCATTCAGTTTAAAAATACAGTGCAATTCCTGTAGATTGGTCCGCCTGTAGTAGCTCCTAGTAAAATGCATCAGTCTAGTTGGAAACCAGCCAGCAGAAAACGCAAGTTCAGTCACATTAAGTGAGATACTTTTTTTAACAGAAGGTGGAAATTAAACACTCACTCAAGTCTTGCAGCTTCGAGTTGGCAGGATTTTCTTACCGTGCCCAAAATATTATGGTTTTCTCTTTCTCAAGATGTAGTGACACCAAAGGGGGTGGGTGGGTGTGAAATGGTATGGTTAGAAGGATTTTGACTAATTACCATGGACTTTGGGGCAGTAGAGCAGGCAGCCAGCAGAGGCTTTTGCTGACTATAGAGGGTGGGAATGGGAAATACAAGCCCATTTTATATCAGGGTTTTTTCTCAGGAGGCTACAAGGAAGCAGTCAGCTGCAGCCTCTGCCAGCAAAAGGGGAGGAAGCAGGAGCAGTCACATCTGTCAGTGGTGGCCTGCAAATGTGGGCAGCACTGTATGGGCTCTGGGGTGCTACGTGGGAGCAGCAGCCTCTGCCTTGCCAGAGGCTCTTGGGGAGGATTGCTGGTACCAGAGCTCTGCTTTCACACAGTCAGAGAATCCCAGACTGGTTTGAGTTGGAAGGAACCTTAAAGCTCATCCAGTTCCAAACCCCTGCTATGGGCAGGGACACCTTCCACTAGACCAGGTTGCTCCAAGCCCCATCCAACCTGGCCTTGAGCACTGCCAGGGATGGGGCAGCCACAGCTTCCCTGGGCAACCCGTGCTGGGATCTCACTATCCTCACAGGGAAGAACTTCTGCCTAAGAGCTCGTCTCAATCTCCCCTCTGTCAGGTTAAAGCCATTCCCCCTTGTTCTGTCCCTACAGCCCCTCTTATAAAAGCCCCTCTCCAGTACCTTTTTAGACACTGGAAGACTGTTACAAGGTCTCCCTTAAGCCTTCTCTTCTCCAGACTGAACAAGTCCCCTCTCTGGAGCTAGGCTGACCTAGCTGAGCAAGGTGGTACTGAGCAAGTTACCACCATTGTGATCCGCATACTGTTGTTTGGAGGTGGTGGCAAGGGTAATTGCACATTTAATTCTGGCAGCTGTAGTGGAATAGCACTCAGTAACTGTTTATGGGATTTCACCAAGGACCTGGGGTGTAAAAACCCACATGCCTGGAGAACTGTATGGGAACTGTTGCTCATGTTTCCTAAGGGCAGAAAATCAGACCTGTCTCCCAATATTTTTTGTTGCTTGAGTAAGCACCTTGAGGTAGAGGAGATTTAGAAAAATAAAAGGTTGAGAGATGACGTTCTGAGAGTCAGGTGAGGATTTTTGGCAGGTGTCTCATACTAAGCTACATGCTCAAAGAGTGCCATTTTTTCTTTTTGAGCTATCCAAGCTCTTAGTGCAGCAAGTGTACTTCTTGCACTAGTCAGTAAAACGCTAAGTAGTCATTACAACCATGAATGCTCTCTCCTGTGGCCATGGTTGAATTCAGCAGTCACAGGATATCTTGGAAATTGCCCTTCTGCAGTTGTATTTATATTTTCATATTTCATTGGGCTGTACATGTTTTGCTTAGTGACTTGAAGCTGAAGATGTGAGGGTCCCTCGAATTGCATTTGTAATCCAGTAGCCAACATGATGTTGAAGGATCAGAGCTCTGTGTTTGTGGACAAAGATGAATGGGAATATGAGATGTTCCCTGTACTCTGGACATGTAGTGTAGGGCAGAAGCTCTCTTCTAGTCCACTCAAGTCCACTTCTTTGGACTTGATGATTTTAAACCTCTTTTCCAACCTCGTTGATTCTATGATTCTAGAGCTCTCATCTGGTTCTGTGCATAGCAGCCTTGTTTGTCTTCTTGCCAAATGTGGAAGCAGTTACACCACCTCTTGTCATGACTGTATTGCAATGAGTTTCTGAGGGCAATAGGCCTCCAACTGACATGTGCCAAGCATGCAGGTACTCCTGGTGAGGGCCAGTGCAGTGGTCTCAACAATCAGCCAGCCCAGTTTAGGTGCAGCATGCCCTTCTTTCAGGGAAAAGGAAATCCTTTTTTCTTTTTCTATGTCTCCCTTGTTTCTAGTCCCAAAAGCCAAGTTTGGTTTCTGGAGGAGGAGAGAGATCAAGCGTATGGGTAAACATGAAAATCTAAACTTAAAGAATCAAAGAATCATAGAATAGTTAGGGCTGGAATGGACCTTAAGATCATCAAGTTCCAAACCCCTTACACGGGCAGGGACACCTCCCACTAAACCATGCCACACAAGGCTATGTCCAACCTGGCATTCAACACCGCCAGCGATGGAGCATTTACAAGTTCCCTGAGCAACCCATTCCAGTGCTTCACCACCCTTACACTAAAGAATTTCTTCCTCATATCTAATCTAAACTTCTCCTGTTGAAGTTTGAACCCATTACCCCTTGTCCTCTCACTACAGTCCCTCATGAAGAGTCCCTCCCCAGCATCCCTATAGGCCCCCTTCAGATACTGGAAGGCTGCCATGAGGTCTCCACACAGCCTTCTCTTCTCCAGGCCCAACAGCCCCAACTTTCTCATCCTGTCTTCATACGGGAGGTGCTCCAGTCCCCTGATGATCCTCATGGCCCTCCTCTGGAATTCTCCCAACAGTTCCATGTCCTTTTTATGTTGAGGACACCAGAACTGCACACAATACTCCAAGGGAGGTCTCATGAGAGCAGAGATAGAGGGGCAGGATCACCTCCTTTGACCTGCTGGTCACGCTTCTTTTGATGCAGCCCAGGATACAGTTGGCTTTCTGGGCTGCGAGCGCACGCTGAAGCCAGCTCATGTTCATTTTCTCATCGACCAACGCCCCCAAGTCCTTCTCTACAGGGCTGCTCTGAATCTCTTCTCTGCCCAACATGCAGCTGTGCCTGGGATTGCTCCGACCCAGGTGTAGGACTTTGCATTTGGCACGGTTAAACTTCATCAGGTTGGCATCAGCCCACCTCACGAGTGTGTCACGGTCCCTCTGGATGGCATCCCTTCCCTCCAACGTATCAACCGAACCACACAGCTTGGTGTCATTGGCAAACTTGCTGAGGGCACACTCAATTCCACTGTCCATGTCACGGACCAAGATGCTGAACAAGACCGGTCCCAACACCGATCCCTGAGGGGCACCACTTGTTACTGGTCTCCAGCTGGATATTGAGCCATTGAGCACAACTCTTTGCATATAAAGTTTGTTCTAGATCTTTGTTTAGCTGTCGATGTAGCCAGCGTGTGGCACATGGAAAGCACATGTGGGCAGAGTATCACAAAGGAAGGTCTGGAGCCACCCTGCTTTCACAAGGGCCAGAGCAGAGCACTGTCTGGCAGGCAGGTTCAGCATTTACCACCTTTGAAGGGAGCAGGCTGTTGGTCTTTTTGTGCTGTCTTCAAGGTTCTTGTGTTACTGAACGACCTAGTTGGCTGTGGATTTGGTCCTTGAGGCTTAAACCAGTTTCAGAATACAAGGGTTGCTTGAAGGCCCTTCTAGTCAGCGCACATGTGTAGTCTCAGCATGACCTCTTTTTCTTTTTTTTTTTAAATGTTGTGTAATAATGAGGATTATTTGTTTAAGCAATCACGTGACTGCATTTCAGAGCTGGTCCTTTGCATTAAAAAGACTTCAATGTCTGCAGCTCGTATCTTGCGCTACTTCCTCACTTGTGACAACCTTCTGCAAGGCATATATAATATGCCAGGGCACAGTACAGATTTTCACAGGTAAAAAATGAACACTTTAGTTTTCTCCATGTGCAGCTTGACCTGTGTAAGTGTAGAGAGAGAGAAAAAATCTGTCAGGCTGGTGTTGAGGGCATGTGTTAAGAGTCTTCAGAAAAAGTTTTATGGCAGATGTGGCTCAAACTGAATGAAGTCAAAGAAGTCCCAGTTCTTGTTTGGGACTTGGTCATAATAAGTGCAAATTCCATTAAGTTAGTATTGCAAAACAAGTGATATCACATTATACACTCAGCTCTATTGAATGCTGAAGGAGAACTGGGGCGTTTTTGGCAACGTGCAGTCTGCTCTACAGAAAGCAGCTGTATTCTTCCCTCCACACCCTGGGAATAGGTTGCAGCATATGTTTCCCAGTGAAACTGGCTGGCTCTGGCCATCCATGTATAGCAAATGAAAAGCTCTTGGGTTTTCTGCCCTTTTGGGTGGGAATTTTTAACATGATGCTGTTATGTTAGAGATTGCCTCATTGGAAAGGCTTGGTTTGAGATATTTTGCATCTTTTCTGAGCTGTTCAGCCATTACAGGATAAATGCCAATTCACACAGACTCATGTGAAGTTTGGACAGCAGCTGTAAGCTGGGGAGAAATTTTTCTTGAGGTTGAACACGTCATCAGTAGTTTTCTAAAGATGTTTCTCTGTGTGTCTTTCTATCAGGTTCAGTACAGCTTGCTGAGGTTTTTGAAAGTATCAGTAATGTTTTAACCCTAAAGCATTATATGTAAGTACTAAAGAACTACAATGTTAAAAAATATATATGTGCACTACAAGTTTCATAGTTGTAACAGACATCTATCTACTAAATGTCTGTTTTGCTGTTTCTTAAAGCAGTTCAGCTGCAATCTTTTGGACAGGGAAAAAATACTGGTTCAGTTTACTGGCCCACGTAAAGAAATTAAGTACGTTATTTTAACAGCAATATCAGGAAACTCAGGATTTTGTGATAAAATTTCAATGACAGTGTTTGGCAGACTATTGTTGAAAGTAATTTTTTTATGCTGACTAGATAATGCATATGTGTAACTATGTGGAAGAAGGACTATTTATAAACCCCTTACAGTAGTTGACATTTATAGGACTTGCAATGCTTCTGTTAGTGTACTGAAATCCTCAGGGTATTTACAGATTCAACATATGTAACTAAGAAGTGGAATAAAAATGAAGATACACTGTTATGAGCATGCAAGATATTGTTATGTATATATGATATACATGGAGAACTCTTCAGCTGTTAGAAGGTGGAGTGTGTAGAGGAAGTGAGAAGCAAACCCAAAGGGAACTGACATGTCTGAGTGTCACTCTGGATTCAATAACTTGAAACACATTGTGAATTTATATTTCATATGCACACATTGTCATTCTAACAAATTTTCACTGTAAAATATTATATGGAGGAATCTTGATAGCAGGAAGTTATCTTTCAACATGTAGTGGGAAGGGTTATACTGTGGATGTCGACTCACCATCAAAATTCATGAAAAGTTTGTCATGGGGAGTCCCTTCTGGCATGAACCAGGTTGTTAGCTCTTGACAAATGGTGGGTAATTTGTGTGACAGACATAGAACTACCCAGAGGTTGGATCTGAACTAGCAACACTATATCAGGAAAAAGTAATCAGATTGTACTCATATATTGACGCCACTATATGGGAATAAATTATAAACAGTGAATAAAATGGCAGAAAATCTATATATGCAGAATTATTCTCAATCCCAATGAACCTCCTTTTTAAGAAGATGAATAATTTTAATATCAGTGACAAATACTGAGGTACTGAGTTGCAAAGCTTGGTAAGGATACAATGCAATATTAACTATGTCTTTGTTCTTTATTTGTAGGTCAAGATGTTGTTAAGTATAAAAGCTATCTTATGGATGTACTCTACGTTAGTTATAACGTGTATGCTACCTAAAGGTAAGTCTGTTATACATAGAACCATTTATTCAAATCTCTTTTAGTGGTCTAGTCAGTAGGGTATTTTCCAGAATGCGGCAAATAGCCAAAACTCAGGAGATTCAGTTTCTGGTCTCTCCTCTGCCACTCTTTTTTGCTGCACTGTGTAACTGACTTTGTTTCTATGTTCTCTTCTTTTCCATACCAGTATATTTAGAAAACTCTTGGTGAGTGGGCATGTTTTTGACAAGGTTTTACGTAACTGTCTGGTGTCTCCTGAAGGTTTTTAAGTGCTGTTACTACAATTCAAGTAAAAATAAAGTACCATAGAATTGTGTAAATCAAAATAGACTGCTTTCTCCAAATATTCAAGAATGCATCTTAATCCTTTTACTTCTGTTTCTGAAATGTGGGGCCTGTTGGCCAAGCTGCCTCATGCCTTCTTTATCCATCATCCACCAAGGATCTCCTTGGACTAGATGAGGTGAGGGCTGGTGGGAGGGCGAAATTTAGTGGGGGCCTGACATCTTCCAAGGGAGCTTCAGCCTGATGCAACAGAGGGGACAGTGCTAGCAGCACAGGAGCAGAGCAGGTTCCTGGAAGAGACCTAGCAAGTGGTGAATGAAATGGAGGAGCTTCTGGGCCACAGGAATGCAGTTTTGGCATACCTCCCAGGCAGATCCCAATCTCATGTATGTCATGCCACAGCAGCCTTTTGGGTCTATAGGTCATCACTTGCACCCTCTCTCACCAGTAGCCCCAGTTTCTGCTTTGCTCTGTGATCTGTCAAGGAGCAACTGGGGTCATGTCTCTGGAACAGGCATTCTGGCTGCCAGCCCCCTGTTGGGGTCAGCCATGAGCTAACCTGGTGGCAGGTCCCTTGGGTGCTGAGGTCTGTAGCAAGGACATGTTAGGGCAGCTGCTGGCCTTCGGTCTGGGTGGAAAGGAAGAGCCCTTACTACTTCTTTTGGCTGTTACATGCTTACACTAAAGTATGTATTCTTGTGTGGCTGTCATGGCTATTTGAAAGTAAACCTTTAGTAAAGAAGAGATCCCCACAGCAGCTGAGACTCATAAAATTGTTATAATAGCTTTCCCAAGCCTCAAAGCAAGATTTTTCTTGATTTTCCACCTCTCCCCTTCTTTTTTTTTTTTTTCTTCTCCTTCCCCCCCTTCCCCCCCTCAGCCCCCCCCCCCCCCCCCCCCCCAAACTCCTCAAACTGACTTTAGCCTTTGGGAAAATCAAACATACTCATTTTTTCCCCACTCTTCAACACAGTTACCAACAAAGCCTAGGTCATCCTGTAAGGTGAACAAAAACACTGCTATGCTTAGTTGAGCCAACTAAAAAGAAGTGTGTTCTTTTTTCTTTGCTTTTTCTCACATCAGGTTGGGAGTATCATCCATTACTGTTTCCTGCCATCACCTCTTCCTTAGAATAAGTAAGGCAAAGGCTTCTGACAAGAAATTTAAACCTCATGTTTCTCTTAGGACCTATTGAAAGTCTCTTCATGTTTACTTAGGGCATAGTTCCATGGTCTGTCTAATAGCACTTGCATTTTCGCACTAGATGGTATAGTCCTGCCCCTTTTCCGTCCCCCGGTGCTAGTTTTCACGCTTTTCTTTGTGCTGACACTAGTAATTATGTGGGTATATGGCCGCTGAAACAGGTAAGCGACTTGTCTGGAAAAACATGTGGCATTTCTTGAAGGTTATTTTTCCACTCGATCAGACCTTTGACTCAATGCCTTGTGCAAATGCTAGTGCTGGCTGAATTCAGGGACTGGATCACTGGCAGTGGAATGGGATGGATCCTTAGGGTGCTAGAAAATGGGATGGCACCTTTAGATATCCCCTGACTTACTCCACCTTTCATCACCTCTTAAATGGCTTGTGTAGTCCCCAGTGTAGAATCTTTAGTCCTTGAGTAAGTTCCATATGAACATGCTGATAAAAGCTTCTCAGGAATATCTCCTCAGGAGTATAGACCAGGTTCTGACCGGTCCTTATTTGCCTGAATCTTTTGGAATACATTTAGAAGACCCTTGTGTTCCTAGAGTACACTGTGAGCTTTGTGGGTTGATTTTTGAAGTTAAGGTCAACATACTTTTGCTATACAGAGTCTTAAATATGTTTGAAGTATGGCCATGGTGAAGAAGATGAAGGTGAAAATCTTTTTCATGGATTGATCCCATAGAGTCTGTGGGATCAACTTATACCTTTCTGTTTTGTGCAAATGTCAGTCAGTTTGCGTATTAACATTTTTCAGGTTTAGTGTTATGAGATTACAGACACTCCTTATAAGTACAGCTTTTGTTCAAAAAATAATAAATAAAACTTATGCCTGCACTTCTAAGATGCGCTTCTAAAATTGAAGCCTTGAAATATTTTATGAAACACGAGTTCCCATGCCTGCATTCCCACAGTGTATTTTACTTAAGTATATTTAGTCACACAGTCACTTCAATGTGATGTATTGCAATATTTACTTGAAAGAACTTTCAGGTGAAATTGCTGTAAAAGTTTAAATTTTTCTTTTCAAGGGTCGTGTGGAAAATTTGTCAAAATCAGCAGTTATTTTTAAAGTGTAAATCCTGGAGTCAATGAATCTTAATGTTAAGTCATAACAAAACTGAAGCTTAATTTAGAACCACTAATCACTATTCCTGACTTTTTTTTTTTTTCTCCCTCTTCCACTCTCATCTTTGTGAATGGTCCCATTCATAAATGCCTAGCATGTTTGTATGGTAAGCTCATTAAATTGTAGCAACAAAAATATTTTTTCCTTTGAGAGTAAATTGAGAATGGATTTGCGTGGTTTCTTTGACTTTTAATTATCAGAAAATGTATGTCAGGAAGGCAGCAGGAAATATGGTGTAAGCTCCTGGGGTCACGAGTGTGTCCCTCTGGAAGACCTTTACTGTTTGCTCTGGTACGTGTGAAGGATCAGTGACAGAAGTTCATGAGCACGGTTTACACCTACTGTTAGTGTGGCATTTACTCATTTTGAACTAGCTAGTGTTAAGATATTTTAGCTTGCTAGCTAGACGTTGTGATTATGATTAACATTGGAGTTTATCTTACCTGTTTTAAGTGACTATTTGTCATGCCATGAGTGAGTATGCTTTCTTGAAAGCCCTCTAATCCCAAAGACAGTAAAAATGCTCTAGAATGCAGAGTGTGATAATGCCTTTTCAAATGTATATGAATAATATGCCAGTTTAAACATCAGTTTATCTGATCATGTTTATGTTCTGTATGTGCTATAAAATACATGTATATATGCCTATGATGTCTGCATGTTATGGTATTCTGTCATGGCTTTTTTTGTTAGTTTGTTTGCAGTATTTTTCCTCTTTAGACTTCCACTTTAAGAGTTTTGTAGCGTTTACAACAGAAAAATATAAAAATTCTAGGGAAAAAAAGACTTTGTTCTCAAGCAAGAAGTTCTTTGCACACTAAGCTGGTGCCAACCAGCTGAGTAGTTTCAAAACCATCCTTTTGTTTAAGGGTACATGATATTACAAGTACTGTAGGTCCTGTATAATGAGATGAAGATATGGTATAAAACAATTTTGGCAAATGCCTGCTTTTCTCAGCTTGTGTTCCAGTTTACAAAGAGTTACAAAATGTTTTATTAATATTTTTGCTTGCCTTGTCCCTTTTAAGGAATAGTCTATTACATACCATTGATAGTGGCTGAAAAGGAGACATAACAGGAAGTGTAAGCATTGAGAAAATACTAAGGGAACAAAGGGCAATATGGATTCTTAGAAGATATTGATGCTTTCTGTGTTTGCCAGTAAATTCTGCTTGACTAACTCAGACTGCTGCAAAAAATCAAGCTTTTTGGAGTTGTTCAGGAACAACATATAATTTTGTTTCAGTGACAAATATTATTTTTTTCAATAAGGAAAATTTTCTCCTTTTCTTTTTCTTTTCCCTTCTTTGTCCCTCTTCTTGTCAAAATAAAAAGCGCTTTTGTATAGTGTTTTATAATGCTTTCCACACATAGATGGGCATGTGTGCAGCTACATGGTCTCCTATTCTGCAATATAGCCCAGTTTAGGCTAGATCTAATTTGCATATCATGATCATATATGATATTTGCCAAGGATTTCGGTCTGCTGATGTGAAGACAGATTTTTAAATAGAGGAAATTTCCTCAGGGTTAGTGCTGATATTCCAGATCACTCATAACCAGAAACAGTGTTCTCATAAGCTTATTAAAATTCTGTCAGTCAGGATAATTATAAGTTGGTCATTTTTCATGTAAGAAGATCCTGTAATGTATGTAAGATGACTAGGAATCATAATAAATGTTAAATACTAAATATTTTTAGGCTGATTTTAATCTCCCACCTGTGCAATTTGGCATTAATTCCATCACAACTGATAGGAGTGAGTGTTCATTCTGTTTCTTTATCTCTACCCCACTGTAACTTGGTGAAGTTTCAAGAAACTGAAAGTGATATAAAAGGCTGTGGTGTTTCCATACTGTACATCTTCAGGATAAAAACAGCTCTTTCTAGTTTTTAGCAACCGATTCTCAGTGAGTTGTGTTTTTATTTCCTTATGAGCATAAAAATCCACCCAGCTGTCAATAGATTCTTTTCCCCCTAAAAGTATATTCATTCAAAGCTTTTGAGGTAGTCCTTAGTCTGTACTAACTTCCACAGGCTTGTCTTCAAACCTTGTGAATTCACTAGTCTTCAGTTTTATATTGGACATCCTTTTGTCTTTCCCTGTTTTATGTATAGATTCGTGATAGGTCTGGACTTAAGGTCTGGACCCAAAGTGTATGAAGTGTTTAGTTTGTTTGATTAATTAAACGTGAGTTGTACCATTTGATTAAACGTGAGTTGTACCATCACTGGTCTCTGTGTACGACTTAATGGAACCATGAAAATCTCACCACATCCTGGAATTGCAGGGTGAGCATCTTGCTGGTAAATGTGCTCAGGCAGTGCCATTCCATGCAAAGATTTCAGCTGAGCTTTGGGTGCAACACAGATGTTTTGGCACAGCACTACCCTGTTGTTGTTACATTCTCTTTGATCTAATCAATATTGATACAGTCATCTTGACTGTATCTGCATTGTGTTCCCAAGAAATTCCAGTTAGGTAGTCATGGATGGAAAGAATCTGAGTGACTTCCATTCAAACTTCTGGGTCTTCCTTGGTCAGTCTATTTTTCTGTTTGTTTGTTTTTCTAGTTAGTACTTTATTGTTAAAATGCTTGGCCATCAAGCTGCTGATTCTTGTACTGAACCTTTTTAGATAATACAATTAACACTTTATACATAAAAGTAATTTCTCTCTGTTAAAAATAATCAACCTAATGAGCAATTTTTCTTTTTTTCCCTGCTCTTCTTTTTTTCTTCTTTCTCTCTTTTCAAACCTTTTTGTCTTTATGGAAAGATTATATTTATGATGCTAGATAAATAGCTAGATAATTTTCATCTGTTGGTGTCCCATATTTAATGAATCACTCCGTTGGTGGCTAGTACTTGAAATTACTGTATTTCTAAACTTCACTAAGCCTAGCTCATGTCAAGTTAAGGCTCAGTGTGTTCCAGCTTTCAAAAAATGTTAGAATGCAGGACGATGAAAGAGGTAAGTTAGATGCTGTTTTTAACTTCATTAAGCCATTATATGTGATGAAGTAACGTAACATAAAAAATAAAACTAACAGAAATCCTCTCTTCAGAGAGCTGCTGTGTGAAGGTTGGATGAACAGTAGTCAACTTCCCCCTCAGGATATTTTCAGATGGAAACATTTCACTGTAAAATGTTTGCAGCTGGCGATGTCACGAAAAATGATAAAGGTTCTATCATGTCAAATCTGAGCCAAGTAGGGACTTTCTGTGTGCTTTGCTTCCTTTTTTGCTTAACATCCCAAAATACTTTATTTCTGCAATGTGTTTAAGTCCCTGAGGAAACAAGGAAATAATTTTAAAAGAATGGCACTGCAGCAGGATCTCTCTGGAAAGGCTTTTGTTTCAGCATGTATGCAATAAAAAGAGTTAACCCTTGAAAGAATAATGGAGTAAGGGTTAGCATGCATGCAAAGTCATGAGGTAGCTTTTACTTTTAGGACAGGAGCAAATGAGCAAGCTGCTGTGAAGTAAGGCAAAGTGTAAACATCAGTAGCTCTCCTGTACTCATGCTTTTGGCCAACAACAGATGTGAGGTAACTCACCATCATTCAACTCAGAGTGGTCTTCCTCCTATGAAGTAAAACTCCATTACTCTTACAGTTCATCTGTCATCTGAAATATCAAAACAGTTTCTGAAGAAGGTCAATAACTTGGTGGCTGTAACAAATTCAGAGAATAAGCCAGAGAACAGTGAATTAAATTTGCCCAAGCACAAAAGGGATCCATCAGCAGCCTAGGATATTGATGCAAACTTTTTTTAGCTTATACTAATCAGTCCTGTTACAAATCAGATAAGGTTCATTAATTTCAGGTATTGCATGCCTTGTATTGTTAAATAACTATATCTGCTTCCAGTGTTGCTGTTCCACTAATGTGATTTCTCCTTTCTCTTCCTCTATCTCCACTTTTTCTAGTTAAAGCAGAAAAAACCACCATGATAAAGGGATCCCTTTCTGGAACTTCAGTCCTGCCATGCCTTTTTTCAACCACACCCACCATATCTTCCAGCTACGCAGCTGAGTATCTTCGAATCAAATGGTCAAAGGTTGAACTGGATAAAAGTGGAAAAGACGCAAAAGAAACCACAGTCCTGGTGGCCCAGAATGGCAACATCAAAATAGGTCAAAGCTACAAAGACAGAGTGTCTGTTCCAACCCATTCAGAGGAGACTGGTGATGCTTCACTGACTTTCTCTAAGCTGCGTGCAAGTGATGCTGGAGTGTATCGCTGTGATGTTATGTACGGAGTTGAAGACACTCAAGGCATTGTATCACTGGCTGTCGAGGGTAAGGATTTGTCTCTCACTCATAGTCAAAAAGTGATTCCAATTAAAACAGTAAAAGTTAGTAATTAAACATATAACTAGGAAAGTCAGGCACAAAGGAAGAATTTCTTTTGTCCAAGTAATAAAGCTTTGATGGATAGGAGGAAAACCATATAGCAGAAGCTGCAGGAAAACAAGTAGCAAGGTGGCTGCTTATGTTCTTCCATGTACTAAGAGTTTGCTTGCCATAGCTATAAGGAAATAGCCTCCAAAAGTCTAAGGGGGTGAAGTGTACAAATAAAGAGAAGAAGAGGCAGAACTTTCAAAAGCACGTAAGTGGCAAAAGGAGCATCTGAGCTGTCAGTGTTTCTCTCCGGCTTATACAGCACATTAAGTACAGTGCTGAGACTGCTCCAAGCCTGGTGCTCTATAGCTCTGTCAGTTTGGCACTGAGCCTGAGCTAACAAACTGTGCTGAAGGGCAGGACATATTAGCCCAGGCTCTGCGCCGTGTAAATGCCAAATCCGGACCCAAATTACTCTCTGTGCTTAGAACAACACTGCACTGTGTGGATGTACCAGCTCCCCTGAGCCTTAGTTTGGACCCTGTCTTGCACTCCTTTGCACTTAGCTGTTTTTTGAAAGTTCAGTATTTACTCAAGTGACTGAATCCTAGAAGAAACATTACTTGCTGCTGGATATTATGGCTTTGGTCAAGATTTTCTTTGGTGAGTTTAATACTGCATTGTTCTTCCAATATGCTTAAGATAACTTAATCAGTCTTTCGGCACTGATTCAACAAAAGCTTCTGAAGGTGTGGTCTTAATTTGGAAATACAATAAATTAGTGTAACCATTCATTACTTTTCAGAAACTACTGTACCTGGCATTCCTTACTCCTTTTCAATTTCTCCCTTGACTCCACATATATATGTATCTGCAGGAGCAACAGATGTTTACTGCAGTAAAATATGTGATGATTTATGACAATACTTTGACTACTGTATTTAGTGCTTCTGTAAAACACTGACATGAAATGAGATAATCAGATTATTTTTTTTTTAAATTGAAAGAAAATTTTACACAGTCCATTTTCTTTCTGCTATTGTTCTTTTCAGGAGGAGAAAAAGGCCAGATCTTGGCCAAAATGAAAAATAGCATTGTTAGACTGTAATTTGTGCTCTCCATTCTCCATTTTATACATTAAGTGAGCAAGTGCCATTTATCACACTCATAAGTATTTCATGTGAATGTTACTGCTCAAATCTTCTGGCCTCATTTCAGTTAGGATTTATAGGGTTTTTTTTGTGATTACAGCTTCTATTTTAAAGCAAAATCACCACTACCACCACCACCCTCTCCCTCCCCCAAAATATTAGTCCCAAATATAATTTATTTCCATTATGTTGTCTTTATGAACCTACAGCCCAAAATCATAACAGTTGGAGGGACCTACACTTCTTGTAACCTCAGAGCTGAGCGCCAGCGTGGTTCAGCACTGCGCTTTGGTGAGCTCTCCAGGGTAGAGCAGGTGCTTGCAGGGTGACCCATGAAGTAGTGCTAGAATTATCACCAGTTTCCCTAGTCTGCAAGTTTTTTGTTTATCACTAATGAAACATAAACTGTATTTGTCTAGCACTCTCTTGAGGACTGAACAGGTGTGTTGCTTTAGCTTTTTGGTCAATTGAAAGCATGCAGAAAAAGTGGCAACTCTGGCTCGGCTAATACTTATTTGATCATACATCTTAACTCTGGAGTGAAGCAGAATTGCCTCATTAAAGGTAGGAAGCTTCTGCAAAATTCCCCTGTGTGGGGCAATTTAGGTATGAGAAGAAATTTTACTAGTGCTTTAGAAAGCAACATTCTTCTGCTTAAGTGACAACACTGTTCTGTGTGTCAAGCCTAATTTAATAAACTTCTTAAAAACAGCCAAATGAAGTAGGCCAAATTTTGTCTGCAACATTCTCATGAAGTAGGTGAACTTGCTCTTTTATTATCATAATAACTTTACCGGCTTTGTATGCTGGTGCTTTTTTTGGGTATTTTGAAAACAATTCAGGACCTGAATTCTAGATATTGTCAGTATTTCCATTTCTTTTCATGGTCATTCCCTCACTTGAAACTTTCAAACAAAAAGCATATTCTAGCATTAATGAAGCCTAGTAGATAAGTTTAGACAGCTGTGCTGTTTGTTTTTCAAATCAGCCTTTGCAAATAAGTGAATAAATAAGCTAACCTGAATGAGGAAAAAAAAAAGTATGGTAATTGCTGTTTCTATCCTTTCGTTTAGGTATACTAGGAATATAAAACTGCTACTGAACCCATTGTGCATTAAATGACTGTATTAACATGTGATGTTAATATTGTGAATGAAAATCAGTATTTCTAAGAATCTTTTTCTCTGTAGCATAGTTTTTCCCAGATTAAGCTGTACAAGCTGAACAGCTGGTATCAGCAATTGAAAGTAAACAGTAAAGCTTTTAATGCGTTTTTTTTGGTCTGAGCCTCAAGACCAAGACTGTCCACAGAAGATGTGTACTATTGTGCATCTATTTTTCTCTGTGTAGCTATCACAACAGATAAATTTGATAATTTGTATGTAAATATCCAGCTAATATGCTATTTTTACATGCCAGACGAACATCTGAAATCCAGAAAAGTCAGATTTATATATTATTAACAGTATGAATACTAGCTTTACCAAGAAGGTGGAACGTAAATGCAAAACTGCCCCCTTTGACAATGACAAGCCCATATTTCGGTTCTTTGACTCAGTGATTCAGTATTGAATCATACCTTGCCATAATCAACTGTTACCTAATTGGTGCTCCTCAGAGATTAGGCCAAAACCAAACTCATGTCTTTATCATGTCAAACAAAATATCTGTCTGTCCCAGTGTCCTGTTCCAATGAAAGCAGCCATAGCTGATACCAAACAGCAAATGTAACCTTTTTTCCTTGTATTCTATTATTTTCAGAGACTTGTAACCCATAAACTTCCTGAGGTAGAGGCTTTATGTTAGGCCACAGCTGGATAAGTTAGTTATTATTCACAAGGAAGATGTGTGTATTTAATCACCCACATTGGCTTTGTCTCTACATTGCATATTTCTACTACATCCTTTTTTTTTTTTTGGCAAGTAAAATCTTTCTAAAGAATGGCAGGATCTTGGTAACTGCCATAATTCTATGCTTTTCCTTTGATTATATGCACACCCTCTGCCAACCACTTGGGTATCAACAGCTGCTTATATTCTGTTCATGAGGAGATAAGAAGCCTCACCAGGGTACTGTGGCTTAACATAGTATCTTATATCTGCTGAGCAGTGCTAACCTGTGTGAGCACCAGTAGCTTGTGATAGAGGTGAAATAATTTGCTTTTAATACTTTTTAAGCTGCTGAACCTAAAGCTACATCTGAACTGCCTTGTTTTTACTAAGCATTTGTGTTTGTGACTCTGTTGTGTGTTCAGCCCTGGGGATCTAATCTGGGAAAAGACAGAGCAATGTAGGAGTAGAAGGACATACTGGGTCACTTATTCTGGTTCTTTTGGTTTTCCAAGTGAGCATGTTACATACTGTGCTATATGCCTTTATTAATCCTGAAATCAAGTGAGAGGGCACATTCACATGGGTTATCGGGCTCTTTGCATGTATCACATCCAAGGTCAGTGGGATTATATTGAACTGTACCCTATATGGTACTATTTTCATTTTACTCCAGATGAAAGTGTAAAAAGGAGGAGAGAAACACCTAATTTTAGCCCACATAGGAAGTTTCAGGGCAGCCAGATGCCTGCCTTACTCATTAATTGCAACTGCAGTGCTGTTCCTTGAGGCAGGGGACAACACTAGTGCTGACAGGTCTACAGGCTCATGCAGAGGCAGTTTCAGCACAATAGATACCTTCTTTCCTGATACTAATAGTTGGGAAATTATTTCCTTAAACATTGGTTGCTGCTGTAATTACATCGACCACTCAGGGATATTTTGCATTCAAAACCGATCTAACAGTATTGCAGTGTATTATATGCTTCAACTTCTTACAAGAAGAGAAATATTGAGAACAAGTAATTAATACTCATTTTTCCTTCCATGTGTTGTCTTCTCTTCATGTCCCTCAGAAATTTTCCCTTTTCCTCAGAAGCAACTTTTCCTTTGTCAGTTCTTGGAATTTCACCATTCTTACAGTGTTTTGAGCATTTTATTCTGACCTTCCTTGATGTTAATACACTCACAAGTAATACTATCTTATATTATGAGTCCTTGGTCTCACAGGGTTTGAACGCTGAATGTCATAACCATTCTATGATTCAATGATCTAGTTGGGGATGTCCTTGTCCGTTGCACAGGGGCTGGAACTGGATGATTTTAACGTCCTTTCCAACCCAAACCATTCTGTGATTCTATGATTTTGTCTTTATTCTTAGTAATTTCCTTACCACTGTGTCTTGAAAGTGTCAGGTCTCAGGAGACTTCAAGTACTTGAGGGTTGGTTTTCCCATCTCAGTAGTTAACACTGAGCTGCCACTTTCTTCCCACCTTTAGCTGCCTTTGGGCACTGTTGAATTTTCACTGTTGGGTTTTCATTGTATCTCAGTAGAAACACTTGGGAACAAGGTGGAGATGGATGACCTTCTGAAGATCATCCCGAAGTGTTTGCTTGCCTGCTAATAATTTACCAAGTGCTGTTTCACAGTCTTGACTTGGATGTCAGGTCTGAAATCAGGAAACCTGAAGTGAGGGTGGGATTTATTTCACCTTTGATAATTTAAGGTCACCTGCTTAATCTAAGATGAATGCACAGGCTGGTGCTACCTTCAGTTCCTCTGAGAATCTTGGGTGAAATATACTCTCTGCCAATCCATATCCCTGGTCACCAGTTAGAGAGGTTTAGATGACTAGCTTAGACTAGACTTCTAACCTTCAGGCAAATCAAACTTTGATAAGTTGAACACCAGAAAGGATGCTGTAAAAGAATTGCTGTTGTCCACGCTAATTTCCTCTTTCTGCTTATAACAAAGCCCACTTACACAAAATAGGTTTGAGACATGTTGTAAAAAGCTGACCTACAAATGCAACATAACAATGCTCTTCATTCTGGAACATATTTGGATATTTAATGAAATTCTCATTTTGTGTGCTGCTATGAAATTGGGCAATAAAAAATAGTGTGTATGACCAAGTGCAATCAAAAAGAAAAAAATCTGAAAAACCACTCACTTATGCTGACTTTTTGCTATTCTCCTTGGAGATGACTTGATTTAAAGAGATCAAAGTAGCAAATGGGATACCTCCTGATTTGCTGCTTTCTTTTTTTTTCTGTATCTTGCTAATGAATATATTTTAAAGAGCACTTTTTCTTACTGTTGTCTTAGGAGATCACTGTTTTCATGGGTCTCATTTTGGTAGTTTGTGTTTGACTTTGATGCAAACCTGAGAGATTATTTTAGTCTTTATCCTTTTTTTAAAAAGGACAATAAAGAAAATCCTAGACTTAAAATAGTGACCTTGTTAATGGAAACAAGCCACAACTAGGGAAGCAGAGTAGATGGTAATTCACATTTTCATTTTTATTCAAGCTCTTCTTTCTTACGAGTGTTATAATGATAAAAAATGAGAGCTGTTTGCAGTGTAGGAAGCTGCCACTCACTTGTGCTGTTAGCCCCCAAGAGATTGTGTGTTGACAACCTAATTGATTTGTTCTCTCAACAGCCGTAACTACCCTTCATTATCTCTGACCATATTAGAAGGAATGCTTTTATTTAATGGTTTAGATTTATCTATCCTGAAACCTTACTGCCTCTTGATGCTGAACTTCCATACTTCTTTGCTAATGACATTAACGTGGGCTGCTGCATTTTAAGCCCATGTTTTACTCTCCTGCATCATAGATCCCAAGGAATCTCTGACTTTTGTAGCTGGGAAGGAGAGAGCACAATGGATAGCAGCCGTCAAAGGGTGGATGAGGGGAATTACTTCTGGGTGAGAAAGTCCCAGTGTCTATGTATGATACATAGAAACAGGGAAGCAAATGTTCACAGAAACAGGGAAGCTGCTGTGTCCTGCATAGAATTACAGAGTAATTCGGTTGAAAGGGACCTTCAAATGTCATCTAGTCCAACCCCACTGCAATGAGCAGGGACATCTTTAACTAGATCAGGTTGCCCAGGGCCACATCCAGCCTGGCCTTGAATGTCTAATGTCAGCTAATGGGCAGGGTGGTGGGAGTTCTGCATCAAGCTAGATGAAGGACCTTCAGTCCATGCAGCGCATGGCATGGCTTCACATGCAGGATACTAGAGCAGAGGCCAGTGCTAATGACTGGACTGGCTTTATGTTGTTGCCCACCCACAAGTATGGGAACAGTTCTAAGAGACTGTGTATTTTTATGTTTGCGGTTTTTTTAAGTGATTTTAATTTAAGTAGCCTTGGCCTCAGTTAACACTTGTGTGATCTGATATGTTGTACTGCAGAGGCAATGGGCTGGGGCAGGTGGTGCTGCTTCGTATTCAGAGATTAATATGGATGTAGTGAAGAAATCATCCCTCTGAGAAAAATACGTATAAATCTCAACATTAATCACTTTTCTTATCTGGATCAACTTTGTCAGAGGAATTTGCATGCACCTGCACTCAGCTGCATCACTCTGTGAAGGTGGACACAAAGATTTTGCATGGGGGAGCATGGTGTGAGTTGGTTTCTGTGCCTGGAGAGCAGGAGGGCTGGGGCTGGCAGAGCAGAAGGGTTGGTATGCACATTCTCTCCACACGAGGAGTTCCCTGAGGTGTCTGTCAGGGAAGCTCCTGCCGATGCAAAGCAAGCCTGTTCTTCTCAGGTTGCCAAAGCCCAAGACAGGTCAGAAGGTGGATACAAAACCTCAAATGAGGGACACAGATGAATTATTCATGCAGGAAGCTGAAAATTGTGCCCTCTTGCTTCCTTTCATACAGTGCTCAGTCCTGTAGCGTTTATGTTAGCATGTATTTGTAATGTAAATTGTCTTCTGCATTCAAGGTGAAGAGGATCACCAAACTGTGTAGTAGCTTTGGCAGTGGGCTGGGAGTTATTTCGTTATTTCTGCATCTCAGGGTTGAACATAAAAATTATCAGAATGACAAGAACAACCATCATAGTATTTTCTCTTTAGATTTTCTCAGCTGTGTGTGACAACTTCTGAAATCCAGGCTTTATGTGACACCGAGAGTTCATGTTGCAGCAGTATGAGCTCAGCAGTGAAATAACTAGTGCTATTTCTGTACAAATGTAATTTATTAGCCATACCAGGAGCTCTTTGCCTGCAGTTCCATGACATTTTGCTGCACAATATCCTGGCAAGTAATAAGGCAAAGTTGGACCCAAAGATTGTAAAACCATGGAACCAGGAAACCCTAGTTTGTTGAAAGTGAAATACTTTGCTTTCATTTTATGGTCTAAGAGATAAATGATTAAAAGACATTCTGTTTTGCTCTGACAGAAGTGAATTTTGGATGCTACAGGTTACTTTCCTGTGAGTGCTATTTCTTGCAGAGGCTGTTACTCCTTCCTGTAATTACACTGACTTTGTTTGCCAGGTGTTCAGAGACAATATTATACTGCTGTAGTCCGTTTTCCAGTTGCTTTATTTGTTCCTAGGACAGCTCCTTTTTTTGCCTTTTCATTCAGAGAAGAAATAGACAAAGGGGGGGGGGGGGAACCTTTTATAAATGTTTTAAAGTGCAAAAACTTGGACAATGGATTTTTGCCCCTCTGTCTCTGTCTAGCTGAAACAATGAAAGTTCTGCACTTTAATCTTCTTAGCCCCAGGGGGTCTTCTAATTATTGCAGCTGTTGCACAGGCTTATAGATACTGATGTCCTCCTCATTCATCTTAGAGACTCTTTTATGTCCATTAGCTCTTCACTGCAAATGAAAAAACCTTCAACTCTTAAGAATAGGTGAAGTTTACCTTCTGGATCAGAGTGAGGAGAGCAAAGCATTCTTCAAGTTCCTTCCGGGATTTACAAATGACCAAAGGCTATTCTCAGCACTGCAAAAGCTACTTTAAATTGCCAGTGACATTAACTCTTTAGTCTTGGCTTACTGAGGTATCACAGGGATACCAAACATACTCCAGCTAGAAAGGGCAGTGTTTTTTTCCAATGTTGAAGAAGTGAGAGGTGAAATAGTTGTTTGTGGAGAATGCACTCATATATTTAAGTAGTAGTAAGCTTTAAAAAAAAATACAAGTTCAGAGAAATACGTTGCCATCTCCTACTAAGTTAATCAAACTTTTTGTGGTTGTACTGAGTAACTCCGCTCTTGTGCCCAGTTGGAGCCATATAACTTCAGTTAAGCAATCTCACAACAACAACCAAAAAAGCTCCAACAAAAATAAAGGCAAATAATCGAATGCAAAATGCATTTTATTTAAGATTAAAACCACAAATGAAATCAACAAATTGCTTCAGATACTTGAGGATTTGACTCTGAGTTAGTGCTAAGTATTGTATACTACAGAAACACTAATGTTACCAAAAAAGGTTTAAGGTATTTGTATATTTTCAACAATAACATGTAGTAAAGCCAGATTCCCAGCTTGTGATTATTATGATAAGTTCTTACTTATAATTCAAGGTAGAAGTTTTATCTGTTTTTGTTGTAAACCCTGTAAAGTTTGCCCGTTTCTTATTTCTGGACCCAGAATGCCAACCAGGTCACTTGAACTCATGTACTACAGTACCACTGAAAATAATAATGCTCATTTATACCAGCAGGTAACTTGCTAATGGTGTCAACCAATGTTACTAAATTCTGTATATGTCCAACATGTGCCACATGTCCAACATATATGTCCAAAAGGCACATGTGGACATGTGGTCAAGTACTGTGTTGTTTAGGGCACACAAAGCCAAAATATGTGTATAAGCACACACAACCCATATAAATAAGTATATATATATATATATATATATATATATATATATATATATATATATAAAACCAAAGTTTTGCACATCTTATGACAGTGTAAATGATATGTAAATTTGCTCTAACCAGGCAATGCAGGATGCCTTATAACAGAGAAAGTGCAGGGATATAGGAGCTAGATAAAGCTGTCTCTCTGATACTCTCTTTCAATCCAGTCTGGTAGAGATAGCCCACATTAACAAGAAAATATGCTTGAGACTGTGCTTTGACACTGTGGCTGTCTGAAGCAGTGTGGCTCCCTCCATGTTGTTATGCTCCTTTGCCTTCCAGCACGCATGAAGGTGCCCACTGGAAGCAGCACACGTTAAGGTGTCCACTGGAAGCTGATCCTGGTCTTTGCTTGCTCCTGAAGTCTGCCCACAAATTGTTTGCAATGGTGCCATGGGGCCTTTGTCCAAATAATAAAGTGAACTAAACTAACAATCTAACAGTTCTGATGACTGATTTTTAGGCACCTGGTATATTTAATTTAATTATATTTTACATAACCATAATTTTTCAGGGTGTATTCTTCACTTGTCGCTTTTGTTAAGCAATGATGGGTTCTTTTTGAGGCTGAAATTGTTCTTGGAAGAAGTACCTCTTGTAATGGGTTCTGTCAGGGGTCTGAAAAGGCATTTTATGGGGACATTAGTGATCTGTAAGCTTCCAGTTAGAGGCTGCAGGTGGTGTATGACTCCATATTAAATAAGGAAATATGGAGAATCCCAGTGTTTTCTCTTCCAGTCCTTGTTTCTCTTCCAGTAGATTTGATAAAATAGATGACTACTGAGGTCTCCTTCGAGTAATTTTCAGATAATGTATTCTATTCTAATTTCAGAAACTTTCTTAGTGAATCATGACAAGAACAAAAATATGTATTTTCAAGGTATTGGCCATATCCAGACCTCTGACAGTTGGCAAAACTCAACTGAATTTGCCTGCATGAGAAAAAGTATTTATATTGGAAGCCCTTGAATCAATATTTTTTTGTTACCTCTATTTCTGTTTACTTGTAAATTAACAAACTTCTTCCATCTTTCAACAGCATTCTAATAACAAGGACTTGTTGCCACCATTTTCCCAAGCTGTATTACAGTATGTTATTCCCTCATCATTGACTACTCCAATAAAATCAGCAGAGAAAATGAACATTTTATGGTGTATTTTTCTTGCTTTGTAGCCATTCTGTGCAGCGGCATTACATTCTGTAATGGTTTATGGTGCTGCAATGCTTCTGAAGCATTTAAAGTGCAATAAATAAAGTTGAATGTTATTTTTTAGAGATCAAGGGACATCCTTTTGATGCTAAACTTTAAAAGACACAATAGAGGAGGAGTGCTTTTGCAAGGCGGAATATCTGTTTTCTGCCACTTAGGAGTCCATGATTTTTATGGTTTTAGGTGTGCATGTGCAGCTGTTGCTGAATTCAGTGGGAATTATATGTAGATAGAAAACAGAATGTGGCTTCTAGGCCGATCCTGTCTTAACTAAAACCATCTTAATTCTAGGCCTCGAGCTCCAAATGTCTGATGTGCTCAAGTAACTTCTGAAATTGCAGAGATTCTTTCCAGAACCAAAGAGGTCCCAAATAAAAGCAAACTTTGTTTTGCCTATATTGTTTGTAGTGTTTGCAGGAAAAGACAACTGTGAAAAATGGACCAAGAACAGCCATGTATTTATAAATGTTATATTTGTAGTAAGCTCTGATGCATAGGAGCAGGCATCTGAGACATCACTGATTAACAAATCGGCATCAAAGAGTACAGTTATTTCAGTGTTCAGATTGGTTGCATGTCACAGTGCGGCTAGCAGGCCTCAAGCACTCAGGGATCCCCCATTCCCTGTTGACACTCCTGCGTGCAGTTACAGCAGCTGATTACTTTGGAAAGCCTATTTTTAAGCCCACTTTTTCTGAAGTCTAGATGTGATTAGTATTGTTGGGTCACACAGTTCGACTCACAGTTGGATGTGTCATATAAGCCAACAAGCCAACATATCAGGTAGCACTGTTGGCATAAACAGCACGCAGTGCAATTAGCTGTCCAGCGTTTGGAACTGGAGGTGTCTGGGTAACTGTGTGATGACATTGACAGATCAACTTTTTTGTACGTGTACAGTGAATATAATTTCACTCACTATTAATAACATAAAGTATTATAGAGTTACTGATAGCAGCCACTAGAGGGAGGGACATCACTTATATGATAACGTATTTCTTAGCCTTTTGTTATTTTTATTCTACCCATCTGTTTTCAGCATTGTAAGAATACCTAGGTAAAGTTACAGTATGATGATACTTGCAGAAACAATGCAAAATGTGTCCCTAATGTAAGCGTTTTGCCTTTTCAGGTGTTGTATTTCATTATCGTGCATCAACCAGCAGGTATACTTTGAATTTTACACAAGCTCAGCAGACTTGTCTGGACAACGGTGCTGTCATAGCAAGCCCAGAACAACTGAAAGCAGCCTACGAAGACGGATTTGAGCAATGTGATGCTGGCTGGTTGTCTGACCAGACTGTTAGGTGAGACATTTAAAAGACTGCTTGACACAATTTCTCAAAATTAATATGCTTAGCCTGTACAGACTTAAGATGCTGAATTATCATAACAAATACAAGCATGTTGCATTTCAGGTACCCAATTAGACATCCAAGAATTGGCTGCTTTGGAGACAAAATGGGAAAGAAAGGAGTCAGAACATATGGACGCCGTTTTCCTAATGAAACTTATGATGTGTACTGCTATGTTGAGCGTATGGAAGGTAAGATAGGCTCATATTCACTACACACTGCAAAAACCTAAAAATGATTAGAGATTCTGATGTGGAAAGGCAAAGAAATATGAAATTCAGTGTAAAATAAGTTTTTTGCTGTTTTGAATCTGAAGAGAATTGCTGAACGAACGTATAATTTGTGGTCTAGCAGGCCTTGATTAAAGGCAAATGTGGAGTCTACAAAAAGACAGGTTTAAAGCTGCTCTAGTTAGTGCAATAGATCTCAGAAAAGTTTCTGTTGAAGCATCTGGTTTTTTGAATGTTACGAAAGCTTTTTTGAAGAAACACATTTAAAGTCTGAGAAACTATATATACTATATGTATCAAGACATGTATAGTATATATATTTCAAGATGTACATAACAAGAAGCATATAGTACTTGTGCTAACTGTATTATAGCTCATAAAGTATGCAATTAAAGATTTATGTGTCCATGGCATAAAATTAGACAGATATTTGATTGCAATCTAAATTTAATAATATTTCATTAAAAGGGGGTATCTCAATATCAAAAAGAAACAATCAAGCAAGAACTTTCAGGTGAAGAATCTGGATCTTCTTTAGTAAGTCTTTGCAAAAGCTGCTATTTAAATAGCTCTAATGCAGCAGAGTGATTATGATTCTGCCTCATGTTGACCTTGGATCATGGATCACATTGTGAACCACACAGTACCTTGTGATCCATGGTTAGGCTCTGTGATCAGTTTGGTGGTAAGAAGAAATATATAATACTATTTTCTGTGATTGGGCAATTCCAGCATGCACAAATCTTTGTATTACAGGTGTGATGTTGTAATTGTCTCTTATAACCTCTCTTGAGGAAGTGAATTAAAATGTACCTTTCAGTGAGCATATAGAGATGTACCAGACACCAGAAACCCTTATCCTTAGACATTACTGTAACCAGTTAAATATGTATACTTAAAATATAAATGTAGAAATGGCCTTTCCTGTGCCATAACCTTTCTTTTTTTTCCCCAATTTTACCCATTTTCTGCTGTAGTCTGAGTGTGTGAGACTGCTTCTGTCTTGAAGATTTTATTTCATGCAAATTTTACTGTTCTTTTCTAAAAATAATGTTCCTAATAATAATAATGTTTCTAAAATAATTTTCATGTTCTTTTGGGCTGATCTTTGACTGATACACATTTAGTTTTGTGCTCTTGAAGTTAGCAGAACAATAAACCGATCATGGCTCTGAGGAAGCCTGCTTTTGTATGTGTGCATATTTGTAGGGAACAATTGCAAAATTAAGGTGCTTATTTTGTATTCTATCTTAGAGCAGAAATAACTCAGATCATGCAAGT
Organism: Myiopsitta monachus; assembly: GCA_017639245.1. Lineage (NCBI taxonomy): Eukaryota > Metazoa > Chordata > Aves > Psittaciformes > Psittacidae > Myiopsitta > Myiopsitta monachus. Next base: position 74,733,051 of record CM029941.1, read on the forward strand.
TTTCTCCTGCTAATGACTTACAGAGACTTTAGTCACTGAAATCAGTAAACTTTTTTCACTTGATCAATGAAGATCTCCCCCAGACTATACTCACCTTGGAGAGTTATAAAATACAAGCCATAAAAGTCTTGCAAAGACTCAAAAAAACATACAAGCTTGGGAATTCTGAAAATTAAGTGACAGAATTTTGTTACTGCTCAAAATTTTTTTTTAAATTTATTTATGTTCCAGCTATGCTTGTCAGTGAGCAGTACATCTGCTCTGAGCATTGAGTTCATAATATCAATCCCTGATGGAATTCAATTCTGAATTATCTCTGAATCAAGGCTCTTGAATTCAGTTTGGGTCTTTTCCTAGCTTACTAAAAGAAGTTTTGACTAATGTGTATCATTCCCGGATGAAGAGCAGTAGCTTGCTCCTTCCCTCTTAAGAACAGAGAAGTGTCACTCGTATGGACAAGATATGAAGAAGCTTATCCTGGAGGCATGTGAGCCAGCAGTTTCTCAGGTTCTCACTGAGCTTTTAAAAATAAAAATTAATAAAAGTCAAAACTGAAGCCTGTGTCACACTGGAGCTCATGTTCTGTGCTCAGAACAGCCCGGAGCCAGACTATGAGGTTCAAAGAGGTTACAGCTACCGTGCAGACGTCTTTGGTGAAGATGCACATGCATCGTGTTTGTTTCTCATGAGCATTGATTGATTCTTCTTTCTTACAAAATTTCATTACCAAGATTTATGAACTGGTTTTCTTTCTCTGGATAGACATAAGTTTCTGTCTTATTATTATGGGTGACATCCCTGTCCATGGCAAGGGAGTGGAAGTAGATGATCTTAAGGTCCTTTCGAAACCTGGCCACTCTGTGATTCTATTATTTTATGATCCATTTAAACATGCGATCGGCTGTACTGTGGTAATGTGAACTGCTTGGATCTGAAAACTTCAGCATTTAAAAAATACAAGATAGTGTAGAATATTGGGGAGATTTGGTCTATCAGACCTGTAGCAATAAGCATGTTTATTTTACTTTCTTCCTTGCACTGTAGTTTCCTGTGGAGAACTGTTTAAAGCAAATGCCCAGTTTCAGACTGTACCTTAGAGGCTCCTTAAAAGAGGTTGTAAGTCTGGCATGAAGACTATGACTGACTGCTTCACATTTGGATCTATTGAAACTTTCCAAGCTACCTTTGTATGCTAACAGGATGCTCTTAGAGATAGGTACAGGTTCAGAATGGAAACTCTGCAGCAGTCAAAGATGTCCCAAAGACAAAAGGATAAAAAACCTTTTTCCAAATGATTCTCAGAGTATACATTTATAAAAATGCTCTAGTATCTTCCATATTAGGGAAAAAGCAGCCCATCTTAGGCTCGGTACATACTGCAGTCTTTTTAGCTCCGAAGAGGGGGTGAGACAAAACAATGTGATACATGATGGCTGCATGTTTCATTATGTTAATAGAAAATGGCACTGTTGCTAGAAGTACTTTACTGTGGTCATAAGCTGAATCTGAGAAGAGAGGAGAATTACCTTTACATTTACAATTGGCTTCAAGAAAGTAGGGTCAGGTAAGCACTGAGCACATGGAATCAGAGAATCACAGAATAGTTAGGGTTGGAAAGGACCATAGGATCATCAAGGTCCAACCTCCCTGACATGGGCAGGGACACCTCACACTAAACCATGCCACACAACGCTCTCTCCAACCCAGCCTTGAACACCGCCAGCAACGGAGCATTCACAAGTTCCCTGGGCAACTCATTCCAGTGCCTCACCACCCTTACACCAAAGAATTTCTTCCTCATATTCAATCTAAACTTCCCCTGTTGAAGTCTGAACCCATTACCCCTTGTCCTCTCACTACAGTCCCTCATGAAGAGTCCCTCCCCAGCATCCCTATAGGCCCCCTTCAGATACTGGAAGGCTGCCATGAGGTCTTCACGCAGCCTTCTCTTCTCCAGGCTGAACAGCCCCAACTTTCTCATCCTGTCTTCATACGGGAGGTGCTCCAGTCCCCTGATCATCCTCATGGCCCTCCTTTGGACTTGTTCCAACAGTTCCATGTCCTTTTTATGTTCCATGCCCTTTTACAAGAGCAGAGTAGAGGGGCAGGATCACCTCCCTCCACCTGCTGGTCACGCTCCTTTTGATGCAGCCCAGGATACAGTTGGCTTTCTGGGCTGCAAGCGCACACTGCCGGCTCATGTTCATTTTCTCATCGACCAATGCCCCCAAGTCCTTCTCTACAGGGCTGCTCTGAATCTCTTCTCTGCCCAACATGCAGCTGTGCCTGGGATTGCTCCGACCCAGGTGTAGGACTTTGCATTTGGCACGGTTAAACTTCATCAGGTTGGCATCAGCCCACCTCACGAGTGTGTCAAGGTCCCTCTGGATGGCATCCCTTCCCTCCAACGTATCAACCGAACCACACAGCTTGGTGTCATCGGCAAACTTGCTGAGAGCACACTCAATCCCACTGTCTATGTCGCCTACAAAGATGTTGAACATAGGCTAACTCATCCTTAAGCTAGTTATGTAGTAGGAGCGTACCATATGTCCTGTGAAGAGGTGACTGCAGTGAAAGAGGTAGTTGCTAATTAACTCTGCAGCCTCAACCTACTGTATGGGGATCTTTTTTCTTATTATATCAATCAGTTTTAGTGCCAGATAATTATAGTAGCTATCCAAAGATGTTCCAGTCTCCTCTTTATTCTTTTTTTTTTCTTTCCCCTATTTTCTCACAAATTTTCAAATAAACTGGGGTCTGAAAATAACTTCTTAAAGTCAGAAGGAGTGGTGGTTTTATAGGTGCAGAATATAGGCATATTATACCGACATGCAGAGGTGTTACTTTATTCTGTTTGGATGAAGAGAAACAGATTCATGCTAGGAAGACACAGTACAACATCATGGTAGGATAAATTATTCTTCAGTGCCTTCACAGAAACCTGAGCCTATGAGCCAGATTTCATTTTTAAAATGGGTCTAAGAAGCCAGGTTGCCTTTGTCTATATAACAGAAGCAGCTTCTGTAACAACACAAGTTTGCTTCAAATACAGAGATTGTTTGAAGTTACATAGCATCAATGAGATTACACTTTGGAACCACTCATCCACAGAAGACAGAAAATTAGACAAAATGTCAATGGAAGTTATTGGAAAATGAACACTGCAGTAAACCAGATGCCGTGTTTTGCTTGCTGCACTGTAACACATTCACACATTGGTAGAAGACTTGCAGTTCAAGATTGAAGGTTTTGCCAAATTTCTGGTTGCCCTGTCTGCCAAAGGCTGATTCTGCAAGGTACATTTCTCTTGTAATGAGAGCTCTCAGCACTACCTTAACAACAAATGACATTCATGGTACATAATACACTGTAGAAATGTGCTCAAGCATGACCTTTTTCCATGTGTGTTTGAAAGTTCATATCTGCATAGCCTATTCTGATCCAATGCCAAATCTATTAGACTGACTTGCACTAAACAGGTCCTTATTTGGAAAGCCTGTGTTGGTGGGATGACTATTCATGGAATAAGGTGGTGCTTGATTAATGATATCAAAATCTGGGCCATAAGGAGAATATCATCATGAAAGTCATAGAACACTTGTTGGCCTGTTGGCCGCTGTTAGTGTGTTACCCCAGAAGGCCATAAATGGTGGTAAGAATTCCTGCAATACTTTTTTAAAGGAATGCTTATTGAATTTACAGTACTAATGTGGCTACTGGCATTGAGGATTTGTAGAAGCAGCACTATTTCAGTTTTCTTCCTTTCTGGCCATATGAAATCACAAAGTTAGCCAGAGACATGGAGTTCTCCTTGAAACAAAAATTATTAGCTTAAATTAAAACCAGTTGTCTAGGCTAACTCTTACCATTATAAGTTAAATATTCTGAGTTTTGCTAAAACACATAGAAGAATAATTATGGGAATGATCTAAAATTTTTGAGCTCCTAGTGATAAAAATAAGATTCTGGAGTCAAAATATTAAATAGGTGCTGGGCATGGTCTCTTATTGCAAACTGATTTACATTCCTCATATTTCATCACATATATCAGCGTACCAAGCATTAACAAAAATATTTAGGATACCTTTAGCTGTGGAAAATTATTTACTAATAGAGAGTTTAATGTCAAGTGATTTGAATATGACTCTGAGATTCTCTTGACACCTCCACCTGATGCAGTGTCTGCACCAGTGTCTTCTGTGGAATAATCCCTTGAATGGAAATGGGTGATGGGAGTTGAGGGACTTCCATTCTGTCTTCAGATCAGCATGTATGTGATTGATTTGGTAGTGCTGTGGTGTCAAAGATCCACTCGCCAAAGCCCACTGATGAAGTGAGGGGCTATGAGTGTGTGGTGCAAAGCCAAAACACAAACTGCTCCATGCAGTACTGTCTTCTGTCCAAAGCCAGTTAGAAGCCATGTATGTTGAGCAAGCATGTGTAATATGCAGATGGAAAATAAGAAACTTTTTTTGGGGTGACTGTGGGGAAGATTATACAGTCTCCACTCCATGCACCATTTCCCCCCAACAGTGAGTGCAGAGAAGAAAAACAAAAAAGCAAAACCAGATGTCTTTTAAATACTTTCCACCTAATCTTATGCAGCTTTGTTATTGTCATGGAAATTTCTGTGAGAATGATTTTTAAAGAATTAATAGTCTAAAATATGGCTTCAGGTGAAAAGTTTATTCTGTATAGTGGGCAGATAAATATCTTCTCCTGAGCCCATTCTGATCCTAGAGCAACAGTTCGATTTTAAAAGAGAGACACAGAAAAAAAGAGTATTTTCTTTACTTCCTAGTTCAAGGCCTGTGGTAGAGTCACAGCCTTTGTATTGTCTCATACTGGGTACTTCTCTAACCTTGCATTGTGTGACCTAATGCAGGGTCGTGGACCCAAGAGTTCTCAAGAGGGGTACAGAGCCCAGATAGAGTAAACAAAAATGAAATAATACCATGGTGGTTATCATGCTTGACATTGTACTTGAGATCACAGCACAATAAAGCTCACCTTTGGGAAGATCTGAAAATCCTGACATCTAAAGGAGTTTTGTAAGAGTAAAGCACAAAAAAAAAAATAAAAAAAAAAAAATAAAAAAAAAAAAATAAAAAAAAAAAAAGAATCATATAGAATAAACATATAGAGTGTGAAGTTCATTTCATCCTCTGTATAAGTAAAAGCCAGTGACACTTTTCAACTACAGCAGAGCACTCCAAGGGTACAGCAGCTGCCATGCTATTCCTCATGCTTGAGAGCAAGCCTATGGGAAAAAGTCTTGTCAAATGCAGTAAATTCCTGTTCAGCCTATGATTTTGCATAGAATAGAACTAAGACATTCAGGAGAGTTTAACTACAGCATTATGGAAGTGAATCAAAAGGAATCAACTAACTTGTTCTAACATGTAAGAAAAAGACTTCTTCAGCTTATCTAGCCTTCTGCTTTAAAGTTGAACCTAGCTGCTTAGGTCTTTGTGATATTCCAGCCCTGGAGAGTGCTTCTGACTTTGTTAAGGATATCTTTTTATTAACCTGGTGTGTCAGAGAACCAGGCCTTAACAGCAGCAGGATGGAGGAAGAGAACTGCAGCTGGGACGAGACATTTTGTTTGTGAAGTTTGGAAAGGGCAAAGGCTGGAGCATGAGTTGTATTAATAAGCAGGATAATTATATGAAGGCCTCTGACTATGCTGAAGACAGATGAAACTTTTCAGGTTCTGTCTTGGCCAAAATGCATCTGTATGGTTTTTTTTCCAGAGTATTCAAGACAACAGTAGTGGTCTCCATCTCATTGGAGGGACAGGTCCTCACCGCACATACTTGTGGAGTAGTATCTCTTCCCTCGTTGGTGTACAAGCAGTCTAGTAGTCCTGTTTGTGGCTGCTGCTCCCTCTTTGTGTTGGTCTTTTGACCAAAGAGAGAAAGAGAGGAGAAGAGAATGGAAAATCCTGGGACATGTGGTCCTCAGCGTGAAAGTGTAAACATTTTAGTTTCCAAAGTATTGGTAGTATTCTTGCTTCCTTGAATACTTGATCACGTCCTAGAAATTAAGGTTTGGACAGATTTTATGTTTTTGAAGAAAGTAATGATGGCAGGGTGTCATGGTTGTTTGAACTTTGACCTGCCAACTATCTGGCGATGACCAGATGTTTATGAGGAGCAGTAACACCAGGCTACAGCTGCAGGTGGGGAAATTTCATTAGAATGTTCTGTATAACATCAGAAAATATATTTTCTCACTTCTAGCTATCTTTCATAGTTGTCTTGCAACTGTAGTCATGGAACCCTGGAGCTCTAGCATCTCCATAAGTGCATCATTGCTTAATGAGCTTGGTGGGTTCCACCACCTCTCAGAACAACTAGTGAGCAAGTCTGGAGCTCACGACAGACCCATTATGCTCAAAAAAAAGAGAGTTGCCGAATTCTGTGTCAGGAATGATGTTTCTTCTCAAACAAGAACACCACCAAGAACAGAAGATGGAAAGTTACTGGAGCCTTTTTGTCTTGTTTTTCTTTAAAATTATTGAAGTCAAGCATTTCCGTCCATGAGAACAATTATCTTTTTGTGTATTTAATATTCCTTTGGATATTTTTATATTTTTCTCTAGTTGGCACTGAAGGCAGTGTAGAATCTGTGCACCCAAGCTCAAGTTAAAGCTTGTAAGCACCAGATTCTGGAAGTCAAGATTGGGGTAAAAGTTCTTTTTCCATGGCCTCTTGAAAGCCTCTGTCTGTTTTGAGGTCAAGTCCATGAGAGAGCTCAGCAGAATCTGAGCTGCATTGTATGATATTTCCTGAAATGCTAAGGTTTGTTTTTTATATTTCATTCCAACAGTTATTATGCATATTAACTGTATACTCAATGACACAGAATTTTAATGTATTTGCAGACTGGAGAGACGAACTGTGGAGTCATATCTCCTAGAGTAAATAGCTGCTATTTGGAGTCTGATTTTTGCACTTTATTGGATATTTTTAAAATAAGAATTCTAAAATCATAGAAAAACATTATTTAATAGAGCAAGCTGCCATGAAGCAATGAAGGCTCCTTTGGCTCTGGAAATGCAAAATGGATGAAAAGACTAAAAATATTACAACCAAATAAATGTATCTCCTTAGAATATGTCATTCCCTCACAGGGACTGGTAAGGACATTTCATGGGTGGTTGATTAGCCACCATTTACAGCAGCTGGTATGTTAAGAGATGTGCTAAGAGCATTCAGTAGGAGTCCCACAGTTTACTTCTTCTCTGCAAGAGAATCCTTCACACATCTGTAAAGCTGTTTTCATGGACTTGCAGCTTATTTTGTTGTGCTTGGCATGATGGGTGATGCAATGTGAGGTTGAGGAGATGATGCTCTTTTCTGGGAGGAGAGTCCCATATAGTCAGGCTCGAAGACCTCCTCTAGGAAGCAGCAGCACACCAACCCTTTAATTGTGGTTTCATTTATGGCAAAAGAAATTACTGATGAGTTCTGTGCTGGAGGACTTACCTGTAGATTCATTACTTCTACCCTTGTCCATACATGTTGTGTAGTGACTCCCGGCTATGGGTAGGGTATAGTCTGCCCTTATTTCTGTGCTTGCTTTTAAGATGTGTGATTCATGAAATTCACATCTACAAACATGCCCAGCTCAGTGAGACATCTCCTGATGAGAGACAATAAGTGAATTAACTTTCAAAGGGTTGAAGCTTGTTATAAAACCAGTCGATAAAACCAGTAGATCTTTAGAGTTTTCCTTGGGGGTTGTAATGAATCAGCTTTGGCTTTAAAAAAAAAAACAAACTGGCTTCTTCATCTGGCACGATGGTATATTTGAAAGAGAGAGAAAAAGCATGACTTTCATCAGGTGTCTGTTTTAACCAAGCAAAACAAACACATATAGCAGGACTTTCCTGGAGATTCTTCAGGTGCTCTGACTACTGAGGCTGGATGATCAACACGAAGCCTGGTTTTAAACAGGAGCCAGCAATAATATACATTACATTGTCTGTAGTCTAAACGTTGTCATGGCCTCCATTTCATCCTCTGGTACTGCAGGACTAGTTTCTCTAAATCTGCTGGTCTAGGCCCTGAGATTTGCCTGCATAATATTGCTAAGTTATTTGGAGTGTACTCCATTTATAAAAACATTGCCCATGGCTTTTAACACACACAAAACTGAATCTGCACTGCTTTGGGATTGGTGGCTATGTCATTTGTTTCTCATTCAGACAGACTTTCTCTCTTAATTTCCTTGTTTCCAATGTTTTGGCTGGGAAATTGAAGTGCTTTCAGATATCATCATAAAGACATTGGAAGAGTGTGATAGGATGAGTTCTTCTGCTAAATATGGAACTCACTGTACTTCCAAAAGTAACAGTTGAATTTTAGAGGTTGCATGGATTTTCTTAGCTTCACCCTTAATTTGGGTTTTTTTTGAGGAAGTTTCTATGCAGGGGTCTCTTAAGTACTTCAAAAGTACTTTAGGATGTTTCAGATACATCAATCAACATTCTGGAAGTCAAGATTGGGGTAGAAGTTCTTTTTCCATGGCCTCTTGAAAGCCTCTGTCTGTTTTGAGGTCAGGTCCATGAGAGAGCTCAGCAGAATCTGAGCTGCATTGTATGATATTTCCTGAAGTTCCTGATGTGCTAAGGTTTGTTTTTTATATTTCATTCCAACAGTTATTATGCATATTAACTGTATACTCAATGACACAGAATTTTAATGTATTTGCAGACTGGAGAGACGAACTGTGGAGTCATATCTCCTAGAGTAAATAGCTGCTATTTGGAGTCTGATTTTTGCACTTTATTGGATATTTTTAAAATAAGAATTCTAAAATCATAGAAAAACATTATTTAATAGAGCAAGCTGCCATGTTTTAATATCTTTTTATCCTTTATTTTATCACTACAATTCCTGAAATAAATTAATATTTACTTGGCATAAGATGGAATGACACTAAGGGCACTCTACTGATTGCTCTGACACTTTTTTGACTTCTTTGTGAACATATCATCATGAAGCCTTTAACACACCAAATAGGCGGCAAAGAATGTGAATTTGGACTTAACTTATTGGTCTGTTCTGGTCAACATACACTTTTCCTTAAACACATGTGGTTTTGATAATTTAGTTTTTCTGGTAGAAAAAAACCAAGAAAAACAACAAACCAAAAACATCTTTAGTAAGGATGGTATGAATATCACAGCAGCTGACTTTAAGAATGAATCAAATAGAGACTGGGTAAGTAAAATAGATTCAATGTAAAGGAAGATATGTCATCCATATTTTAAATGTTCAGTATTATACTGCACATAGGGCACATTCCAAGGGAAACTTAAGGCAGATTTTCATATAGAAATGCTCCTTTACAATTTGAATAAGTAGTTCTATGCAAAGTGACCTCTCTTACACAAGTAGTCATTGAACACTGGGTTTTGAAATCTTATAACAAGACGTAACTGTTCACTGAGCTGCTTTAACAGAGTGCAGTGACAGCTCTGGGGAATTAATATGCCCAGCTTTAATGAAGTTATGCACAAACTGCTTTGGGAGGCAGTGATTCAGATCAGTTGATGGAAAAATTGCTCTGCATGTCCCATGTCAATAAGCAGTGCTTTCCTGCAGCAGTGACTGTTGTGTTCTGACCTACTGTAGCTGGGGAAGAGAATTACTCTTTTGTAACATATTTTGAATTTGCACTGTTTTCTACAGCTGAACTTGCTGATTTTAGATTTCATCAGTTTTATCTGAGCAAAAACTAGAACGAAATAAGTTTATAGTTTCATTCCCAGGACTTGAACATTATACCCTTGATGTTGTTATAGTGTTTGGGTGAATGAGGCAACCAAGCTGACTGTTTAATGGTGATTTAGCTTGGAAGTAAAATATTAGATGTTTATCACAACAGAAAGTTATCACTTTCCCACCAGAAGGCTATTATTTACAAATTGTTATTCCATGGAAACTAAACTATACTTCCAACATTCTAGGCTAATTCAGCATTGTGACACAAAAGGGGCTGTTCTACACAAAAAGGGGATATGACATGCCTGTAGCACTCCTTCACTTTTGTTTCCCCATGGTACAAGAAGAGAACTGATTGAAATGTGACATTTGAAGCTGCTGTGAAGCAGCCGGTAAGGAAAACTTGCTTTTACTGTGTGTCTCTAGTGACATTCTCATGATGACTAAAGGGGTCAGGTAAGAAGCTTGCAGATGCAAAAGATCTGTTTTACTGAGAAAGTAAATTCTGTTGGACTTGATTTGATTAGTGCAATTGAGTTGTAGTGCGCTCCAACAGAGGTCAAAGAGGAGCTTAAAGGCTGATGTTTTTTCTGCCCAGAGACTGAGAGAGGGACTCAATCTCCAACCACTTGGACTTCATAGTATTAATTTTGCATCTAAATGCTCATGCTTTGTGGTAGCTTGATTTTTATATTCAAATCTGGGAAACTTGATTTTCCAATTTTTTATTTTTTTATTTTAGGAAAAAAATATTTAAGCAAATTTTGGAAAACCCATGCAGGATGTTGACTCAAAGAAGGACTTAATGGTGAAATGTGATACTCAGTCTTTGTTATCTGTGTTTTCTTTCCCTAGATGAAGTGGTTCATGTCTCAGCCCCTGAGAAGCTCACCTTTGAGGAAGCCAAGGAGCTGTGTCGGAAAAGAGATGGTGTTCTTGCTTCTGTTGGGAACCTGTATGTGGCCTGGAGGAATGGCTTTGACCAGTGTGACTATGGCTGGCTGGCCGATGGCAGTGTTCGTTACCCAGCCTCAGTAGCAAGGCCCCAGTGTGGTGGAGGTTTACTTGGGGTGAGAACCCTGTATCGCTATGAGAACCAAACAGGCTTTCCTTACCCAGATAGCAAGTTTGATGCCTACTGCTATGAACGTAAGCTGTTTTTCTTAGTTATAATTTTCAATATGCTCATCATTCTAACCCTCAAAAGTGTTTCCTTTAATATGTATTTTGTTCCAGTTCTTGCAGAGAGCATGAGTTTAAAAAAAAAAATAAAAAATCGCTATGGCTTTACAAAAAAAGAAAAGTCCAACTAAAAAATGTCTTAAAATAATATTGGCAGTTAAAGATAGACAGAGGTTTAAGGTGAGAGTTCAGCCTTGTTAATATTTTTACACAGAACGACACACTGTACCCACAGTCACCCTGAGTCTGCGGACGCTACATGTTTTGGTGTCCCTGGTATGTTTGCTTCATATCAGCAAACATAAGAACAGAAGAAATGTCCTACTTGACTAGGTGAATAACTGTCATCTAACTTGATATTCTGTCCTCAGTGACTGCAGTAAAAGAGGCTGTCTGCAGACTGCACACACAAGCATGGTCAGGATTAGGTCTCTGAGATACTAGTAATTTGAGGGTTACCCCTGGATTCCAGGCATTTTGTCCCATCATAACTTTTAGTATTCTTAAGCTGTAAATTCTAAACCAGTTGTAAATTCTCTCTCACTCACCAAGTGTTGTGTGTGCCAGTCAGCTGGTGCTGTGAATGGTCTAAATTGCCATATCTCCTCCCCACTTATAGCTTTCCTTTGGCTTTCTGGTTACATATTCCTCTGTAACCCCTTCCATCTTCCGTGCCAGCAGCCTGGCTCTGCTGTTATATATGATGCAGCCTATCCTGGCATAAGCCTTTTTTGTCCCAAAAAGTTCCTCAGCTTCTAGAGTACCTGAGTTTCTCTTCCCTATCATGTCTTGTGTTCCAGATCCCTGCCTGTTTCTGAGAACTTCCTCAAACTGGTCACTTCATAGGCCATCACCATGGAGGCCTTGGTCTCATTTGCCCGGCCTTCTCCAGAACATTCCTCCTACATTTCTCGTTGTCGTTAGTGATGAGTTCTTACTCTTAGCTTACACCTCCAGAAATCCATTCATATATCTTACTATGAGCAACATGCAATTTCTGTGTAACTCACAGATAACTGTGGTTCTTAAGAGAGGATCCATCACCTTACTTCTGTTCTTTAAGTTCCTCTCCATCACAGGACTGTTCATTGTGCAGAGGACACTGATACTCTTGGAAGGTACCTCACGCCTAAGACATGAGAGTGCTTCTACCCAGCTGAAAATCTTGATTCCCTGAGACTTGCAGCCTCTTCAGCAGCACAGGGAGGCTGGACTGCTCAGCAGTTTTCCCGCAGGACTCTCTGTTCAAGGAAGTTCCTGTGGTTGTAAATAGTACAGTTGACATTAACATGTAAAGGCTACTTGTGTTGAGTTAAAAGTTCAGAATTTGGTTTTTAACTATGAATATCTAGCTTTTTGGACTCAGTCTTATGACTGTAAGTCGGAACTAATTGAAAAGGGCAGCTTGTACTGTCCCCATTTTTGTGGATGATGAACCAACTGCAGCTGCAGATCTTTCCAACTTGGGCGCTGAAGGCTCATTTATGAATAAACCTTACTGTTTTGAGAACAAGTCCCAATATCTGGCGCAAGGTTACAGTCTGGCTGTTCTCAGACACTCTGCAATGTCTTGAAATAAGAATGTTTTTTTCCTTTATGGCTTGTGGGTAAGACATTCCAAAACTTTGCATGTGGAAGTAGTCCTAATGGACTTCAAGGGAGCAGGAATAAAAATTAGATAAGTTCAGGAGTGTGTGCTCTAATTTGCAGAGCAGAGTTTTGTCATATCACTTTCTGTGTCTCTCTCAAATAGTTTATGAACAGTTTTAATTGTCATGGTTAAAGCTAATTTTAATAGGGACAAAATTAATCAGTCCTTCTAAAGAGACTGAAATAGTGACCGTACATTTTGTCTGTAATCTACTCTTTTGTTAGGACAAATTCCAACTTTCTGTTTGTTTGTGTGAATTTCACCCCTTTCAAAGTGTTCTTTCTGGAAGTTTTATTTAACTAATTCTAGTGACATACTATTTTTTCTAAAAACGTCCTTGATAAGTGTTGGGTTGTTGCCTTTTGTATCTTGCCCTTGATACACAGAGAATAAATATTTCATTAGTTTGGAGCCCAGGAAGTAGACAATATATGACTATCAGCCTTTTTACAAGAAAAACAAAAATAGGCTAAGCAGAACCAACAGAGTTTGGTAGGGAGTGGGCTACTATTATTAAATTCTGCAAGCTAGGTCACTCAAGTTTTGCCAGAGACATTGGGTTTTGTATAGGGAAATGCACGAGTGTAATGCTGAACCAGGCACCCTACATCAGGGTGCCTATCTGACACACATTTCAGCAGTTACTGAAAGCTCTCTCTCTGTCTCAGAAGGTGCTTGGGATCTCACAGGAACCAGCTGTAACTCTTCATTGCTTTTGCTAGATGATTTATGCAAGTAGTGAATAATGATACTCACTGCCTAACATCTTGCTCTTTCACATCTCGAGCAGCTGCCTTAAGCACTGGCTGTACAGTGAGTCACTCTCTCCTACGGCAGCCTCGGAGACAGCCCTTTTTTGGGGGCAGAGAAAGGGAAAGAAAAGAAAGAATGGTTCTACAGTATAGCAGGAAGCTTGAGTTTAGACCCTTGTTTCAAGTGAACTTTTGTCTGGAAGTTTCTTTCAAACTTCCCTTTATCTCTATTTCAAACTTTCAGTGCAGTAGTCCACATATAAATGTCACCATCCCCAAGCTCTGACTGCTTTCAGCTTGACACAAGATTTCAAGCTTTTACATAGAGATTCCCATCGTGCCACACAACTATCCTCCCCAAGACCTTGACTATCCTCCCCAAGACCTTGACTCTTTCCACTTAACTCCAATCCAGCACTTACAGCTCTGACTGTGCTCATTATGTGTTTCAGATTAATTACATTGTTGTGCTTCCCTCCTCACCTGAATACTGAGTCACAGCAGCAAAAAAGCTTCTGTTGCTGGAAAAGAATTAAACCAGGATGTTGCTACATGCATTTATAGATCTTGGGTCAGGTAAAGTAAAAAAAATATCCTTGATCCTGCCTCTGTGAACCGGGCAGGATCAAGCCGGCTATCCAGGCAGCTCCAGGTTTGCAGCACAGATCACAGAATCAGCTAGGCTGGAAAAGACCTTTAAAATCAAGTCCAACCTTTTAATGGATATTAAAGTATCGATCTCAGTTTTTTTACGGTATCCCTGTAAAATTTCTTCTGCCTCCTGTGTGAAAACTACTGAAGTTCCCATTGACTCAGCTCCAAGGGTAATGGCCACATGCTGCATGTTTAGTCTGAAGTGAAATGACAGTGATGGCAGACCTGTGTCTACCTCTTTTACTCGTGCTGAGTAGTAATATACTCCCTGAGTAAGGCCACCAAAACAAAAGGCTCCCAGCCACAGGAAGGATGAGTTCAGTGCTTGAATTCGCTTGTACTCTGAAGTAATAGATTTATGGCAGAGCAGGCATCTGTTTTAGTCATTACAAAGTCAAATTGCATATTTAAGAAAAGGCATATCTCTTTCTTCAACACTGCTTAGAGTCTTCTATCCTATGAGCAAAAGTGTCTTTGGTAGAAACCCTCAAAATATTAATTTTAAATTGCAGTTATAAGACATCTCAATCAATATTTTGAACATTTTGCTTACTTCGAAGAACGAATCACATTTATTAAAATACATAAAAAAGAGTAACCAAAGTGGTAACTTAAAAATTATATACACTGATTTCAATAAAACAGCCAATCTGGACAACATTTAACAGTACAGTTAAGTTCAGGATTTTAACTTCAACAGTGTTTTGGCTAAAAAATTACATTACACCATATGCCTTGACTTTATGAAAATAAAAGTGGCCTAGACTAATAATACATGATTTAAAATCTGAAAATCTTGTTAAAAAAAAACCAAAAAGCCTTCCTCACATTGATCGCAAGTGTTTTTCACTCTATAGAAACCACATGGCTCTGGGTTTCTGAAACATTATCCATGTGTTTCATCTCAACCCTCCAAGACATTTTCCATTTTTTTTTGTGTGTGGGTTTTTTTTTTTTTGTTTGTTTGTTTTTTCTTGTTTTTTTTTTTTTTCCCCCCTGAGAGATCCCTAATCACGTATCTGGTAGGACTTGAAAAAGTTTCATGTTAGACACATGATTAAGTACTTGAGGATTCTTGGAGGCCATCATCAGAGAAAAAGTTTTTCAAGTGTTAATATATAGAACTCCTACCATATTAACATATTTACAAATGAAAAAAAAAAGGAGAACTGTTGCTGGAGAATTATTTTTATTTTAAGAGAATAAAACATTGTATCAGGAAAAAAAGATTTCATTTTTAATGGGTGCCTATTTAATAGTTCTTGCATAAAGCTATCGGGTATTTAATTCCATCCTTCAGCCCCCTAGTCTCACCAGATCTAATCCACTGCAGTTTGTGGGAAACTTGCCACAGACTTCAGCTGACTTTGGATGGTTTTTTTTATCCTACAGCATCTATAGAATAAATTCCACTCCAGAAGAGCACTAATCAAAATGCATACAGAATTTGTCTTGCATTTCTGCAGCAAAACTAATCTTGATGAACTTCATACGTAGAAGTGGTTGAGTGTTCGAAACATAAATCTGCTTTTTTTGCTGAGAAACACCGATATATTTAAGCTGATTTTTTTTTTTTCATTGAACTGTATTGATTTTGGGGAATCTTTCAGCAAAACATTTTTTGCTTGACTCAAAACACATGTTGACCATTTTGCTCTGGATTTGACAATTTTATTTCTGATTTGTTCTTTTGTTTTGACTTTGTTTCATGCACCTTTGTGGTTTCTCTCTGGCTATGCCACATTGGTTTGGCATTATGATTTCATTTTAGCTGAAGATTGGAAAATTTCAGTTCTGAGGCAGCGTTGCCATATGTGTTCATCAGGAATGGAGTCTACATTGTTTTAATTGTTTCAATATAGCTTCAGCAGGAGTGTGTCCAAGTCAACTACTGCTTGTGACTAAGGGCTTCTTTGAAGCTGCATCCGTCTAAAGCTTAAATTAATTAAAATCAGAGTGCACTTTGTAGGAGAAATACAGAAGTAGCAATATTCACAGTATCTAGCAAGACAGGATTTTGTAAGGTGAAAGTGGACAATGATTGCGTCTCTGCAAACCTCTCCTCTGCCCACCCCAAGAACTCTCCAACCAAACCCCCTATTTATTGGTCCAAGGCCACTTGCACAGTGTTCCTCTATGGAGGACATTACAGCAGGGAAAGAGGGAAAGAAAGCCCCTTCTTTGGGAGGCCCTACAGCATGAGCGACCAGGATTGTAGGCTCAACTGTGCTCCACTTGTCCAGCGGCAGCAGAAACCGTACGACCTTTAGACATAGCCCAAAGGCTGGCAGAAGTATTGTCTTCCCTTTTGCTGCATGTGGCTTAATTTGGAAAACTCTGAATAACTAGGCAGTTCTGTCCTCCACAGAAACCACTAGTAGCTGCGTATCCCAGCTATTTCCTGCATGAGGGAATTATTTCCAGCCTGATGTCAGGGACTGTATTATGGGAGATCTGTAGATCTTGTAACAGTTTGGGAATGACCACAGAATACTGAAAGCATGGGGCATGGCGGCACCCAGGTGACATGGTATGGTGTCACCATGGTGACAACCAAAAATTATCAATCTGAAGAAAAAGAGCAACAAAAAAAGTTAACTTAGATGAAACAAAATATTGTGCTGAATGTAATAAAGCCAGTGTCCTCCACCAGTTTACAGCCCAGTATCAGAATGAATAAAATGCCTTTGAGCAGCCAAATATCTCAAGGTCATGGCACTGACCGCAGCGTACACATTATTGGTATCTGTTCCTACAGTTGACTCTGTTCATGCTTCCTTCCCAATCTGTGAAGATGAAGCTATCCAAAGGTCTTAATCTGCCTTACTGATGCTGCTACCACCAGATAGCAATTTCCTAGCTTTTATTGTTTTTCTAAGAAAGTATATCTCTCTGCTTTTCTGAGATAATGCAGTTTACCAGGACCTGAATAGCTGCAGAGATCTCCAGTAATATCCTGGACCAGGTATAAGAGGAATAAATCCCTGAAGCACTCTCTTGGCCTTATAGCAACAGTCAAAAATCACAGAGGCTGTGCATGCTGACAACTTGCTGAATATTTCTTATCCCATCCTGCTTCAGTGTCATGGCAAAGGAATTTTGAGAAAGGTCAGTCAGACCATGCTGAGAATGGCAGGAAGATCTCAATCCACTTCAGTCAATCCTATGCCACAGACATCACTAGTGTATCACACTCAGAAGGAGGAAGAGGTGGTGGCTGGGCACAGCTTTGCCTTGTAATGCTGTGTAAACGATGAACAGAGAGAAACTGATTTATCAATCTAACTGGTGTATATGAAGCGACTGGATCCTCAGGAAGTGGGGCTTGAGGAGGAGATGCTTTTTTTGCCAGAGAAAGTAAACTTGCTTTTGTCTGAGTTACTCAAAACCACATTCCTTAACAATAGTCCCTAAGTGCAAACATTGTGCATGGACAGAAGGAAAAAGGAAAGAAAAGAAGACACAGTTGAATGCATTTTCCTTTCATTTCACCAGATCACTGAAAGGGTCAGGCAACAAGGACAGGATTAGGAGCAACAAGGTAAAGGAGTAAAAGATCCATCCCGTTAGGTGTTCAAGTACAGGAAAGATAAATTGATCTTGCTCTTTGTTGCCTTTGATCACTGTGGGAACTGGGTACCACTCATGGGACATAATATGGGTAATTCGTCTCCTTTCACACTAAGCAAGAAGAGCAAAGCAGAAAGAATTGTGTTGTCATTTTCTGATTCAAGTTGCAATCTCGTCTCTCTTTGTTCTTCAGTTGCTTTCTGCAGTCAGGAAGCAAAGATTATTCCTTTTATTTGGTCCTGGGATAATGATTTCATTAGGAAGAGCTGACTAATGAGGCTCATTGATTTGTTGTCCTCTTCAACAGATCTGTTATAAACACTGTGGGAAGAGAAATGCTTTTGCTATTGTTCTTTTGTGGATAGATTGACAGGTTACAATTTCTTCTCAGAACTACAGTTGCATGGGGGGAAACCAGGAGAGAGCAAGTAGGGTTTTTTTGATCTGTTTTTTGTTTGTTTGTTTGGGTTTTTTTGTTGCTTTTTGTTTTGTTTTTTTTTTTTTTCACTGTTACACTTGTCTAGTTTGAAGGTTCTGACAACTATTTAAACTTCAGCTGGCGTAACTCTTGGAGCCGGGGGAACGTTCTAGACTGTCCCTTCTGCCAGGGTTGCTAGCAGGGAAGGGACAGACACACGGAACAAACTCCACAAAGCGTCAAAGGTATTAACACACAAAAATATGTAAAAATTAAGCAAAGCAACCTCATGCTCTAAATGTGCCTGAAGGCATCAAACCATTAATTTGACTATCACCACATTGCCGATATTTTGTAATAGTTTAATTTGGCTGTTATTCACAGAAAGAGTACATCATTTCCAGGTTTTGTTCCAAGTTAAATAAATTTTTATTGTTTTGGAGGCTGGCAATAACTCAAACCAAATTTATTTTTCTACATGTAGAGTCTTTGTTCTTCCAGGTTCTTAAATACATACCTAAATGTAAACATACAATCAATATTTCTGAGTGCAGTGGTTCAAGTTAGACACATAGTTAAAAATATTGTGGAACTGGTTATGCTAAAAATGCATGCAAAGCTGAGTGGTATGGTTGATATGCTGGAGGGAAGGGATGCCGTCCAGAGGGACCTTGACACACTCGTGAGGTGGGCTGATGCCAACCTGATAAAGTTTAACTGTGCCAAGTGCAAGGTCCTACACCTGGGTCAGAGCAATCCCAGGCACAGCCGCAGGATGGGCAGAGAAGAGATTCAGAGCAGCCCTGTAGAGAAGGACTTGGGGGCGTTGGTTGATGAGAAAATGAACATGAGCCGTCTACAGTGTGCTCTCGCAGCCCAGAAAGCCAACTGTATCCTGGGCTGCATCAAAAGGAGCGTGACCAGCAGGTCAAAGGAGGTGATCCTGCCCCTCTAACTCTGCTCTCATGAGACCTCCCTTGGAGTATTGTGTGCAGTTCTTGTGTCCTCAACATAAAAAGGATATGGAACTGTTGGGAGAATTCCAGAGGAGGGCCATGAGGATCGTCAGGGGACTGGAGCACCTCCCGTATGAAGACAGGATGAGAAAGTTGGGGCTGTTCAGCCTGGAGAAGAGAAGGCTGTGTGGAGACCTCATGGCAGCCTTCCAGTATCTGAAGGGAGCCTATAGGGATGCTGGGGAGGGACTCTTCATGAGGGACTGTAGTGAGAGGACAAGGGGTAACAGGTTCAAACTTCAACAGGAGAAGTTTAGATTAGATATGAGGAAGAAATTCTTTTGTGTAAGGGTGGTGAGGCACTGGAATGAGTTGCCCAGGGAAGTTGTGAATGCTCCGTTGCTGGCAGTGTTCAAGGCCAGGTTGGACATAGCCTTGGGTTGCATGGTTTAGTGTGAGGTGTCCCTGCCCATGTAAGGGGTTTGGAACTTGATGATCTTAAGGTCCTTTCCAACCCTAATTATTCTATGATTCTATGATTCTATATATATAATCCTTATTTGTAAATCACAAAGTTAAACCAAGTCTAAAGTTGTGATTTCCTTGAAAAACTATTAAGTTTTAGTATTGTTCCTTTATTTTGAATCCTTATTTAAAAAATGGAAGGAGAGAAGAGAAATTAAATGTTGTGTAGTGAAAACATAAAATAAATCAGTAGAGAATGAAAAAATATACTGAAAAGTCATATTCTCCATCTAAAATAGACTTCATGAAGGCTGTTCAATACAAAAGAAATTGATTAAAAAATGACAATATGGTCTAATATGAGCAGCTGTTGGTGAGATAACTTGCTTTCTTGCTGCTAATATGTTCATGAATTTTATTAGGAAAATCTGCCTCATGTCTTGCATTGAGGGAAAGGACAAAAGAGATAGCATATTGCACGGATGATGCAAGGAGTACAGTAATACAAAACATCGGGGTAGAGTGGATGACCATTAAAACTGGTGTTCGGTCTATTAAAAGAGCAATCTTCTTTTGGCTTAGTTCTGTGTTTTTTCTTTTCCACAGTAAAAAAAAAATGAAATACCATTGACAGATTTCTCCTTGAAGAAGCAACTTCTTTTTGATCCGCTCAAATAAGTTTGCAAACCTGAATGATCTGTATGAAAAATCTTATACATCATATATATGACAAAGCAGGTTTAGAGGCTCTGTATTTTGATTTTAACCAGAACTGTTCTTTGCATGTTAGTAACCCTATGTCAGTTTCCACAGGAGAAAATTTGTCTGTTTATTGATAAATTCTGAAGAAATATGTGCTTTTCTTACACTAGCATATGAATTTAATATTTATTGATTCACGTATTAATATAAGTGAGTTTAATAAACTTGGGGTTTTTTTTTAGGTTTACGTCATAAATGAGCACCTATTTTATTAAGTAATTAGCAGATAAACAATAAATAATCACATCTCAGGCATAAATATGTGAACTTTTGGGGCTTTCAGTCATTTCTTGGAAACTGGAAAGCTACATAAATGGTTATGAGTAAGTGTATATGAATGTGATGAAACCAAGTTAACTCCCTCCCCCACCTTTGATTTTAAAATCCGCTCTCATGCCTTGATTTTTATCTAGCTTTGTTAGAAGATATTACTTGTTTGGTTTTTTTTTTATCCAGTGATCTCAATAGTTACTTAAAATATGGTAACTGGGGTCTGAACAAGTACCTGATGGTGGCTGCAAAACAAACTCAATATCTGTTAAGGAAAATCATCCTACAGTTAGAAGGGAGAACATCACATTATGATGTCTCCTTTCTATTTTGCTATAAAAAAAAAAGAGCCGTTAAGGCAAATTGGTGGATTCTTTGGTACAAATTTAACACCTATCAACTATCCCTCAGGAAAGACAGTGCTAACTCACTTTTGTGCACTCTTCACTCCCTAGTAGTGAAGTAAAAATCTGGGTTTTTTTTCAAACCATCCTCCTGTAACCAGAGAGGGAGAATAATTGTAAGGATTTGTTGACTCTTGATTGCATAAACAGCATCTCACACCTGAATCACATAGGTATTGAAAACAACAATAAACTCCAGGTTGTAGGACCCCAGGAAACAAAAATCACTTTTGTTAAGACTGTGTTTTGCTTAGTACTATTTCAAGAACTGTACTCCTTGCTCAACTGAATGTTTTGGCCTGCTGAAAGAGGGTATATAAGTAGCCAAGTCTTTTTTTTTGTAAAACCACAGAAAGATTTAACTAACAGTAGGGAAAATAATCCATTCCTTTTCCTGCTGGCAAAGAACGCCACCACTTCTAAACATAGCGATGTCATATTTTCTTAGCCTCACTTTCACTTCTCATTTAAGAAAGCTGAAATATCAGCTGTTTTCCTCTTTTCCCTACTCTGTCAATCTACCTATTCTTCTGGAAATCCTAAGTAGCCATCATCTAGCAAAACTGCCTACTTCAGGGTAGGTCAAAGAGTTCTCTTGCAAAGATGACATTTTCAAAGCTTGGTGTGTGAAACTAAACAAATATTTGTGTGACCCTGACACATGCAAAATTCATATCTACAAATATCAAAATGGTGCCTAACTAGATATGGGTGTGTTAAAAAAAAAACGATTTGTGCATGCGCATTCTGCACAAATATATGACTAATTTGAGTCTTTCTGAAATTTTCACTTCTTTTCTTCCTCTTGTTTGCTTATACTGTTAGCTCCTGAGAGTCAGGATTCAGACAGTCTGCACCATCATCTAGAGGATCTTCTTCCCCATGTACCAGGCAAAACTCAATCTCTGAAATGACTTTTCTTCCTGACAACGGGTATTCGTATCTTACATACAGTAAAGGTTCCTGATCTCTTTTAATAACTCACAACTATAATGATGAGGCTTTGGTTTCAATATTTTCTTGTAAAATAATATAACTGGTTTGATTTCTGCATGTTAGAGGAATATACTTCTTTGCCTTGTTAGAAGCTGAGCAATATTTTCTTTTGGAAGAAGTTATAACATGTAGCTTTATCTGCCTGGTAGGCAGTTAGTCCTCATATACACAGTCCATTTAATTCATTCTTCATATTCTTTGTGTGATTCGAAGAGCCATGTTTTGCTCTTGTATGGGAATAAGGCTTTTGACTTTCAGTCACTTAGCAATAACAGCACTGATTTAAGATATTTGCACCATCCACCTGTCTACTCCCATTTCATTTCTGAAGATAACCAATCTGGTAGAACTGGCAGAAAGGAAGATGTTTCCACCCTGGGTTTATCCTGAGCAAATCTTGTTTTCTGAGCACAAACTCACCTTTCTATCTTAAAATCCAGCATCAGACTCTGTAATGTCATGGTTGTCAGGACACATTTCCTTCTCAGATAGGATGAAAAACTGGAGCAGGAGTAGAGAAAGCATAAGGCAGAAGGATTCTTTAAAACATCGCAATTTGGTTCACTTGAAAGGTCTTTCTTTGTGCCTCTTGTGAGGCTAGGATAGCTACCCCCTTACCCTTCCCATCATGCATTACTCTGCCTTTTCATGTCCAGCATTCCCATAGAAGCACTTCTGTGTGTGGAGGAGATTCAAGTGTATACCTTTGAAGTGTTTTCCAAAGATCAGCATCATTATAGTATTAAATTTGCAATCTTATGGTTTGCTGTTCTCACCTTTCTCCATAATAAATTTCTCTCAATATAATTTAAATGTAGGGCAGCAGCTCTCATGGCGTTGTAAAACAGTGCGTTCTGATGGCACGTTTGTTTCTGTTGCTTCAGAATGCTCTCACTCCAGTGAGGGCTCCTTTTTACAATTTGTAATTATGTGCTGAAAATAAACTACACTGGTATTTCACTACCTTTAAATATTTGAGTGGTATGCTACAGCAACCTTTGAAGAAAACCCACAGGTTTCCAGTACCAGTCATTCATGACATTATGAAACAAATTTTTATATTCCCTGATCAGTACTTAGCTGTCTGATGTGTACTTGTATCATGTGAGGACTTGTAGGGGCAATTATATATACAATGAATAGGAAGCATACTGCTACTCTTCTCATGTCATCTGACTCTGTTAGACGTTCTGCAGCTTTATAATATGTTATTTTATATAATATTATGTCACTCTGTTGTAAGCTAAACAACTATGTAAAGCCTTTGACCTTTATACTAATTTCTTGGTGTAGCATCTAGATTTTGTTGGGAACATTCAAACTGAAGTAACATTAGTTTGTGTTCTGACTGACTCCTGATTTTTTTTTTCTTTTTTTAAGGTAAAAAAGTCATAACAGAACCTACAACTGTCAAGCTGATGACATCTTTGAAAACTGACAGTGTGAAATTACCACCAGCCAAAGTTACTCTTAAACCTCCTGTTACTGAGACTTCAATTATTGAAGTGACTTTCACCAAAACAGAGGTTCCTGCTTTTGAGGAAACAACTTTAGAGCCTGAAGAAGATACAGAAATGACTACTGATATGGCTGAGGAAAAAAGGGAAATGGAGGTGCTCAAGGAAAACATTCAGTTAACCACCCTTCTACCTCAGACTGTCACTGATGGTGAAATAAGCACTTATGATACACTGGGAAGGACTGAATATGATGTTTCACCTGCAGAGAGCACATCTGCAGCTTTGGAACTGGAGCACACTTACTCTGAAGCAGAATTGCCCGAGGAACAAGGTAGGTCTGAAAGCATTGAGGACGCTTTCTTGACCTCTATAATTTTTCAGGATAGCACAGCTGTAGCTAAGAGTTCCACTGGTTTGTGGGAAGATACTGAAACAGGAGATAAACAAAACCATGATGCTGATAATCAGACTGAACAAATAGAAGTGGGTCCCATGATGACAGCTACAGCTAGCTTGTTGCCAGCTTCTCGGAGAGAGTTCCCCAGGACAGGGACTCCAGTTTCTCTAACAAAAGAGAGTATGTATCTTGGTGTCCACTCAACAAAAGAACCCACAGAAAAGTCAATGGAGGTGAAATCTGACAAGAAATTTGCAACTGTTTTAATCCCTAAATCTTTGTTCATTGATCAGTATGATCTCACTACAGAGAGGGAGGGCAGAGAGAGCATGTACACCATTATGCCTGATAGAGTTTCTGGTGTGGTTACTGGTAGCATCCCAGAATCAGATGTGCCTGCTGCATCAGAGACACTTGTAGATGAGAATGCAGTAACCACTGGACAATTTTCTATAGCAGATGAGTCAAATCCATTCATTAAACTTAGTTCTGCAACATTGCTCGATAATGAGGCATCAGCTCAAGGAAGCAGAGAGGACCTGAGAGATGTGCAGCCTACGGTATCATCTGGAATACCTGTATCCTTTTCTGTGTCAGCTGTTAATCAAACAGGATCTCAAGCCATCACTCTCTCAGGAAGCACTGTTTCCCCACAAAACCTTGGAGAAGGCATCACATCAGCTATCCACTCATCTCAGCGAAAGGATGGATCAGGTGCTTTAGAGGGGCAGGATAAAACAAAGGAGGCAGAAACGAGAGCAACAGATGTTGAGATCGCTCATGTCACAGCCATTATTCCTACTTCTGTTACAGCAGAATCTGAGGGACATGTTGCAAGTGAAAAGTTCACACAAGCTCCTCCAGCTTCTGGCATGTGGCTGCTGACAGATAAACATCAGGTGTATATGACGGAAGAGTCTTCTCATACTGAGAGTACACATGAGCTAGATACAGAAGATGGTATCTCTGGAATGGAGAGTACATCATCTCCAGGGCAAATTACAGAGCATCCAGGAGCTCTGATTTCAGCAGTTATAGATAAAACCGAGACAAGCATGGAGACAGCAAAAGCAAAAAGTGATGATGAAGCTGTATTAGCCAATTTTGATGAGAGTAAATATACTACAGGTGTCTCTTACACAAGCAGTTCTTCAGATTTGGAAATGACCACAGTATCCAAACTATCAGTGGGTAAAAGCAGTGCAACAATGAAGTTTTTTAGCTCCTCAAGTGTTTCTGTATTACCAACTGCTGTGCCCACAGTCATGGAGGTAACTGAACATGAAGAAGATGAAACATCAGGGTATGTTTTGGAAATGTCCATTCCTACCCCAGAAGCTGAACAAAAAGAAGCTACTGTGATGTTGGTGGTAAAACCTACTGAAGAAGTCTTTACTGAAATGGAAGTCTCAAAATACACAGTGACAGAGGAAGGTCAGACAAGCACTGCAACATCAGCTGAGGAGTCAGTGGCAACACTTCAAGACAGAAAAGGACCACCACCAGCTGGCATTGGAGAGACAAAGGAATTTATTGTATTTACAGAGGTAACAGAGGTAGATACTACCGTTTCACAGAGCGAATATGATGCTTCCCCAGTTCCAGCTACTCTAGAGAGTGAGATCACTAGAGATATGCCAGTTACTACTCAGCCCCTTTTTGATGGCATCTTTCACACAGAAACACCAGAAACAACTGCAAAAGACAGTGATTTGTTCCCAGGGGACCCCTCCAAGAAAGATCAAGATAAGGAAGAAGATGCTTCCAGACAGTCTACTTTGTCTGTGACAATTGTCCAAATACCTGAACAAAAGACAGCGCTAGGTTCAGAATCATCTCAAACAACTGTTCAGGAAAAACAGGATGAGGCAGGTTCAGGTTATGATGAGACATATCTAGTAACAGTGCCAGCAGTGAAGGTCACAGATTATGGAAGAGTTCTGGGACCTAATGAAACTAGCACCAGGACCTCGCATCTCACAGTGACTCCAAAAGCTGAAACTGCTACTGATCAAGAAGAGGAGGTAACTGAAATGATGCCTATAACAGTGGGTACCCAAGCAAAAACACAGGAAAGCAGAGGAACCCCTGCCAGAGAAGCAGACAGTGATGTAGTGAGCTGGGAATCTGTGTTGCCCCCCTACATGATGCCAACAGGTCATTCTACTATGGAAGCCATTACTCATCTAACTTCAGGATCTTCTCCAAGCCAAACTCTGGAAGGTTCAGGAATACCAGAAGAACCTGGAGAAATCCAGACAGCTTTATTTCCAGCTAGTGCAACAGATAAGGCAACAATTCTCAGAGATGTAACACCACCTTCTGTTAGTGCTGTAGACAAAATTCAACCTATATCAGTATCCAAACCATCTGTTACTCAAAAGTCACCACGTATCATTCCTGAGGAAGAAGAGGAGGTAACAAGCAATGACATCGTCATAATTGGTGAATCTATTTCTCCCAGTAAAGCTCCTGCTGATGACGATCTGACAGGAAAAATGTTAGAACCAGAAATTGATACGGAATATTTCACAGCATCAACTGCTACTGCAGTCGCACGAGCTACTGCACCACCAAAAGTAAAGGAGACCACAGAGGCTTTACAATCTCGAGAGGTGTCTCCTTCTACTTCACACCCTGATAGTGGAAATGACATAAAATTGTACGTTATTCAAATCAGAGGCAATGATACAGGTAAGATTTTGCCTTTTAGACCTGCAGTCCAAAAGAATGGACAGTTTATCATAACAAACTGGTGTACTTTAGAATATACTGCAGATGTTTCTTGGATCACTGGAGGATGCAAAGTGCAAGTTTTATTTATGCAGCAACTTACTAAATAATAGTAGGTCTATTTTTCTATCCATTAAGAAAACCTCTGAAATGTGTTAAGTATGTTGTTTGGAGAAAGATTAATTTCTATGCAAGAATGAGAATGAAACTGATGCATTTCTGCTTATAAGTCATTATTTCTGAAGTCCAGGGTTTTTATTTAATGTTGTCAAGTCACTGATTTAACTTCAGCTACTTGTGAAACAAGCATTTTAATTTCACAGCTTCCATTTCATGCATTACTAGCCTTAAACAAAGCACTGGATTATTTTAACATTCCATTAGTTTGTAGCAATTAACAATGCCATGTACAGTGTAGTCAGCTAAAGAAGGTTAAGGCACACTACTCTGTCCATAACTGGACTTCCGGTGATTTGGCGTAAGGGGTTTTGCACAATTTTATAGCATAACTTAATTTTTAAGCTGTTTTTCAGTATCTGTGATACAAATTGACAAAATTATTAGTTTCACTGCATTTTTTTAGCTGATGGCATTGTACATGTATATGCAGCTTCAGTTCCATGGGTATTCAGAACAGAAGATGAATATGTCTCCATAATGAAATAGCTGAAGGCTATAGAATTTTATATTAAAGAAGCCTGTCAACTGACTATTGTTAGAGGTGTCTTGATAAAATCTTTTATATTTTAAAATGAAATATAAAAGGACTGACAAAAAAGGATAAAGCTGAAAATACCTATTAGGTTTGGGGGTGCATTCTGTTTAATTATTTTATAGCTATTTTTAAATTTATTTTTTTGAAAGAACACAGTAAAAATTCTTGTAATGTTCAATATGCCTTAACTATATGCAATGCTTTTGGGTGGTTATATAAAAATCTGTTCTCTCATTGTTTTTTTTGGCCATAGCATTCATATCTTCGAAGAACTCATACAACAGAGTCCATAATTTATGGAAGTCTTTGGGTGGTTTTGTCAGGTTTGTGCTTAGTAGAATTTAAATCAAAAATCAAAAGGCAGAAGTAGTTCCTTTGAGATATGCCATATCAGTGTTGCACTTTTCATGCAGTGATTTTTATATCTTCATTCACTTTATGCTTATTTTCCTACTTTATATTGAAAAAACTGTACAAAGTCGTATCAGTGGCAGCTTAACCTTCTATTTCAGAAAATAATATTTCTGTTCTTTTAATGTTTATACACTACTTCTGTTTCTGTGGTATACTTTTTTTTTTTCTGAAGCTTTAGATATTGCCAGTTCTTGGAAGTCTCAATTAAATGAGACAAGTCTGGTAAGTCAGAACAGAATGGTAATTTCTGAAGATTAGAGTGAAGCAACATGTTCAATACTTCTCTACCTGTGGAAATTTGGTTAATGCGGCTTAGTAACTAACGGCTGAACTGTGTAGTAGTGAATTAGTTTTCCAAGTTACATTGATCAGTTCTATTACAGTTTACTGCATGTGGGAGAGTGGGCTGCTCTGGGAAATGACCTGTTCCAGGCAGACAGAAAGAAGTAGGATGGTTTGGAAGGGTGTGGAAAATTGGTGTTTTATTCTGATAGTGCATAAGGTATGTGATGTAGTATTTTCATATAGATCAAGAAGAGTCTTCTTTCACGCTTTATTCAGAATGGTGTGGGTACTGTGATTCATTAAATTAGGAATTAGCTCAAGCTGGGTTACCTACAGGATGGTGGACCACTGCAGAGCTGCTCTTCATCACTGCTCTTGCTTTTATTTGGGTGATCAGGTCCTTTAGGATTTTCCTTCTGCATCTTCAACAGTTACCTAAAGCTGTGCATGCATTTCCCAGGAATATATGTGCATATGTGTGTGTGTGGGGTTTGTATCAGAGTTAAAGCTCTACATCCTTAAAAGTCTACCCTTCAGAATGATTTAGCCTGTTAGCATAGAAAAATCTTTTTCTTAAGGTGTTATGAAATTATTCATATGGCAGTATCTGTATTCTATTTAACCATAAAGGGATTTATCATGTATCTAGTGTAAGACCAAAAAGGAGTTTTCTTTATTTTCATGTGTTCAGAATCTGACAGTTGAAATTTCTTCATTTAGCTATCCACAGAGAAAAGGCACCTTATACCTACTTACTGCAAGTTAGGTTGTGGCTGCCAAAGATTTATCCTGTTTTGGAATTAGGATTAATGGCTTTTTTATTTTTGTCCAGAAGTGAAAAACCAGCCAAACTCAGTTTTGCTTCTCTGATCCTCAGTCTATAAAGTTTTCTTCGTGCTGAAGAAAATACACATAAAAGGTGCAGAAGAGGAGTGAATTTGGCAGATGTCACTAACACTTACCTTTCACTAGGACATAGTTCAAGTTCTTATTCTATCACTCTTTATTTGAAAATTGATCTGCAATTTTACAGGAGTTACCTATACTGTATCTTTGGCTTTTTGTTGTCAGCTAAGTGGGAACAAGAAATATAGCTTTCATCATTGCATCTCTCTGATAAAACAAAGTTTTTTCCTCCCCCTGTGTTTTCAAGGCTACATGGTTTAGCATTTTTAGATAAAGTAGACAATGGTGACTATAAGCAGAGAACTTCAGGATTTTTAAGTCAAGCGTCCAAAAGTGCCTCCTAAGAAATGACAATTTGTTTACCAAAGTCCTTCAAATTATAGGTGCTTCAAACCGGAATAATAATGAGAGATTTGTTGTATAAGCAGAACTGGGTATAAATTAATGTAATATTTTACTTTTTGTGTATGTAGAAGTGTTGCAAATATATATGAGATTTAATTTTTTTCATCTTTCTTCACTTCCTTGTTATTCGGATTTTGCTAGAAGAAACAGTTTAATAGTGAAGCTGTGTTCAGCAGACATATGGTACCATGTTTTGTTTCCTATCAGCCATATCACCTAATTACAGTAAAAACTTGCTATTATACTAACACAGCTAAATGTTGCTCTCTGCAACTCCATATACCATGTAAATGTAGGCATAATAATATTTAAATGCTCCGTGGAGGTGCTATTAGTCTTTGTTAGTTATGTGTAGCATCTTATGCTCTATGTAGAAGAGAAGGGTCCAAATGAATGGCATTTTGACAGTTTGAGACTTTTTTAGCAGTTCCAATAAGCAGGACGGAGTACATCTCTTGTAGAACAAGTTCCTTTTCCATCTGTAGATGTCCTACTTCCCACTGCTGCTCTGAGTCTGATGAGTTCACCTGTGGCCATGCTGATGGCTATGTGGAGTGGGTCCAGAGAAGGGCAATGGAGCTGGTGAAGGACATGGACCACAAGTCTGATGAGAAACAGCTGAGGGAGCTGGGGGGGTTTAGTCTGGAGAGGAGGAGGCTCAGGGGGGACGTTATTGCTCTGTCAACCCCCAGAAAGGAGGATGGAGCCAGGAGGTGGCTGGCCTCTGCTCCCAAGGATCAAGTGATACAAGAGGAAATGGCCTCAAGCTCCACCAGGGGAGGTTTAGACTGGATATTAGGAACAATTCTTCCCCAAAAGCATGGTCAGGCATTGAAGCAGGCTGCCCAGGGCAGTGGTGGAATCACCGACCCTGGAAGTGTTCACACACTGTGTGGATGAGCCCCTTAGTAACATGGCTTAGTGGCGGACTTGGCAATGCTGCGGTAAAGGTTGGACTTGATCATCTTAAAGGTCTTTAAGACCTTGGCTGATTGTGTGATTCTGTGATTTTATGCACTAGTAGAGCGAGAAATGGGAAGGATTTCTTGCACATTTGTCAGTCTCAAACCCTCGCTAAACTGGCACCAACTTCACTGGGGCACTTTGAAGTCTTTGGCAGGTATATGCTGTCAATGTATGGAATGTGTTACAGATGTATGGAATGTGGGGGATCTTATTATTCATTATTACTGTAGATTCCTGCTGCACTTAAAAGACATTGAATGTTGACTGGGTTAAACTCAATTAAACATAGCAGCAAGGACCTTAGGCTGTCTTACACACCCCTTACACCCCAGCCTACAATACCCCAGTATACACAATATATAACTGAAAGATATTGTTAAATAAACTCAGTTTTTTAAAAAAACAAGCCCTTAGGTTTATTAGAACAAAAAAAGCTCCTCCTAGAGGAATCATAGCTTTTAAAATGCATGCTTGCAATCAATGAAAACTTTCATAAAGGAAGTTTCAGTTACTTTTAGATAAAAATCTTTACCCATGGAATGAGAAGAAATTTGGGGGCCTGGTGGAAGGTCAAGCTCATTAGCTTAATTCTGGAAAACACACTCTAGTGCTGATAAGAAAGAGCACTCTGCTGAAGCTAAATGGATTAAGCTGCTTATTTGTATCAGAATACATCAGTTTTCATTGAGAAAATGTATTGTACAGCCGCCATACTTCCATGTGAGCAAATGTGAGGCAGGTGCACCAATTAATGAGAGATCTAAGTCATGTTTTTACTGACAGCCTGTGGCACACGGGGAGGTCCAGGGCAGGTGCTCAAATTCATGAGGAAAATAAATGGGGAAACATCCCTTTTTATGCTACAGAAAGTGCTACACGCATTTCATAAAGAAGGAGCTTTGGACTTCATTCACCTGAGTGGAGCAACAGGTTGTTCCCTTGGGATCATTAACACGTTGTGAAAGTGAGAAAATAAAACAGTCCTGCACTGTGATATGTTATTGCATTAGCAGCTTTTCATTGTATCAGATAGGATTGAAGGGTGTCTTTTTCACTGCAAAGGTGCAAAACTTGCCATCTCATGCTCTTTTATGTTCACACAGCTCCTATGCATTGCAGGGGTGAGGACTGATGCTGTTGCTGGAAGGTAATGGATTAGCAGCTGGAAAAAAAAAACCAAAAAAAAACCCAACAAAACAAAACCCAACCCAAACCTGAAGTAACTTTTCAGCTCATAAAGCTTTTATGAGCTGAAAAATGCTTGTGGGGGTGTTGTTTAACAGTGGTTGAGGGGCTGCTGGAAACATAACTCCTGTCTGTATCAGAAGTAATTTGCACACCTGCATTTTTTGGAGACATTTAAAAGTCTTTACTTAGTGAATAATTTTCAAAGTGCTTATTGGACCCTGGGACTCACACCAGCTCTGTCTGGTTTCTTGTCCCCTCCAGCTTTGAACAGAATGAAATTGCAGGAACTTGTGCTTTGTAGATGTGGAATTTTATGGAAAGAGGTTACAAACCTTTGTGTTTCAACATGCAGTTCTCTGACATGCATATTTCTGTCTTAGCAGTGTAAGAGGGCATGAGGAATTTGAATGAAATGCAGAATGGTAATGAGTCATAGCCATAAACCTTAACAAATAAGGCAGAATAGAGTCTTTTCAGGTCTGTCTTGGGCCTTGTCTTAAGATTCATATAATCCTGTTGTCTTCACAGATCCTTCTGGAGGGCTGTCTCAAATAATCATGGCTCTCTTTAAGTCTGATTCCAGTATCTAGCCTGAATTGCTTCTTGGCCAGCTTATGTTTATTCTTGCCAGTATTGTCTTTTGTTTGAATAGGTCTTTTTTCTTTCTGACATTTATCCGTTGACACTTTTATTTCTCTGTTAAGTTATAGAGAATAAATATGTCCTCTTTCAGCCTTCATTTTGCTAACTTCTGAGGGGTGGGCAAGTGAAAATGTGCTGGGAGGAAAGATGCTGGGTCTGTTCTGGAGGGTGTGGGTATCAGGATGGTGCTCTAACCAGACCAGATATTAGGGTGGAGGGAGAGGAGCGGCATGCCCTGCCACACCATTTCCAGGCAGCACCTCACTTGCAAGAGAGCCAGTTTAAAAGCATGCATCATGTAGGCTTGTATCTGTCTGCACCTGTACCCACATTATTCCCTTTTAAGTTATTTTATTTATGCCCACTGGCAAATATCTATCTGGACAGTCTTTGTAGTATACACACATGCGCTACGTGCGATTTTTTGTGTATCTTTCAAAAATTACATGTGTTAATTATCATGTTATATAGACTTCTGATGAAGGTGAGGAGACTTTGTCTTTTATGTGCTGAAATCACCATTTGTTTTCACTCAAATGAAAAGTATATGATACTGAAACCAATTGTTTATTCATAGGACCTATTTCAAATCAAAGTCTGCTGTTAAGGAAAGTTGCTGTCTTGTATTCATTACATTCTGCTGCTTTATGCAGTGTCTGATAACATGGTTAGGTGGATGTGTAAGAAAAGGACTTTCCTGCTTATGCAAGCTGTTCAGCTTTCCCAACGGATGTTTAGTTCTTGATATCACTGTCAGCTATTTTAAGACAAGAAGAGCTGCAAATTTAACTAAGCATTGTGCTGAGCCATTTAATTTCTAAGGGCATTTCAACTTGCATGCATTTGGATGTGGTGTTCCTGCCCCATTCCAAACCGTGGCCATAGTTTATTGGCACTGTGTAAATAGACAGACCTGAATTCGTTTCTGGTGGGATGTTGAAGCAACAGTCAAAGTGACCTCACGGGCTGAATGAAGTTTCCATCTTATTAAATGGAAAATCTCCTATTTATTTAATGGAGGGCTGGGCATGTTTCCTTATTAACTGTAATGTTCCAGCTGACATTAAGAGTATGGCAGCTCCTCATCAGCTTTGGAGGAAAATCACATTGCCTGCTGGCCTGAGTGCGCTGCGGTCACTGCATTGTGCTGCAGTGCCCAATAAGACCATATGAACATGGTCTTATTACAGTGTTTGGATTAGTAATGCCATCCTTCCTGGTAATGTTTTTTTTTGAGCCCTGGGCCTGTGTGTTCAGATAAGAAAGCAAGCAACCTAGTAGTTTGAGAGGGGACTGACAAGAAATCTGGAAGAGGGGCTTTTGATGAGGGCCTGTAGGGACCAGACAAAGAGAATAGCTTTAACCTGACAGAGGGGAGATTGAGATGAGATCTTGGGCAGAAGTTCTTCCCTGTGAGGGTGGAGAGGCCCTGGCAGAGGTTGCCCCATCCTTGGCAGTGTTCAAGGCCAAGTTCGACGAAGGTTTGATCACCCTG
Organism: Myiopsitta monachus; assembly: GCA_017639245.1. Lineage (NCBI taxonomy): Eukaryota > Metazoa > Chordata > Aves > Psittaciformes > Psittacidae > Myiopsitta > Myiopsitta monachus. The sequence goes on from CM029941.1 coordinate 74,766,474, forward strand.
GTCTAGTAGAAGGTGTCCCTGCCTGTGGTAGTGGGTTGTAACTGGATGAGCTTTAAGGTCTCTTCCAACCAAAAACAGTCTGTGATTCTACATTTTCAAATGAAACCGCTTTGTCAGTGTCCTATCACTACTCAAGTAATTTTCAAGCCCTGAACGATCAAAATCTCTGTGTTATTCGTAAAACGTGGCATAGAGAGCAGCAAGTTCCTGTTTTGTCTAGAGTAACTGAAGTGTTAAATGCTAAGTAACATGGCCAGGTTCTGATGTCATCTTCCCCAGTGTAATTACACCATAGTAATTCCAATGAGGTGATTGAGAGCCAGAATTGTTATGGGGATGTGGGGATGGTAGGTATCAGAATGCCTTCATAACAGTTATAACTTCTGGTTCATTCAGTTACTAGATGATTTTTTGATTCAGAAGAAGTTTGCCTCATATATATAACCCAAACTGACAGACTTATTTCTTAATTGAACTGGTTGGAATTTTCCTATATTAGAATACACATGTTGTACTTATGCTGTTTAGGGCTTTTTAAAATAGGTTGGACACCATCACATATAAATCATATTTAAAATGCAATAGCAGCAATTCGCTGTTTGAATGCAAACTCTAATAAACAAATAATTGTAGTAAATTCAAGGTTTTGGTACATTGCTTTCCCAAAACAAAGGAAAAATAATCCAGCTCCATATCCAAAAAAGCTAATATTTGAGGCTTAGAAAGTTTCACAAAGAGGTAAGACTACAAATTAATAAGTAGTCTTTAGGCCACTATTGTTGGCTCTTCCTGAAGGCTTATTATAGATCAATAATTTTGTTTTTCACATTCCTTTATAGACTTCCATAGATGCAAAGAACAACGCTTTCACATTAAATGCCATTCAGAGGATGCCTACATATTTCCTGCTGGTTTTGTATTGTTTCCAAGGAAACATCTCAGATCTAGACTAGGGATTACACATTTCTAACTTTCTTATAGCTCTTTGTTTATTCATGAGAGAAATGAAGGGATTTTATTCATAGACACAATGTAGTTTTTCACACTTCTGTTGTGAAGGAGAGGAACCCTTTTAGAAATTTTCTTTACACATGGACAAAGTCTTAAGAAATCCTGTTGTAGAAAAGATAAGCTGTCTTGCAGATAGAAACACAATCTGATTATTTTTTCTTGAGGAAAGTGGTTTTCTATACCAAAGTTTTTTGAATGTGTCCAGATTGTAAAAACTCTCACTACTTATGATGAGGATATAATCTTTCAGAAACATTATCTATACCATTTTATTTTATACGAAATGATTCATTAGAGATAGTGAAACTCTGATTGAATACAGAATGTGGTCCTGGAAGTGTAAATAAAAGGATATATGTAAGTGGCTCAAAGGTAAAACATCCTAATAGAAAAGCATTCTTTTAAAATGGGTCACTAGATAATTGTTCTAAAAGCACTTCAAAAATATCTGTTGGCTATTCTTTTTGAGTATGTTTTTTAGGGGGGCCTTTTTTGCTGCTGTTCTTTGCACGCTCTAGATTTAATTAAATTAATTATTGTTAATCCATCTAGGTTTTTTTCTACCTTTTTTTGGAAGTGTTTAGATGATAAATCTGATTAATAATATAATAAAATCCACTGGTGTCTTTCAAGATACTTGTGAATTATTTCCTGGCACAAGTCAAGATGTGTTCATAGTGAGTACTGCATGTTTTGTGTCGCCTTAGGGAACATGGAGCTGAAGTTACCTATTTTTTTTCTATAGAGTAATTCATACTTAAAAAAAACCCCAAACCTGCTCAGTGAATTGTACTAGGACTTGTCTGACCACTTGTCTATTACCAATATGTTTAAAAGAGGACAAGTCAGTTTAAAAAATTACATCAAAATTTCTCTTCGGTAATGATTAAAGCTAAAATCCCTAAGGAGAAGAAATGCAGTTGGAATTTTGTTCCTCATCAGGGGCAGTCTTATCTACCAGCTGTCTATGCCTGCTTTGGTATTACCTCTGCTGTACTTCATTACTTTTTTTTAATCACCATTAGCTTAAATAGTGCATAAGAAACACTATCTTTTAACTTTTTTAACCATAAACTTGGATTTTCCTCATCAAGAAAGAGTTCCATAATTTCAGTAGGAAGTTTTGGACATTAGGAAAAGAATTTCTATGTATGTGAATAAATTTTTTTCCTCCAAAAAATAACAGCAAAGAATATGCTTATATGTACACAGACTAGCCCCAGAATTTTTTATATGCTGTCGTGGGACTTCTTATAAGGGCCTGTAGGGACTGGACAAAGGGGAATGGCTTTAACCTGACAAAGGGGAGATTGAGATGAGCTCTTAGGCAGAAGTTCTTCCTTGTGAGGGTTGTGAGGTGCTGGCACAAGCTGCCCAGAGAAGCTGTGGCTACCCTATCCCTGGCAGTGTTCAAGGCCAGGTTGGACAGGGCTTGGAGCAACCTGGTCCAGTGGAAGGTGTCCCTGCCTGTAGCAGGGGGCTAGACCTAGATGAGCTTTAATGTCCCTTCCAACCCCAACCAGTCTCTGATTCTACAGTTTCAAACGAAACAGCTTTGTCAGTACCTGATCACTACTTTTACTTTTTTTTACTTTTTTCATGGCCTGAATGATCAAATCTCTGTGTTGGAACTGGATGAGGTTGTAGGTCTCTTCTAACACAAACCGGTTTGTGATTCTACCATTCTATGAGTTTATTGTGGGATTTTGTCTAAACTGTCTTATCCTTTATTAGAAATAGTGAGTAAAAGGCTTCTTGGGTTATTAATGTATTTAGTACTCAGGCTTGTGGTAAGTTTTCAATGACATGTTTGGATAAATATTAAATATTACAAGCAGAATTCTTGAATCCTTTATAAATGATGTGCACACTTGATACAACTGACAGACAAGGATAAAGACCGCAGGTAGTTTCACATCTGGTGAAACCAGATAGTGGTAATGGGGTTGCAATGGTAAATGAACCTAGAAAAAGCTGTCACAGCATCTTTTACCTTAGTTCAGTTACTCTTATTCACGCTTGAAGTAAACAAAATTAGTGCAAGCTTCCACAGAATTTTTTGTACTAATCATCTGCACAACTAAATGTGCATGATTTCATGTCATGAGGGAGAAAGGCGTTAATGTCAAACTCACTGTAGTTTGGAAATTACTAAATTGCAGCAGGCAATAGCTTGGGTTTGCTGATTGTGGGTGCTGGATGCAGAAGTTCAGCATTGCTATGTGATAAACACTGCTGAACGTAGTAGTGCACAGAATGGATAACAATTTAGCATGGTATTGCATTACCAGGATTTTTCCCAGCTCTGAGCAATAAATTGTTAAATATTTACAGGCAAACTACAGCTTGCTCTCAGATAAGTCTTCTCCAATTATAAGCTTATTGTAGAGTATTTGCTGCATTAGGCTTCTTTTTCTGCTCTGCTTTTCTTTCTATTTCATCTGCTGTTCACAAGTCTCTGCAGAGTTCAGGAAGGTATGAGGATCAAAGGCACCCCAGAAGTTGATCCGGGTAGATATTATGTGTCAAAATACTGTTTACTACTTACTTTTTGAAAAGCTTTCAAGCATATGGCTCTGCTCTGCTTTCCCTAATATTGTGTCTGAAGGAGGGAGTCACACTTCTGTCATTCTTCCTCTAGCAGTGGGTTTTTTACAGCCTGACATTCCTTTATCCGAGAATCTGGTCTATTTCTAGGCTGCTTTGGATGTTCAATACCCAAGGCAATCATGTTTGTCAACCCCTGTACCTAAATTTATATCTAAATTTGCCTTTCCTTCCTCTTTCCCTTCCTTCCTCTCTTTCCTCTTTCTTCATCTCTTTCTCTTTCCTCCTTTCACCCCAGATTTCTGTTGTGATAGTTTTTTGTTCTCATAGGAGGCTTTTCCCATGTTAGTAGCCAGAACTGGCTCCTCCTTGTGCCGTCTATGCAATGGCAGAAGCATTTCAGTTTGCCTCAGTGTAACAAGGGCGTAAGGGTAACCAAGGGATGGTGGTGAAGTGGGATAAGAAAGGCCAAGACCTGCTGACATCTCATTCCTTCTACCTTAGTCATGGAATACCAAACTGAAATAATTTTGGTGAGAAGTTGCTTTCCTTCCCAGCCCACTCTTCTGTTTACCAGCTAACCTGGTGAGTTGTCCTTGGAGTTGGGCTTTTCTATATATGTATCCAAGCAGACCTGTTCATGCAGATACCGTGTGACTGTAGGATCTGTTGAATCTGTCTTTTTTTCATTGCTTAGGAATTCAGCTGAAGAAAATTATTTATTACTTGCTGGTTGTTTGTTTGTGGTTGTTTAGCCCTGCAGAGCTTTAGAATTGCCTTCTTGTAGGCAGTTAAGTAAAAAGTTGTCATTGGAAGGATGGTCATGTCATAAGCCACTGCTGCTTGGAGTGTCATTCTGGTAATGACATGTTGGAATAAGAAGGAAGTGGGAATTGCTGTCCTTAGAATATCATATGACAAATATTCAGTCATTATCTAGGGAGCAGTATCCTGCATTTGCTGATGCTCAGACATGACACTGCAAGGCTGCCATTTTTAACAACTTGACATTTTACTCAATCTGTTTCTTCTTAACAAGTTCACTGCTGCGTCAGGGAGGGCAACACAGGAAGTATTGGGGTTGAAGGAAACACCAGGGGTTAGCAGTCTTGATGATATGCTTTTATAACAGTACAATTCCTCAATTCCTGTCATGGTTTTCACACCATCATGTCCATCACTTTAGAATTCAGCAGGGATATTTAAGGCTGCCACGCAGGCCAGAGCACTGTGCAAAGCAGATGTTCACATCAGCAACATCCACTACCTACAGGTGTTACTGGTTACAGCCAACGACTTTGTCAAGATGGAATTTGAAGGAATGGTATAGCTGTAAAAAGGCTGCAGTTTAGGAACGTACCAGCAATTGACACTCAGGGTTTCTATGGGGCTGTATCTTGCATGGAAACAGAGACACCCATATATGCTAAAGCAGCTGGAAAAGTGAATTAGAGTAGGCAAGGCTGACCACCCACCTAGAATTACTTTCAACTCCTACCCAGCCAGCTTCATAAAAATTGCTCTTTTCAAGTACTTCCTTCCAGAAATCTACTTGGGTAGTTGAGGTTTTTTGCAGGGTCAATTTATATGCAATTTTATAATTATTATTTTTACTGCGGGTGAGGTTTTAGAAGTTCAAACTTCTCTTTTGACTGTCAGAGGGAGAAAAATACATAAAGTTTGAAAAAATTTAGAAGGCTAAAATGAAAAAAAAAAAAAGGCTATTGAAATGTGTCCTGCATTGTTAAGCATTTTTAAAGGGAGCCAAAGTTAACAGAAGTTTTAGAAATATATATCCAGCTGGGGAATTTTTAAGATAACTAAATAAAAAGTTTTGTTTATTTAGACTCAAAAATAATCAAGAACTGTATTTTACTAGACCTCATCATACATACTTGTCATGTTAACGTGAGGTAGAAGGATTAAAATAATCAAGAATTTAATTATTTCTGGATCTATCGTTGTTGCCTTTTACTTAAATGTGTATAATAGTAGCTATGTTTCTTTAATACCTTAGACCAGCTCCTTGGCAGTATTCCCACCTTTTCCTGACTGAGGATATAGGGTATGCCTGAAGCACAGTTGCACTTTGACTGTGCTTAGTAGGTTAATGATATTACAAGATGACACAAGTTAGAAGAATTCCATATACTGAAGGCTGACACTTGGAATTTTCCTTCAGCAGGAAATGTCTGTATTTAAAAATCTTATTCCTTTTGAAATGAGATGAAAAGAGCAATTAAAAAAATCCTTTTTTTATGAAACAATATGGCCCAAAAGATGTTATCAGAATGTTTTATTTCTGTAAAAGTGAAGCTTTCTGTTCCAATTTAAATATAATATTTTAAGGAGGAAAAAGCCTCTTAATACAAAGGTTTTGAAACAATAGCAACAAAAAAAATTCTTTTTGTTCAATTTGGCATGGAGACCAACTTGCCAGATCACTACTTCTTCAGTATGCTTTTAAAACAAAATCTATTCAATCAGACTTGCACGTTGCTGGGGAATTGGTTGAGTTTTGTTTTGCTGGAAGAGTTTCAGCATTCTGTAGTCATAAACCTGCTTGAATACAACAAAGACTGCAAATCTGGTCCCTGGCAGAACTGAGATTTAGGGGAGTCATTATGTGACAAAGCTGTAAAAGTCTTTCCTTGTGCTGTCTCCCAAGACAGGTATGAAGCTTCACTGGATTTTCAGAGGGTTTAAATAAAACATTTTAAACTTCTTCTACTTAGAGGACTCATATATTTCCCAGGTGAAATGGAGACACCTGTTTGCTTAATTTAAGTCAGCTAAATTTAAGTCTGCTGGCTGTTGCCTCGCTCTTTAGAAGTCACCAAACCCATCAAGAGTGCTTCACAGATGTGCACAGATTTTGAGATGACACATTAAAAACATTGGTTTATGTTACTCAGAAAGTCTCAATCAAACACAGTGTCCATATTCTGTAGACCGTCTTTTTGGATGTGCTTTTCATAGCAGCTTCAATCTGTAGCAAATCGTAGAATCCTAGAGTGGTTTGTGTTGGAAGGAACCTTAAAGCTCATCTAATTCCAACCCCCTGCCACAGGCAGGGATACCTTCTAGTACACCAGGTTGCTCCAAGCCCCATCCAGCCTGGCCTTGAACGCTGCCAGGGATGGAGCAGCCACAGCTTCTCTGGGCAACCTGTGCCAGGGCCTCATCACGTTCATAGTATACAAAAATAAGTAAGATAATGAAACATACCTCTTCCTTCAGTCTTCATTGCTGTCTATGTGCTTTTCATGGTGTATTTTTACAGTCTGCTCCTGCAACGACTTTCTCAGAATGCTTTTTGAACGAGTAGCGGTCTGGTCAATAGCTGCTTATGAAGCTTGAGACATCTGACTTGATTGTGCCAAGTGTTAAGTATTAGGTATTTTGTACATATCTGTACAAGATGTCTACAGGAAAGAAAGGAAAATTAAACAAGGTGACACAACATGGTAAACAGAGTAGTTAGCATGTATGTACAGGGGAAAACCCCACAGATTTTCTCTTTTTTTTTTTTTTATCTTAAATTATTTATCGCTTTTCTCGCTGAACCAAACTTTTTTGTTTTGATTGCAAGTTACTGCATTACCTTTGTCAGTTACTGATTTTGCAGAAATTTGACAGAAACCCACATATATATGATATTTTAATGTCATATATAATATATACAGTACTCTAGTCATACCATTGTCTAAATTAACCCTGATATAACTCAGTTGAAGCCCAAACCCAAATATTTCAGTTACTGAGTGCAGAAAGAAATTTGACTAATGCAAACTATTCTGTTTTTTCATTCTAACCTGTGTTGTGGTCACCAGTTCTTGGTAGTGAATGTTATGAAGCCTGTGATAGTGTCACATTCTGAAATGAAATTGATGTTTTTGAAATGAGCAGTCCAAAATGGTTTTGGTCTTTTTTTTCTTCCCCCCTTTTTTTTTGTATCTATTCTAATCAAAGTATGGAGCCTGATTCAAAGTCCATAGAACATTTTATGAATCTTTCTGTGAATTTCATGGGTTTATTATACTTCTAGTCCTAAAAAAGGCTGAACTCTGTTACTTGTCAGTAACAGCTCACCATGTTGCTCCAAAGCAATGAATGGACAAATTGCAGGAATCTGTTCTGTTACATGTAGGATACCAATTAGATGTTATCAATCCCATTTTCAATGAGACTTCACAAAACTGTCCTAAATCCGTAAGTCTTTTAAATGGAATAGTTTAACATTTGAAAGTTTGGAAAATGTCATAATCTGTGTTCTATTTAATTCTCTGTTAATTCTTCTACAGCTGCTTCTCTGAAGTTTCTTTTTTTTTTTTTTTTTTGAGAGAGAAAATGCTCTTTACTGCTTACCCTCTCAAAAATGATCTTTCTCAAGAAAGAACGATGCTACGCATTACATGTTTTTTGGGTGTCAAGAAGTTAGCTTGTTCATCAGTAACACAGACATAATTTCTATATTTGACCCAGTGACAAATTAATGTGGGTTTAGAACCAATTGTCATTAGGAAGTCTATAATGGAAATTAGTGCTGAATCAGTCAGTCTCTCTGTGATTATATGTAGTAGCAGTCAAGTCTTCTTGTGGCTAAAAAACACCCTGTAGCCAGAAGGATTTCCATTTCTTGCACATAGTTGACTATTATTGAGATAGATGCCTATTCCATAGAGTTAATTTAAGACATTTAAGACATATTAAATGGATTAAGAAACACTCTATGCTGCATATACACTCATCCACCTATCTATTTAATTTTTTAGTGTGTACCTCATCACTTTCCTCAATAAGAGGCTTTACAGATAAATCTCCTTTTGGATTTTTTTGGATTGGCAGTCTGAACTGGCGGCCCTTGCTTTTACTGCTTTTTAGCTACTTCTTTTTTACTTATTCTTGGAGTCATAATAACAAAGCACCTCTTTAAACAAGTGTTCCTTTTGGCTTGTTTGCCATAATGATTTGTGAACTATTGACAAACATATTTAGAACCCAAACTCCTTCCTTTTAAAGTCCTCATTTCATCTCTTATTAAAAATCTCAAGTCTGCATGTTTTTACCTGCAGTTGGAATGGACATGAACATAATTAGGGGCAACATGCATCAGCTGCATCCAGCCAGCTTAAAACTGCAGCAAATTTTCTTGTGTCTGCCCTAAGGTCTAACAGACCAGTTCAACAGATAAGAATTTTCCCTCCTTGTATTCCTATTTTGCAGTAGCACTTAGGTTTTTATCCTCATGTCTTACTTATTCTTAAAGGACAGGATAATATGAGCTATATTGTTGCATAACTTCCTGGCCATGTCTGGGGTTTAAGAGATTTTCCACAGCTGTTATTCCTGAGCACTGTAAACTTGATTACTAACACTGAATAATCAAAGCTCTAGAAAGGAGAAAAAATTCTAATTAAAGAAAAAATATCCATTTTATTCATTGTTACTTTTTAAAAAGCTGATTTGTTTGTTTGTTTGTTTGTTTGTTTGAAAAAGAGCCTAAACAAAAATGCATAGTATTTAATGAAAGAGCCTTCTGATAGTTAATCATTGGAATATCATACCTTTAACTAATTTTCTTTAATGTGGATCGTTGTGGCATGTGATATCTTGAAAAAGCTAACAAAGTAAAAGTGAGGTCTGATAGAGATCTTCGTATATGTAAGAATTTGTATATGTCTTCTAGGTGAATTTTGAACAGATGTTGTTCACTAAATTTATTACCTATCATAAATGACTTAGTGTGAGCTACCAATTTGAGGGACTCCCAGGTGTGCACTGTTACAAAAAAATACACTGGTCAGAACTTGTTAGTCATGGTACCCTCCTACAAATTACAGCCTATCCAGATCTATCCAGGTTTTATATTTTTTCTTAATGTCATCTTCTGTGCAAAAGCATGCTACATGCGTTGTGCACACAATCCTAACAGCAGTGTACGAAATCATAGTTAATCCTTATGCTACATTAGCCTATATACCAGGTTAATTATACATATTTCCCATATTTTCTTCTTAAGTTGTGCACACAGTAAGCCTTCTGTCTTGCCCATGCACATTTCGATATGTTGTACTCTGCTTCTGAATGTTGATGCAGTTATTTTATAGCGGATTTACTGAGAATCACAAACTCTCAGAGCTCCCTAGCAGCTCTGACTTGCCATCCCCCTCTCAGATACTGAATTCCCATTTATTTTTGCATACAGTTTTGAAAAGAAGGTGTACAATTCTGTGTTGATTAGAGCTTCTATTTCTATGAAAATATGATTCTTCAGTATGCTATTTGCTAGAATTTGTGGATTCTGAAAGTGGTATTATTAAACATGCCTCCTCACATCATATTGCAGATCTTGGACAAATGATTAAATTCTTGCTTTTATGCTTGAATGAAATTTTAAAAGGAGATCTGGGCAGAACCAAGCAAGTGCCTGCAGAAGATATATATATATATTTTTTTTTCTGTGACATTTGGTTACCTCTAAATATTTCTAACAGACTGAATAAAGGAGCAGGGAGAAATTCTCTTACAAGCACTGCATACAACAACTTATAAAACAAGCACTTGTGAGGGAGATAGCTGTTTCTAGTCATTTAATAGAGCTGTCATAGCACAAAGTAAACACTAGGCTTTATTGGGGTAATATGGAATAGCCAGCCAGAAATGAGGTTAAAACCAGGCTTTTTGTATTGTGCTGGGAACACTGAACTTAGTACCGTACATACTGAATATTTTAGTAGAAGTACACAATGTTGAAGGTGATTTATTCTCTGCAAGACTGGAACTTAATTTTTCCCCAAGTTGTTTAGAAATTAGATCAAATCCTTGCATTCAAGGAACCTTATTACATGTTCTTTGTAAAACAGGTCTGAAGTTGCCATTTACTCTTCAGCTGGAGGTTTAGCAGAATGAACATTTGTTAATATTTCATGAGTTTAGCTGTAAACACAGCCTGAGATATTAGAACATCAATTCTCAATAGAGTTGCAATGACCTTTTCATGACCCACATTGCAGCCAACTTGCACACACAAAACACCGTAAGCTAAAGAATCACAAGCCGTTCACAGTGCTGTGTGCCAGTTTAATGTGATTCAATACATTCTTTCCCGAGTGATCACCTGATTACTCTGTCTCTGAGGGTTCAGTTGTCATAGAGGTTAGGCAGTGTTCCTACGTGGGGGACTTACTTCAAACTACTGAAATAGTTTACCTGTTAGCTTCTCATAATTTTATGTATTGTAAACAGTTTTAATGAGGAAGATTTGCTTACAGACGTGTGTTCTGTCATATAGTGCAAATGTTCTTTAAGGAGTAATCATTGCTGACAGTGGTCTAAGACAGGGTACTATTGGTTCTAATTGGTACTAAGACAGAGCTCCATTGGTGACACCAGCTTATACCAGCAAACAGTAATTTTCTTTTGGGGAAAACGGTTGTAAACATAGACCCAGAAGAAATATATATTAATGGAATGAAGTTTCAGCACAAATTTTCCAGCTTCAGGTCAGCTGGCCAAGCCTGAAATTTGGCCTTTTGCTGAGTCTTGTATCCTCTTCTTAGTAAGGGTAGCAGCTATTGCCTAGAACAGATGGTTTGAGGTGATGTTTGTGCTGCTGAGAAAGTACATTTAAACAGTGTCTATTGAATCTGAGATCATTACTTTTAGAGTAATTTGCAAGGGCTTCTGCTGATAAAACCTTGTCTACTTAAAACTTCCTTCCTCTTCTTTATCTGCTTGGCCACCTAGAAAAAGGTTTGAGAGCTTTGCATTCTGTGGGAGTATGGTGGGAGTGCATAAATCGTTCAAAGGAAGTAATAAGCAGAAGAAAATAGCTGTGCTTTACTCATATTACTGTCTGAATGGCAACTGATTTTGAATCTGCAATATTTTTTCTTTTTTGCTTTATTATGTGTTACAGTGCCAAGTAGCAACAACTTTACAAAGTGAAACTTTATTTACTGACCTAGTGTAAAGAATAGAGCGACTGATGTGCTTTTTATAGTGTTCCTAGGATTTTAAATTACTTTATACTGAGAAAAATTAGAGTTGCAGAGACATATTCTATAGGTCGGAATTTACATTTTTATTTGCATTGCTTAGCTTTGTCTTTGTTGGATTTCTGGTAAAGGTTAGTGGGTGTCTCATATCCATGGTAGCAGTTGCTGCAGGTTGGGACCAGAGTCTTTTGGTCTTCATATGGTTTTCATCTTGCCTATTTCTTACCTCTGCTGACTAGTGTAGGATAAATTAGCTTATATGTGGGTTCAGGATTACACATGCATGGCAATGGACAGCATTATGTGAGCAATGTGTTCAGTATACACAAAGGTTTTAATTAGAAAGTTAAACACTGGTGGCATTTAACTTGGTGTGAATAGAGGAACCCGCTGAATTTACTGTATTTCACTTTGAATTTTTTGTTGTTTGGTTGGTTTCGTTGTTTTTTTTTTTTCCTCCGGTGGATTGCTTGTACTTCATATATCTGTTATAATGCACAACTTCTGCTGTCACTTAGGGATTATGAAAAGCTCTTTTTTTTTTGCAGATCATCCGGTGAATGAGTTTTTGGATCTGTTCAGTCGCCACATGCTTCCTCATGCAGTAGATGAATCCCACATTGATGCAGAATCAGCTCAGACTGAACCCTGTACTTCAGACTCTGTGCAGGATTCATCTGAATATATAATATTGGATCCTTTCTTTCCAAACTTTGTAGAGTTTGAAGAAGAGGAAGACTGTGAAAATACTACTGATGTTGCGACTCCTCCAGCTTTGCGGTTCATCAATGGAAAGCAGCAAGTTACTAGTGCACCTAAGAGCACAAAAGCTGAGGAAGCGAGAAGTGACCAAATTGAAAGTGTTGCACATTCCAAAAATGTAACCTTTTCTCAAATCAATGAAACAAACACATTTCTAATACCTGAAAATGAAGCATCTGGTACTATGCAACCAAGTAAAGCTGGAGAAGTGATAGGGGCATTTGTAGTTACACAACCAACAGCAGATGTTGCAATGTTAGAACCTGTTTATAGCGGTGAGTTAGAAGTTGCTACAACTGATAAATCAATAGCCATTACTTCTTCATATGAGCAGTCTCTGCAAAAATATAAAGAGACCATAACATGGTATGGAACTGAGGAGACGTCTACTAAAGATACAAAAAACTTGCTTCTGATTACTAACGAATCTTCTGGAGATGGCTCCACTGAACCTGATTTATCCAGATCTGTCTTCTCAGAAACTGTGACAGTGTCAAGAAAGGAAGACAGTGGAAGAAATTCTCGCATAACTTCTGCTCCTACTGTATTTGCTGTGGAAGGTTCTGCTGTAACTGCTTCTCTGGACACAGCTTTTAATATTGCTACAGTAGGCATAGGTATGAAAGACCTTATTTCAGAAGAGGCATCCCCTACTCCAGGAAATCATTATGAATCAACTATTAAACTTACTGCAAACTCCCCTGTTGAAAGTCTTATGGAAACAAGCAGTCATACAGCAAAGCCTAAGATGAGTGCTTCTTCTTTTATAGTTTTAGAAGGATCTCGAGATGTAGAAAATGACATCACTAGAACTTCAGCCATGGCAACGGAAACACTAATAACAGAAGCACTTTCAATACAAGATACTTCTTTGGGTTCTGGAACAGTACTGCCAACAGAAATGTCTATAACCACTTCAGGAATCACTTCTGCTTTGCCCAGAGGAATCAGCACTCTGTATTCTGCTTTTGATCAAAGTCCTGAATTAACTGTTGCCACCAATTCTGTGTATGAGTTTATTACAGAAGAAGAAGTTGCCAGTTCTTTTGTAACTGAAAAGAACGTAATAAATGAAAAAGAAGTGCAAATCACTGTTAATTCAAGTCAGGAAAACTCAGCTACTGCTGCAGAGGGAAATTCAGACTTGAATGAACTTGGGAGCACTAATAGTGAAGTCAGAACTGTAAGTCAAGAGCCAACCGCCCTCAGAAAAACAGTACTGGAAACAGGTACCAGGAGTTCTGAAATAAAAAAGTTCACCACCATTCCTCTGTTGAGAGAGAAGCAGCTTTTTATAAATGAAGGATCAGCAGAAGAACCAGCAGACGTATTTTCAGGGGGTCCCACAAGAAAAGTAGTAAGTACTGACTCACCATTTACTGATCCAGGTTCTGGAGACATAGATGTTATCATTGAGTCTGCTACTTTGACTTCAGTTCCAATAAGACCTATCACTGAAAAACATACAGAAAAGCATGAAGGAAAAGTTTACAGTATATATGACACTTTACTGAAGAATGCAACAACAGAATATGAAGAACATGCAAGATCAGATGAATCAGCAATATCAATTTCAAGTACTAGGTCAGATGGCTTGACAAAGGATCCTGAAGTAATAAGTCAGATGCCAAAGGATGTGTTTAATACAGGAAACCTGGGAGAACAAAAGCAGGAAACAGAACCAGCTTACACAGCTCCTTCAGAAGTAAAATCTAGTCCTGATTCTAGAAAAAAGGTAATATCTCATGTTGCATCAGGACTTAAAACTGAAGATTTAGAAACAACTGAGGTCACACCATCTTCAGAGTCAGCGGTTAGTAACAGCCCTTATGACATCATGGTGACACATGGTACTGGAAGTGCAGAAGAAGTAGCAGCATCTACAGAAAGCAGAAATGCAGAAGTTAGCTCTTCAGCTGTCTCATTAGGAAAGATTCTCCTGATTGAGCTTGGCTCTGGAGAAGAATTCAAAGGTGACAGCAGCACCACAGAACTAATGTCTAGTGGACCCATTAAAGAAATACTTGGAAGTCATTTCCCATTTATTGATCAGGGATCTGGGGAAGCAGACACATTCGTTGAATCTTTTACAAAACCAGCAGTTTCACCCACTGGGGAACCAGAAACACAAGAAAAGTATGACAAAAAAGTTGTCAGCACACCACCTATGAATCATGCCTTCACTGCTGAACGTGGTGAGCTAGTCACAAGTACTGAACATGAATCAACCACAATGGAAACTGTAACTGATATGAGAATGGAAGAGAAAAATACTGATGAACTGACAGTGAGAGATTTTTCTACAAAGACTCCTTTGGTGGAAGATATGTATTCTGGAGATTTGCCACAGGAAATTTCAGCAAAAGCTGTAGAATCTTTTGAAGAAACAACAACAGGCCCTTTATTTAAAAATACACAGGCTACCCATGAACATCTAGGATTTTTAAATGTTCCTACTGTCAGTCTGTATTCAGAAGAAAAGGAATTAGAAACTGAATCTGTTAAAAAAATACTTCTGCCATTTAATGATGACAGAGTAACTGAGCCTGCAAAGATTGAAAGGAAATACATAAGCTCTCCAGGTACAGATGCAGAGCAAAAGGAGGAGTTGGTACAAAATATTTTCCCTACGAAAGATATTCCCAGTTCATTCCTGACACCTAAAGAAGAAAAGCTATCAAATAATGATCTCATCGGTGATGCATTATTTTCAGGACAAGGATCAGGAGATGACGTTGCTGTTATTTCTGCCATAGTGCCATTGACTGTCAAAGAAATCACAAGTACTTTAAGTCCTCATACTTCTCATCCTGCAAATTTGGGACCCAAACTATCAACTGACAAGACACAAGACTTTGACAGAGGAAGCACTGAATCAGACGCTGAAGTTAATAAAGAAGTTACAAGTGCTGTAGCTGGGCTGCTGTTAGAAACAGAAAACCAGTTTCCCAGCTCAGTGATCACCAGTTCCCCAGCTTTAGCAGAAGAGAGTTCCAGTAGCTTCACCTCTGAAGAGATTAAGGAGATGACACATTATTTTGTTGCAACTGAAAAACCTTATGATAAGGAAACTAACTATAGGAAAGGAGAAAATGAAAGAAGTGGGAAAACGTCTACTTCTAAAGCTGTTTCTCGAGAGGAAACTTTACTGATTAAACATGGTGTAACTCCCATTTCTGTAATACTGAGTGGAACTCCTAATCTTGAAACAGAACGAGCATTTGTAACCTCAACAGCAAAAATGCCAGGCAGAGTATTACCTGAAAGCTCTGGAGAAGGGTCTGGCTGGGTTGGTGATTTGGATTCATCTTCAGATATGTTTAGTCATTTGTCAATACCACCTGTGTCAAAGGTAGAACTAAATGCTTCGTCTAGTGTTCCTGGGGAAGCTTATTCTGAAGTTACAACAGGGGCACCGACAGATGGACCACAGTCTGTCATCACAGGACTGGCATCCCTTTTTACAGCAGATAAAGAGATTGTGGCAAATCCATCTGGTGTTCAACCAAAGACAGCTGCATTAGAAGAGCTAACAAGTGATACTGGGATATATGAGAAAATTATCCCAGTGATTGATGATAAAAGAAATGTTATATTGAATGTTTCTGTTTATGGTGATATTACACTAATTGAAGAGCGGCTTCAAATCCCATCAGAAGAAACAACTATTATAGACATGGATCACTCTAAATCAATGCCTGAAGATATAATAAGTGTGCAGACAATGCCAAATCTTGTTATACAGTCAACATATGGTGGTGATGATAGCATGACAGCTGAAGAGGAAAAATATGAATCAACACCTAAAATATTCATAACCAAAGAGAAGACATCTGGATCTGGTGATAGTCTTTCTTCAACTACTTCCAGTCAGCCAAGCAGTGAATCAGTAACAGCTGGGCACAGACCAAAATCAGATGACAGGGATCTGGGTTCAGGGAATGCAAGGAAGTTTGCAACAGAAACTCTCATCACTACCGAACTCTCTGAACTGGGCATTTTCTTTCCTACAGTGCCATCACTGGTAAACCCTCATGTGCTTCATGAGTCCAAACATGTTGTAACAAGCACAACAGATGACAACTACAAGCTGAATATTTCAGCAAACAGCCAAGTAGTAGCAGATCAAAGTGAAACAATCTCTGTCTCTGGTTTTTCTGGAATGGGACAAGAAGAACTGGATAATAAGACGCCTGTGATGCCTTCTCTTACACCTGTTTTTACTACTGAGACAGACAGGGCTTTGACAACTGACATGCTCGATGTAAGTACTGTCTCCACACAGCATACGTCCAAACTGACAACTGACATGCTCGATGTAAGTACTGTCTCCACACAGCATACATCCAAACTGACAACTGCATCATCTAGCAAGAATGACGAAAAACATCCCACAGTATACACAAACACAAAATCGGCATCAGCAGAGTATGAAGAAACAGATTCAGGCTTTTATTCAGTACATCAAACTCCTAACTCTTCAGTGACTGTTCAGTTGGTTAATGGAGTATCTGAGTACTCTGATGTAATCATTCCAAGTACATCATCTTCAAAGGATTCAGATCAGCCTCATCATGCATCAGATGGAACTTTCAAAGAGGTCAGTTCCGATATTGCGGCAACGTATAAACCACCCACCACTGACCTTCTCAACAGGACAGATTATTCGCTGCTGGAGTTTTCTCCCAAGCCTGTTTCAGAAAGCACAACTACTGAAAATACTCCTCACTTTAATAGTTTTGTAACAGATAGGACAGAAGAGACAGAACCTTCTGTAACTGATTTGGCTGTGGAGGAAGAAGCTACTGTTTCTGGAGATTCTCCATCAATACATGTCTTGCCTACTGCTTTTCTGAATTTCAGAGAAAGTGTGAGCACAGATTTTCCAAATGTTAGCACAGTAAAAGTTGAAGCTTCCTCAGGGAGAGTGAACAATCCTCATCAAGAAGATGATAGAAGTACTGAGAGAGAGATCCCATGGCTTTTTTCCACACCTGTTTCAGATTCACCCAATAGCACTGAAAGTGAAGTATTTAAGCCTGACCAGGAAGCAGTTACAATGCTAGCTTCATCTTCACAGCCTTTGGATGTAAGCACAGAAACACAATCAGCTTTGTTTGGGCAAGAGGAGATCACAACTATTTCTTCTAACATTGCAACAAACAGCTTTACCCCTGGAAACAGCCCATATCAAAATGAGCAGTCTACGATAAGCTCTGAGGAGCCAAACACTATTGAACATGTAACTTCATCATTTTTCCTTCCGGAAGTCACTAATGGATCAGATCTCCTGATTGGCACCAGTGTGGGTTCAGTTGAAGGCACAGCAGTGCAAATTCCAGGTAACTTCCAAATACAATCACCATTGTATATGTTTGTTGTGGTACATGTAAATGTGCGTCTTAACTCTGGTAAGAGGTATGACAGAGCACTGTGTGAAATAACAGCAGAACTCGTGAGGCTCAAGCTTTGAAAACCACAGGATTGTAACCCTTACAAAGCAAAGGAAGATGGGAGGACCAAATCTCAAGCTCACTGACTTTCCTGATTTTTTTTTTTTTTTCCTGAGCATTGTGGAGCTTTGGATCAGACTTGAGGTGACCAGCCAGTTCTAAAAGACAGGAAAGTAACATTAATTGTGGTAGAGAATTCAGCTGTAATTATTTAATTTTCCAATTTCAGATGATTTTGTCTGATAGGTTTTCTGCGTGGGCATGACAACAGTACTTGCACAATCGGTTTACAGTTAGGATTGGCTTATAACATCTTGAAGTTGACTAAGAGAGTGAACTTAGTGTGTATTTTAGGATCAGAATTTTCTATAAAAATTAATTTCTCCTAGTCTGCAAGATAATTTTTCAGATAAGAGAAAAATGAGACTTCATGTTTTCATCCTGTCTGTAACTTTCAATGGTTGATACAGTGTCCGACTCTTATAAATTGAAGATCTTTTAGTTAAATGTCATTTACCACAGTATGTTTTACATAATGGTTATTAGGCAGCATTTTGCCAAATACACAGATAATGCAGGTAGGATAATTTCAATTGCTTCAATTCATATTTTGCCTAAATATAGTTGACAAAAGAATTGAACCGGCTTAATTTCATGTGGTTTTCTATTATTTTTCGTCACATAATCCAGGAAGTTGTTAATTTGAAAATGTTAACTCTGAAAATATCCAGTCTATAGGAGGACAAACAGACAGTAATTCACAAGAAACATCTTTGGGTTCTTAACATAGCCTTATGCTTGGGACTTTCAGGAAGCAGTCCTATAGCAAACACCTTATTTTTTGGATATGATCAGAATAGTTTCAAAACTTCCAAAGCAAAATCCTGGCCACCAAATTACAATCCCAAATTTACTTAGACAGGATTTTCATGTGGAGGCTTCGAACTGAACCTTCTGCTCTCGAGTGACTAGATAGAGAACTTAGTACTTTTAGAAGACGTCTTTGAATGTCTAATTTGTCAAGGATAAAATAGATGTTACTTATTTTCTATTTTGTAAATCATACTCAGCTTGTTTTGGAAAAATATAACCAAAAATCTAAACTTTTCTCATGTTTCTAAATTAATTTAGGTTACAGAACTCACCCATTTTTTTTTAAGTTTCTAAAGCCAAGGCTTTCTTCTTGTATCCCAGAAGGGCTGTCTTCCTGATTATCCTCTGGCTCTGAGATACTCAGAAATGGTTACCTAGTGCATACTTGTTAATTGATCCTACGCATTAAATAAAATGCAAATACCTAGGTTTCTAAACTCAGATGATATAAGCATCACTAGAAGGCATAAAGCTCTGCAAGGAAAAGCTGTTTAAATGGTAACTCCCATAACTACTGAGGATTCCACAGCAGGTAAGCATTTATCTTAATGTTTAGTTCAGTTATGGATGCATTCAGTACCTTCGTTTGTGTTCTTGAGATGTGTTTCGAAGAAAGGTGGGAAATATGCATGTATGAAAGTATTCTTTCAAATAAATAAGACCTTTTGGGCATTGATTGATTAAATATAAACAAGTGAAACAACAGCAACCAGCCAGTATGTTCTGTGTACCCAATCATTCCATATAAACTAACCCTGCTCAAAAAAAAAAAAAAAAAAAAGCATTTTCCATTCATTTTGCATATGTTTAACTTTTTTCAGCTATAATTAATTACCATGTCATGCAAACTAAATACTCAATACAATACCATAGCTTTCAAATATAGTACAAATTGCAATGAAAAAATGTGATTCTAAAAGTTATTTACACTGGTTCATAGTAAATGCCATGTTGTTGTTAAAGTTGAAGATAGCAATGCCTGAAAATAAGCTTTACTACTACAGAAAAGGATCTTATTATCCTTAGCCTATTATGTTAATAGAGTTTCTGTAACTACAGTAAAGCCTGATATATCCATGCAGAAATGAAGGACTTTTTCTTCCAAAAAACAGAAAAGACACCAGTTCCTTGAAGCTACAGAGTCAATTTCCTTTTTCTACTCATTCAACAGGCCAAGATCCATGCAAAAGCAATCCCTGCCTTAATGGTGGTACGTGCTATCCGCGTGGTTCATTTTACATCTGTACATGTTTGCCAGGTTTCAACGGAGAGCAGTGTGAATTAGGTAAGCTGATGCGATCTAGGCACTTACTGAGTATAAAACTGTCATACATGAGTTCTGAGCAAGTGCTGTGTTTTGAAGTCAAGGAATACATAGACATTTGAAAAATTCTATAGTGAGGCCTTGTTAAGAAGAGAACAATAAAGAGGAGGTCCACTTATACCCCTTTTCTCTCCTCCTTTAGACTTGACAAATATGTACACATACAAACGTAAGAGTTGTAAATGAAGTACATGATCTAAAATTCATTGCACTAAATTCATGAATAAATCACATAAAACCAGATAAACATTAATTTTGGGATAGATCTTGGGATAGTTTTTAAGATCTCAGGAGTCAGAATACAGGATATAAAATTGTGGATCACTAATGTCACATTTCCTAAGGAAACTTTCTTGGCTTGTGGATGAAGAGGAAAGAGGATTAGGCATAGTGAAATCAGTTATCATGCAAATAAACCATTCCCTTGGATCTTTTGCAATAATTCTGGATTATCATAGAATCATAGAATAGTTAGGGTTGGAAAGGACTTTAAGATCATCTAGTTCCAACCCCCCTACCATGGGCAGGGACACCTCACACTAAACCATGTCACCCAAGGCTCTGTCCAACCTGGCCTTGCATACCGCCAGGTATGGAGTGGTTGAACTCGTCCTAGTATGGCTAGGTCCAGTCCTAGTCATGACTGTATGGCTAGGTCCAGTCCTAGTCATGACTGTATGACTAGGTCTGAAGAATATTTCCCTTCTAGGAAGGGGGTGGATTATGAAAGCACTTTTATCTTTGTGTTGTAGATATTGATGAATGCCAGTCTAACCCATGCCGGAATGGAGCCACGTGTATAGATGGCCTCAATACCTTTACTTGCTTGTGTCTGCCAAGCTATATAGGTGCCCTTTGTGAACAAGGTAAGCTGTTCTTTAATCTATGGTGATTGAGGTCATCCCTTTCCATCTCAACACTCTTCTGGAGAAACTAGCCAAAGCCTTCTAAAAATGAGAGGATGGAAGAAACAGTAAAAATGTGGGGAGACATCAGTGGTGAGGGGAGATTACAATTTTTGAATATGTTAGACTCCCATGATTTGTGACTCAGGAGGTTTTGCTTAGGGTTGCAACTGAACCATCTTTTGCAGGTGGATGACAGCAAACTTTATCCAACTGCTAACCCGACTGGAAGTGACATTACTGTTGTGCCAAATATAACTGGTTATAGTGAGGGGTTTCTGTGCCAAAATAACAGCCACACAGTTTTCAGGTGGTTTCATGGCAAGCACAGCCTGCCTCAATTGGCTTGCACATTACAGAGAAGACACATAGCAACATTCTCTCATTACTGTACTGATGCTTGTAGGATAACGTGTGGGAGTAGAATTATTCTTTGATCAAGCTTCTCTCTTAAAAAATAATACATGGTGCGAAAGACATATCAGAACCCATCACTTCCAATAAGCTTTACTGAAAAGTAGGAATAGTCTACTGAATATGCTAGATTATATACTGATTCGGAGAAAACTCCAGGAACAAACTTGCCAACAAAGTTTTCTAGTTGACAAGCAGGTATTCTTTATTATGGGCGCCAGGAGACACGAGGGATAGCTCCTCCTAACGTGTGTCCACCTATTGCTACACAAGAAGTCCTTATATAGCTACGGAGCATACATACATATTCATGAGGCTACGTATGGATTCTCTGATTTTCCAGAAAGTTCCCTGCATGTATGCAAAAATGTTGTGGTGGTCTCTGAGGGTCGTTTACTTCTTCCAACAATCTTCATCACTGCTGGCAGCCTTTGAAGCACACGCAGTAGATGCTTATACCAGCTTAATCGGTTCGTTAACACCACAGACACAATAATCATCCCATCCTCCTACTTATCAGCTAATTTAACTGCAGCCCATTCTGGGCCCCTGCCTTTCCAGATACTCCCTATCTTTATGTCCTGTTCTTCCAGCCTGTTTTTCTTACATTCATTTTGTACTAAGGTCATAAAGGCCTAAACTACGTCAACTACAGCAGTTTATCTTATACAAGGATTCTCAGCATGTTCTCTAGCTGTACTTTATATTTTTTCTCTGTATATCATGCATCTCATTAATTTTCCATTATTGCTGTTACAAAGCCGTCAAACTTAACATTACTTAAAATTGATTCTAAAGGTTTATATATTTCATTTAGTAATTTTGTACCCCCCGTCTCAATACCCACCCCCTGGGGACCATCGCTTTGATGTCTTCATCCCAGAATTTTCAAACTGATTTGTTCCGTGCTTATTTTAGGGAAAGTAGGTACAGAATCACAATTACAAGGAAGTGATAAAAGACTTTTGAACTAGACAACAGAAACAAGATTAAATATCCAAGTTTCTGCAATTGTTAGAACATTGCCTGCAAGAAATCCACTGCACTTGCAAGAAATATTTACAGTACAAGATGATTACTCGATATGTTCAT
Source organism: Myiopsitta monachus (assembly GCA_017639245.1). Classification (NCBI taxonomy): domain Eukaryota; kingdom Metazoa; phylum Chordata; class Aves; order Psittaciformes; family Psittacidae; genus Myiopsitta; species Myiopsitta monachus. The sequence continues at coordinate 74,788,855 of CM029941.1, forward strand.
GTAGGGGGACGAGTAGGGTAGCAAAATCTGTTCTGTTGGTAAAATTAATGACGGAATTTCTATGGGAAAAATAAATGGTGTTTTAAAGGATACTTTCCAAAGCTTGTGAAAATACTTTTTTCCTTCAGCTGAATGGTTTTGGTCACAGGTGAATGAGCTAGACCTTTGAATTTGTTTAATTAACATAGGGTTTTTTTTAATGTATTTTTCTTATCTTCGGTGAAAGGCAGTTTGCAAACTCTTCCAGCTCAACCCATAGAGATTTGTTTGTTAGAGCTGAGAACTCTTGAAGCTGATCAACTCCAGCGCTTTTCACAGTTTAAACTTTTCAGTAGACTGGCTAATCTTGTAATTTGAAACGGCTTTCCCAATCTGTTCTCCCAAATTATAAACTGACAGTGTTTTCACAACAAAAGAAATAAATGTTCTCACTCCCTTACTCCTCCCCCTCATTCCAGCAAATCCATAATAAAGAGTACCTCTGAGTACCATGGTAGCTTTCAGCTGCCTTTTATGACCAACCTGAGAGCGCAATTTAGGTGGTTAATGGGAACATTTCCTCATTTGTCAATCAGAACCCGAGCCCTGCTCACTCAGTTTTGGAATTTAAATTTCCTCCACTTAAAGTCCTGCAGTGGTTTGGAACTTAGGAAAAGCACTTAGTGCCAAATTTCCACTCCACCAGACAAAATAAAATGGTGTTGGCAATTCAGACATGGCTGTCTGGCAAGCAGGTTTTATTTCAAGTCACCAGTCCTGACCTCACTAGATTTAAAGACCAGCCAGGACAACAGAATGTGTACCTCAGTGCTACAGGAAAGGTGGAGTTGAGCATACTGAGATTATATTTCATTACTTCAGTAGTTTTTTTCCTCCAATATATATACTATTTGTTTTAGAAAGCTTTGAAAAAAGTAATGAGGAATAGCTGTCTTAGGCACACTGCTGAGTATCCAAAATGCCATGGGAGGCAATGGTAGCAGTGAACACGCATTGCCTCTGGAAACAAAGCTCGAAGTAGGGCACAATTGTCCAGGCCCCACAACACTGGTGTAGAAAAAACATAGAGCTCAGAATTTTACCAAAATGCCCCCATGAGACTTTTCTAGTCTAAGGGATCTTCAGCTGATGTGTTATGCCTTTGTCAGTGTTAGGAGGGGTTGTGACAACAGAACAATGCACCTTCACATCAGGAAGCTCCTGCAGGAGATGCAAGTTAGAGAAGAATTCAGGGTGATCCAGAATAGGGTGAGGGAATGCAGTCCTGTGACTCCGTGAGATGCAACTGGCTCCTTTACAGATGTTTCTCTTGCCAAGTGGAAACAGTGCAGCAGACAATCTAAGCCTAGGAACTTCTTCCTGAAAAGAGCTGAAGTGGTTTGATAGTAGAAATAGAGCAGCTGAGGGTGTTTCTTTTTCAAACTTGATTGGTAACCCAGTAAGCCAGCATCACTTCTGGTTCAGACTAGGTTAAAAGTAGAGTACCTCTGGGTAGATAGTACTCTTTTTTGCCTACCACATGTATCTTTTCAAAGTACAGATGCATATTTTGCATGTCAGTTGGTGACATCTGAACACTTTTTAAAATGCAGAAATATCCCAAGAACACTTTTTCAAAGTATGACTGCAGGCTGCAGTAGATCTTGATGTGAATCTTACTCTGGGAGAGTCATCAGTCTTTCCATTGTCAGCCCTCTGTGAAAAGCACTAATGAGAGCTCTCAGAGTCCAGATAAAAGTTCTTTATGATAACTGGATGAGCACCTGTTTAGATTTTCCTCTTCCTTCCCTCCTTCCTTCCTTTTCTTTTTCTCCTTTTGCTATTCTGACTGGTGTCTACCTGCTTTCAAGGAACAGTGTTTGTGTTTTAAACTTCAAATTTGACTTTCTTGGCTGCAGGATCTCTGCAGGCACACCTAGGCTAGGCTGTTTAACAAATGCAGCTGCATGCATGGGCTTGTGTGCCAAAAAGGCACATATGTGTTTGTTATGGGACATGCTTCTTCGGGATAATACAAACAGCTGTTCTCTTTCAGTCTCTGAAAACAAAAAAAAAATTGTGTGTTTTGAAAAAAAAACATATCAGGAAGAATGTTTCCTTACAAACCAAGTTCATTGTTCGAATGTCTGTGATAATTCAGTCTCATTTGATTCACTTTGTTCCCAGAGCATGGTAGCTTGGGATGGAAGTATTTGAGAAGGTCTCAGCAAAGATACTTTCTGAAAACAGATGGTCTGTAATTGATGTATTTCAGCTGAAAAGGGTTTATTTTGAATATTCAGCAGGGAAATGGGTTTCTCCTCAAGATGTGTGGGCTAATGGGCCTTAGGCATTTGTTCATTAGCTGAAGGCAGACAGAGAGAAAATTCACCACTAAGGCTCTCATTATGTTCTAGTACCTGTGTGTTCAGTCTCTATTTTCTTTAAGACTTTTATGGAATTTCTTTAAAGACAATGGACCTATTGCCAGAAGCTTATTGCAGCTGTTGAAAAAGTGTATCTATGTATTAAACTTACAGAGAGATTTTTTTCTTAATGCAGTGTTTTGAGAGGTTGTTATACACATACAATTCCAGTTACAGAGAACAGAAGCTGTGTAAGTAACTCCTTGCACACATCACTAAGAAAGCCTGGAAATTGTCATAAATCGTAAGACTAGCCAGGCAACTTTTAAAACACCATAAATATGGGAAGCAGGGTTTCAGTCTTTCCATCATGTTCTGGAAAAAGGTTACAGAAATGTGTGATTACCTCCCTGGATAAATATACAATGAACATGGAGTATTGTATTCAGTAAGTGTGTGCACCTACTCTGTTCACAGGTGATTGGGTCAGAAAATTTACAGCCACCTGCAATTAGACGTTATTGGTTCAGTAAAGGCATTAAAAACTTATACCCATGTGGAGGCCTTACCTTTGTGTCACCCTTTGAGAACTTTTAATGTAATATGATACACACACAGGAAAAGGTACTGTAGAGATGAAACAGTCCCCATATTTTTATTTGCCTCTTTTGCCTTTTTCATGCTTTAGCTTCCTGACTCTCCCTTTCCCCATTCCCTTTTCCTCTCTTGTCATCAATCTAGCACCTGAAAAAAAAAACCCAAACAAATCAACAGTTCCCCCCCCAAGCTAAAATAACACCAAAACTTCTCTTCCATTTCTAAAATTCCTGTGTATTTTGTAGCCTTCAGACCTCATTTTTCTGTCTTTGTAGATTTAAGCTACAAACAGATGCAGGAATTATTCACCATTTCCCTTTTAGAAAATAACATGCCATATATGGTAAGAAGGAGGGGCTGTATGTGCACTGCAGTGGATGACTTGCAACTAAGAGTATTTATGTCGCTGTCTGGCATTTTCTACCTTAAGAAAAGAAACTTTATTATTTATGATTCATGCTCAGGCCATTATATCTCATTCTTTGAACTAAGTCTTCTAGGTTTTGTGTTTTCCAGCCTCTTTGCCTCCCATGTTTGCCTTTCAGCAGATCTCCTGACTTGTTCCCTTCTTCCCTAGAAGAGGTCAGGGAAAGCTTGATTTGAATAGCCTGGAAATGCTCTCTGGCCATGATTTTCTCAGCATGCAGTGCTGCTTGTTATTATCTGACTTCTTTGCTGTGGGACAAGGCAGTCCCTGAGCAAGATGGATAATAAAACCTTAAAAGCCTTCACAAAGGACATAGCGCTGTTAGTCAACACCTTGTGGTTAAACAAATGTTCTAGAAAGCCAGAGGCAGACTAAACTTTAAAACAGCCTAGATGCCAGAGATTAAAGCATCCTGTACCTCACAGAGCAAACAAAGAGGGAAAAGATAAAAAACTAAGAAGTTGGTAGTATAGATTACATTCCTTTTTCATAGCTGGGATTGCTTAAAGCACAAGCAGTTTTCTACAGCTTAACTTGTTGAAGGGAGATAATCATTGTGAACTCTATTATGCCTTTGTATTTGGTACATTTATGTCTGTACTGATGACTTTCAAAAAATGTTTTTTGATACCAGGCTCCTAAGACAATGATTTCAGTGTTATTGGCATTACCAGAAATTGTCAGAGAAATTCTGGTAAGACTCTGAAGTGATACGTTTGCATTTTTAAACCCAGTTATGTACATGTACAGTTTAGTTTTTATCTGGGAAGATTTAAGTCTTAAGAAAAAAAAAAATATGCACTCTGTGCATCAGGATTTGAATGTCCTCTTCCTGCTACAAATTAAGAACCAGCCTTGTGTTGTGAGAAAAATTATTACACAGTTGTCTTTCAGTTGGTAGCTCCTCAAACCTAAGAAATATTATTGGTAAAGAATTTGCAATCATATATCCTTGGTATGTAGGATTCAGCTTTTTTTCTCTACTATATGCAGAAAGATCCCCTTTGGTCAAAGCATGGTATTGGCTACTGACTACATTGACTCACTGAAAATAAGAAATCCAATTTCATACCCAGAATGTATCTGCACTTCTGGAAAGGTTGCTTTCAGGCATGGGTTTGTTTGCAGATTGATGAAACTTGTTGGGCATTTCATTTATCCAGTTATGGACTGAAGATATCCTGGATTTGTCCACACACAGCATGATTTTATCAGTGGAAGTTCAGAAGTTGCCAATCATACTTATACTCCTTACTTAAGTAATGTTCTTGCAGCTTGTACTGTAAGTGGTTAAATAGAACTACCTGAAAATGTAGTGAGGTCTCAAGGATGAGTGTTGAAGGTTTGCATTTGTACTACTTAATGGGTGGTTATCTTCTTGAAAGTTTGCCCAGTGGAAAATCCATCTACTTGCATGGGACATGCCTGTGTTTCACACCCATTGACAGTGATTTGTTTGCTTGTCACAGACACGGAGACCTGTGATTATGGCTGGCACAAGTTCCAAGGACAGTGCTACAAATACTTTGCCCATCGGCGTACATGGGACACGGCTGAAAGGGAATGCCGTCTCCAGGGAGCACACTTGACAAGCATCTTGTCTCATGAGGAGCAGATCTTTGTGAACCGTATGTACTGTTAGGATTCCTCTAAACAAGAACAGGCTTTGAGGGCTCAGAGCTAGTGAAGTATCCTCCTGATCACTCAGCCTTTTACATCTTCATCGTAAAATATACTTTTAGAATGTTTAAAAGGGGCGCTTTGATTTCTTCACGTTTACTTTTGCAACCAAAGCAAGCTCCCTATCACTATTAAGACATTATATGTTACATTGAAAACACTGTGGTTTTGAGGATGAGAACAAGAACTGGTATTTTGACATTGAAAACTGATGTAGCCTTTTTTATTTTGAAGGCTTTGGATAGTTCATGCACCCGATATCAATGACCACACTACCACATATTTTATTAAGTAGGCACAAAGAAGTAGTTCCTGTATGTTTTGTTGCACAATCTAGACAATACTGGTCATAGCTTAAACAAAACTTGAAAAATATAGAGTAAAATATGTGCATTTTTTTTTCCTTTTTTTTTTTCCTTCCCCTCAAATGCATCCAGGTAGGAAACTTATCTGTCTTCATAGGGCGATGCCATCAGGAGGGAAGGGACTGATTTGTTACAAACTGTTACATAAGAATCTGCATTTTTATAGACACCCCAAAATAAAATTGGAAAGTCGAAAACCAGTCTGTAAATAGTTGCTTGCATAATGAGTGGGAGAACCTTAAGAACATGATCTCTGATTCATTCTGTGCAAACTCTTTTAATTTTCTTTGGTGAAGTCTCTTCCATTTATGGGAAGGTTAATAAAAATATCCTTCTGGTTCCTTAGGCATTGGGCATGACTACCAGTGGATTGGCCTCAATGACAAGATGTTTGAGCGTGATTTCCGCTGGACTGATGGTAGCCCGCTGGTAAGATGCCTTTGAAACGAAATCACTTGTTCATTTCTTTTTGTGCTGGCTTATCAAATTCCCACCAGCAAAGAGGGAAGCTGTATGAAAAAATGCAATTACTAAATATACACCCAAGCCAACAGCCAGCAAACTTGTGTTCTGGGATAGCTATTATTTGGTGGCATAGTACTGAAATCTTATTCTTAGTTCTTACTATTTTATATGTGGGAGCTCTCAAAGCTTCCAAACAGAAAAAAAATTCAAGCCTGAGACCGCAATTTAAGGGTCTCTGCTAGGGCTGGCTTGTACTTTTCTGGTCCTATACAAGGACTCGTGTCAATTCTTCTCTCTGTTTTGTATGTGGAACAACATGATTTTTCAGATGAGGATATGACATTCAGGCTCTTGTGTTTGCTGGGTCTGTGAAAGTGTACAAAGGAACTTCTCAAGTATTGCTGGAGATTGTTCTAGTCTGTATGGCAGCTCCACATCTAGAATAGAGAAGCAGCCATCCTCAGGTGGTTCAGGAGGCCTGTAACCAATAATCTGTTCATAAAAATTTAAGATGCTGTTGATACCTCTTATTGCCTTAAAACAACAAGGAAAATCAGCAAGAGAGGGAGAACACTCTCTACCCACCCTTAACTGACCTAGATAAAAGAGCTGATAGAGGAAATGATTGTAGAACAGACAGGTGATTTGTTGCTATTTAATACCCATTGAAAAACACTACATAAAAAAACAACCAACCAAATGAACAAACTGGTCATGCTTATTTTCTTTTCCAGTTGTGAATTCTTCTTAAAGAAAGCATCTGGAAACACATATGTACATTCTCACACATGCACGCAATGATCATTTCTGCATGCCATGTGGCTACAACTTATGGAGAAAGACATCTAGGGCAAAACAGGCTTTGTTTATTACCATTTCATGCAAACAACCAGAGTTTTAAAGTCCTCTAAAGTGACTTGCAAAAAAACCATTTCTTGGGGAAACTACCCTGTTGTCAGGTAACAACACAGGGGAAAACAAATAGATAACGAAATATTTAGTTGCCCTGACTGATGGCTAAGTGCGTCTGTTCTAGTACCAATGCACTCATTTGTGCTTGGAGCCACGGGGTCTTGCAGGGTGTAGCAAAAGAGTTTAATTTAATCATTTTATCTTCCCTATTCTTGTGTATTTTGCGGAGCACAAGATGGGCGGTGACCTTGAACTATACTCATTCTGGATGAGTGATTCTCTGTCTCCTCATGAGTGTTCTTACACCTCACTGACTGTAATAGGCACCCACTTGAGCATGGTTTAGGTCTGGTTGGAGCTTGGGGGTGGTTGAAACTATCTGCAGTAGTTGGTCAAAGAGTCTATGCTTCACTATGGGATCTGAAATTAAGTGAGATAAATTTGGGTATAAATGTAGTGCCTGAAGCGGCAGCCCATCTTACTCTGGGAAATGTAAAACAAGATACATGCTCATATATTCCAAAGACAAATTTGGTATGTCACTGAATGATTATTTCAGGGAAATTAAAATTAGGGCTGGGATGTATTTATTTATTTATTTATTTATTTATTTATTTATTTAATTTATTCAGGTTACTGGGCAAATGTAGTATTAAATTTTTACTTTGATTTTCAATATATGAAATGAAAATATTTAAGAACAAAGTAAGACCATCTGTCAAACAGATTTCTCATTCAATTGATCTTTTTTCCACTTTTATTTTTAACAACTTCCCCTCTGCCTCTTTCTTTGGAAACAATTTAGGTGTCTCTTGAAATCACTTATGTTCATTGCTTCAATAGCTTTCCCTCATAACTTATTCCATATGTTTGCTGGATACTATGGTTCTGAGCAGCTTCCTCATTTGCTCCTTTTCCTTAGTTTTTAACTCATTTTTTATACTTTGTAACCACTCTTCTGGTTACAGTGATTTATTGCTTCTTTAATAATTAATATGAATAGCACATATTAAATATATCTGCCTCAAATGTGTTTTCCTGAATATGTTTTTAGATTTCAATGAATTTGAATGCTGTGTGTGTCAAAATGTTGCATCGTTTATGTATTTGCAAGTGAAGAACAGTCATGACAGCATTAAATGCATTAATATAACTTGTGATCATAAAAATCAGAATTTGCTCTACACTCAGGTTCTAAATTGAATGTCTGAGATTAGGGACAGCTCATGCATATAGCAAAAATCTAAATCATAGAATCATAGAATAGTTAGGGTTGGAAAGGACCTTAGGATCATCTAGTTCCAACCCCCCTGCCATGAGCAGGGATGCCTCCCACTAAACCATGCCACCCAAGGCTCTGTCCAACCTGGCCTTGAACACCACCAGCAATGGAGCTTTCACAACCTTCCTGGGCAACCCATTCCAGTGCCTCACCACCCTCACAGTAAAGAATTTCTTCCTCATATCCAGTCTAAACTTCCCTTGTTTAAGTTTGAACCCCTTACCCCTTGTCCTCTCACTGCAGTCCCCCATGAAGAGTCCCTCCCCAGCATCCCTGTAGGCCCCCTTCAGATACTGGAAGGCTGCTGAGGTCTCTAAATAATTCTTGTGTTCTAGCTATCAGGGCGCATCTGTAAATCAGCTGTTTCCAACTTTGTTGCCCAGCTCCATGTTTTCTCCAACATTATTTTATCTACCTACAATTCTGGCATATTATATTCAACATTTCTGGCATAGAGGAAATTTTCTCATCTGCTGAGGATTCCCCTGATATAAGAGTTTTCTTAGAGATACTATCAGAAAAGTCATTATATTCTTAGGTAGACTGTGTCATTTAGAAGTGATGTACATTCATCTTTATCTTGATACTTGTTCGAGTTTTCTGCCAATACAGCTTGGTTGCATCTGAAAGTCGTGCTTACATGATTTTATTGGGTTTTGGATTAAAAGAAAAAAATTCATTCTGATGCTTTGTTTTTTTTGGTTATAAAACAAAAAACAAAAGCAGCAACAACAAAACATATTGTGGATGAAATCGTTGGCTCATTGTGCAGCTGGCGCAGCTTTTTTTCTGAACCATTAGAAAAAAAACCAAACCAGATCAAGAATTAGGAATCATTGAACCACAGGCTCCACAATTGGAGATTATGGAACAAGGCTTGCATTACTTTGGTACTCATTTCCCATGGATGTAACGAAACCCACAACTAAAATATTCGATTAAAAGAAACTCTTTTGCCAGGTGTTGGCAAGTATTTTATTAGCAATTTTTGGAAAAAGGATCAAATAACTTTTTTTTTTCTTTTCTTTCCACCTAAAAGGTAGTTCAAGCAATGAATTCAGTGGAAGGGAATTACTCATTTTTTGACTTTTTCAGCTCATGCCGAGTTGTGTTTCTTGAGTTTTTTTAAACTGAAGCTAAGAGCCAGCCACCATCAAATACTATAGTTGGACAAAGCACATACATGAGTTCCTTAGTGGAGACCAACAAATGTACTTCCAAGTGCATTGCACGTTGTCTTTAACTACAGTGAGCTATTGGTTACACGTATCCACTTAGCTGCTTGAGTCGCATACAGCACTGGCACATAAATCTGCTGCTGCCTCACTTCTTTTGGTTCCTAAAATCCAGAGAGCACACTTCCTGTCAATTTATGTGAGATTAGAGTGATAAACTCACCTTTGTTATTGGCCTAGTACTGTGAGAAAACTTTAATTCTTAGATGAGGTTGTGGAAATTTCCCTTACCTCATGAGTCAGGGGATGATAGTTTCACCAATCAAATAAACAAGAACCATTCAGTTTTCTGTGCAGTGTCCAGAGGAGATCAATTCATACCCCTTCAGTGTCATGGGGAGTTTGTTTGTGTTTTAAGGCATGGGGGCAATGTGACCAAAGTGAGCATATAGAATTAAGATTCTTACTGGGAAACCTAAAATTAACTTAAAGTACCCTTGGTAGGTTCACAGCCCTACTGAAAACAGGCAATCATTTCAGGTGCCTGGTAGTGGACTACAGTGGACTAGTGACTATAGTGGAACTATAGTCAGCCACTTTTGGCATTTTGATATTCTTTTTTCTGTAGGAAATCTGTCTGTTAGCAATTCATCAGAAGCAGAAGCAGTCAAAAACCCCTCTACTCCTGGGTGTTTTTCATGTATCAACTGGAATTTATGTTTAACTTGCAAAAATATTGGCAGTAAGCAAGTCTTGGAATAAATGAAGAATGATCTTGTAAATACATGCTCTGATCCTCAAGGAAAATGTTGGTGTCTTGAATAATGAAGCAAGTGCTATCAGATCCCGTGAGGAAGCAATGAGTTATATTTAAAACCTTTTTGGTCCACATGACATTTGTTCACATCTGTCTACCTGTTTTTCATAGCAGGAACTTTAAAGGCAACGAAAATTTTCCTAACAAAGTAGAAATGGGCACACTCCCAAATCATAGCACTGTAGGCTCTGTTCCTGCAAAAAGAACTTGAGGAGATTTTTCATCTACCACACTGCAGTGTTTTATGAAGTTATCTGTGTACTTTTAGGGGATTTTGGCAGATATATCTCTTAATTGTAAAGTGGTTTTTAATTTAAAACTGCTCAGGAGTTTCCTGCCTTTCAGGCAAAATGGCATCATCTTATGCAATAGATTGAGCTGTTTAGATAAAGTCTCACCATTTCCTGGTAAATGACACCTTTTCATCATGTTGCACCCAAACACAGACTGGGGTTGAAAAGTGCAAAGGAACATCAATAAAGTAGCTCTGTCATACCTCACATGCCCTGAAGGCAGTCCAGGTGCTACTTTTCCGTAAACAAATAACTTTCCAGGTAACTGATATTTAATTTCATTGGATTTTATTGGCCAGGCCAATTTGATTATATTTGTCTCTTTTGCAATTTATTAAGAGAAAACCCAAATTGAGATCTTCTTGGCTAAGGTCAGAGCGCTTCTTCAAAGGAGCTCCTTGGCTAAGCTTAGGCTACCTTGTCCAATATGCAGAACAAAATAATATATAATTATGCTAAACTGTGGAATCCATTGCTGGCCACCTGTATGAAACTAATTTGTTCTGATTTGCTGTACTGTATCCCTATGGCATGAAACAGTCTTTTCTCATCTACAATGTGCTTCTGCCCTCTCTCTCTTTTTTCTTTCCCCCTTCCCCCCCCCCCCTTTTTTTTTCTTTTTTTCTTTCTGGTTTTGAAATAAATTGTTTTTTTGTGTTCCCAGTGGTTGGGAGAGGTGGATTCATGTTGATGGACCACATCAAAAATACTTTGGCAGCAGCAACAGTTCCGTTTTTATATTAAGGGAAAAGAGCTGATTGCAGCTGTGTTAGTACAGCATAAAAAGTGAATGCTTTTTCAGGAATCCTAGATCCTGGCTTGTGATGTGAGTTCAGTGAGAACTAGAGATTAGGAGCCACCACCACAAGCATGGGCTGGGAATGCCAGCAACATCCAAGATTGCATGGACCAGTAGGAAGGGAATTTGTAAGCTGCAAAGTTTAGCATATCTGTCTAGTCATTAACTACAGATAATTTGTCTTAAAGGTGAAGGTAGTGAGAGCAGGTACTAAAGTATGTTCAGAGAACTCACAGCATCCCAACGTTTTTAGAGCTTCATTATTCATTACTTCCTGAAAATCAAGCTAATTTCTGCTCAAGATCTTTCAAGTATGATTACACTGACAGATGCAAGAGGCAGAAGAAAATAGTACAGCATTTGAAAGGAGTGTGTTTTGTTGGATCTCCTTTTTTTTTTCTGTTGCAGCATAGTTTCTAGGCCTTTCCATTGGCATTTTGTGTGGGAAAGCATTAGTTTTCCTCTGATTTACAGTCTACACAAGAATGAAAATTGATATATGTAAGACTTTGCTTACATTAAAAAAATACAGAATCAAAACTGTACTTACACTTTTCTGTAGACTTTTCTCTCAAAATTTCTGTGATAGTGAACAACTCTTTAAGGATGAATCACAGACAATTTTCATCCCATAACTATCATACAAAGTTTTAAGCAATAAAAGCAAGTATGTTTGGGAAAAATCACAGTGATATAGGAAAAGAAAGCAAAGCCTAAATCTTCACACAACTATGTGAAAAGAGGAATTTGTCCGTGTCTACTTGGATCATTGTATACTTTCAATTTGATGTAACTCAGACTACAAAATAACATAATGTACACTATCAGTAGAGACATTTAATAATTGGCTTGATCAAAGGAAGAATGAACAGAATGTGACATTTGAAAATATTCTGGGAAATTGAATTTAAATAATTCACTTAGTTCTGTGAATAGCAACTTTTACAGCTGTAAAGCACACCCATCCAAATAGAAAAAATGTGGTGTTGCTTTTGGCAGCTTCTCCATTGTATTTGGATTGCTGGTGTTTCTCTGTTAAGGACCCTTGTGAGGAGGCACAGTCAGTGAAGGAGTCCTTTGGAGCTATTCATGTTATAGATTAAGGCATACAGCTACTTGGGGTTGTGCCTTGGGCCTCTGTCTCACAAGGGGAGTTATTCATATCCTTTGGAAAATGCTGTTGATAATTAGTGCTTTGTAGGGCGGTGAGCTCACTCCCATTACATAAGATTAGTGCTGTAATAAGTAGCTGGCTAGTGTCTGTGGCCAGATTGTCTGTCACTTGGAGAATGCTACCAGCTAGGAAAGTAATGGGGCATATTGCCACTTTTAAAACTGTCAGAGACTCTATGTTAGTTTTAATTCCCTTCAGCATAGGAGCATTTATGCTTTGTGTTTTGCAACGCTAGACCTCAGGTTGTCAGTGTTAGGTCGCTACGTTAAAAAAACAAACAAACAAAAAAAACCCAAAACCAAACAACAAAACCAAGAGGAAAACAAAACAGAAGTTTAATGTTTAATTCTGGAAAAATAAAGTCCTCTCTTTTCCTGCATTTATTGGTCTGTGAATCAGAATGCTTTAAATTGAGCAAATATGGAACTTCACCCCTCTCAGAAAGAGTAACTTTATTGAACTCGAAAACCTTCAAAAGGCATATAGCGTTGTAGGGAAGGGCCTGCTTCTGAGGGTTAAATAAAGCAAACAAACTAAAAAGTACTGTAGTCAGCTGGAAACAAAAAGCTCATTGTGCCCATGTCCCACAGGATCCTTGGAGAAGGAGATGTTAAATTTACCAAACTTTGGTTTTGTGCTGTAGCCAGTTATTACAGCCTCTTTGTAAGATGTTCATTTGACCTGCATTTAAATGGAGAACTATATAATGTTATTAATGGCAGGTATATTTTTAGTTCAGTATGTTGCAGGCAGTAAGGAGAGCCTCTTGGACAAAGTGGAGTTTTGTCTGATTTTTACCAGGAGGGTCAGCAGTTGTTTCAGAGCCTCGTTATGGTTGGCTCTGGGCTAAAACTCTTGGACAGCTTCAAACTTGCAGTAATTGTTGACATAAATGACAAAGTGCAGGATTTTCCCTTTCTCAATGGCTCTCCTGGTAGCTGTGCACAAAAAGAATAAAGTCACACCCCAACACAATTTCCATCATGCTGATAATATATACTTGTATTAGTGTGATTTCCAAAGAACATGTATTATACCAGCCAAACCTTAACACTCTACAATTCTTTGCTTCCACAGTAGAACACCTGAACATTAGCAAGAGAATTTCACCAGCTTTTTGCAGCTCATTTTTCGGTCTCTGTATGACAGTGCCTTCTGACAGCCAAGTGTGCACTGTATAACTGCAGAATTGAACTGTACTGTGTATGATGATGGAAGTTATTACACTAAGGAGAGTGGTACAGAGCAGATACAAGTCAATGGAGTTGTGTCCACTGGCTTCAATTTGCTTTTAAATTGTTAATAAAAGGCATATTTTCTGTATAATTATTTTTAAACTGCTCGAAGTTGGTAGCTGGACTCAGAAGTGAGTAGACATTGCCATCTAGTGGGTGTTCCTTGCAGCACTTAGTGGTCTCAGAAATGTTATCATACCATGGTATTGTTTTAAATTAATGCCAAAAAGTTAGTCATCTACTCCATAACACCATCAACTCCCCCTCCCCCCCGCCCCCCCCCCAAAATATGGGATTGATACTGCTTTTATGTTTCACCTCCATCAGCTGGACAGTTTCACTTATATTGTTTGCATTCCTTAGATTTCTGTCCCAAATTTATTTTTCCTTAGATGTTACTGCTTATTCAATTTGCAATCAATCAGTGCTTGTGAATATTCATAGATATAAATCAGTTTATGATATAAATGAGTTTATGTTATTCAGAGTCTTTTTTTTTTTTTTTTTTCCCAACTATTGCATAGGAAATCAAAGATTTTTTTCGATAAATCCCACTGCTCTGTTACCAAAAAAACTCTTTCAAGTGAAATCTTTCACAAAGGTTGTTAGCAAAAGACCTTTTGGGATTTTGTCTTGCTTACAGTGTGCTGCTTGCCTGCCTCATCCAAATCCTGCCAGTTTCCCAAATCCCATACAAATAAAGCTCAGATTAAGTGCGGGGAAGATTAAGTTGAGGGAAGCCATTCAACTATGATCCAAAAAAATATCAGGCTTGGGAGATGTGGGGTTTGTGTGTACTTCTATATATGTGTATACTTCTAGATAAGTTTAAAGATAGCAGTTGTCTTCGAATAGACTAGAATCTCTCCCACCAAAGGTTTACCAATACATTTAGCTTGATCCCTCATGACATGACAAGTTATTTTGTCATGTGTCCTTATAGTGCTTGTGATCTACCCTATAGAGTTTAGGGCACCACCTATGTCTTTAAAGCAAGATATGTACTTAAGCACTCACTGAATGAAGTTTTCAACCTCATGAATACTCTTGCCGAGTTCTGTCAAACTGCTGCCATTCATAAAATTAAACAGAAAAACCCTTTGAATGGCTAGTGTGAAATTAAGTGAAGCAGAGCTTATGCTATAAGATAGTTTCTTGTCTTTCCCAAAGTATAAACACGTTTACATACTAGGTGAACATAATGGAAGTATTTCAGACATGGCCAAATCTTCACAGTAATCTGAGTTTTTTTTTTTTTGCGTTGAAAGGAAATGCAATCTCTTTCAAAATTCCCATGAGTGTCTCATGTAACAGAATCAGTGCTGTATAACAGGATAAGCCACAAATCAGGGTTTTCTGAACTGATCCATATACTCACTGTAACCTTGTGCTGATCTTCTTGTAGTTCAGTGGACCTATAAGGCTGGGTAATTGCCAGGACTTACTGAAAATGAGATGTAATTTTTAGCTAAGCTATCTAATTATAACAGAGCCTCCACATGACAGACTTCTTTAGGGGCTTTGCTTATAAAGTTTTCTAAGAATTTGTCTCCTGTTGTGAAAAAAATGCACTCCTATTCATATGGAGGGTGTGAGGGGAAGGACAATAGCCAGTAAGCTTTGCAGTCATAGTTTCAACTTGTTTAGTGATAATTATCAGGCAAAAAGTGTTCCTTCACTTTAACATGAAGTGGCACAGAGAGAATCCAGTCAGCCAGTCCTTACGTCTTTCCTTGGTTTTTGGTCTTTTTCTTTTTACTTGCCTCATTAGTCTTGCATTAAGAAGCAATCAGATAGGAAAGCAGCCAGAATGAAAGATAATAAAAAGCACATTGGAAATAGCAAGTGCCAAAAAGTGCCAAGGCAGATTTGTACTTTAAGCTTATTTAAACATGCTGAAAGCATGATTCCTTTTCCCAGAAGGAAACCCTTAACCCTGCAAATCCAAATAGATGCATTTCTAGTAAATTATTTCCAATCTTTAGTTAGGTACAAAAGGTTATTGCCTTTAGACAATAAAGAGGTCAAGCAGTAAAAGTTTGTTTGCATCAGTGTTGTGGTTTAAGCCCCTCACCCACAAAGTTTACTCCCTCCCTCCCTCCCTCCCTCCCTCCCTCCCTCCCTCCCTCCCTCCCTCCCTCCCTCCCTCCCTCCCTCCCTCCCTCCCTCCCTCCCTCCCTTCTAGTTTATTTTGTTGTGTTTCATTAAACACAGTGCTTATTGACTATTTTGGAAAGCCAAATCCCGGCAGTTGATCTCAGCCACCCGGTGTGCCTTTTGGAGATAAAGGAATGGCTGAAATTTCCAAATGAGTTCGAAAACCGAGACACTGCTTTACTCACAGATTCACCATGGTGGTGCAAGCATCTAAAAGAGCTGAGCAGGTTACTCATTAATAAGGAAATGAGTCCCTCAAATAAGGCTGCTTATCTGAAAATTAAAATAACAAATCTCCCACAGATAGGATCTTGTTCATGATGGGAAGGCCACGCTCATTTATTTTGACTGGCAACCATCTGAATGAGAAAAGCTGGGGACTAGCCAAAAAGGTTAGCTGCTTTAGAGCTCTTCCTATAACCCTGGCTTTCTTAGATTTAATTTATGTGCAATGTCAGCCTGTCACCCAACTGGCGGTTTATAGTTGTGAGTTAATTCAATGCCGTATAAGGAAATCCTCCCCTAAAATGTGAAACTTCATAAAATGTCCTCATGGGCTTTTGTAACCATCATATCCAAGCTCCTCAGGTGAGGCAAGAGAATAAATTGTTGCTGTTTTACAGGCTGGGAATAAGCCAGCCAAATACATTGTCTAGTGACGCGTAGGAAGCCTGAAGAACTGAACCCCATCACAGCTGCAGCTCCAACCCATGGACCATCCATTTTCTTTCTACAGGAAAATTTTCAGTGCTGTTTAGCAGGGAAGGCTAGAGTAAGTAAATCTAATGTGTTATGGTGGGCTTTGGTTTAAACAAACAGACAAAAATATGCACAAGAAAAAATAACTAATTATTACAGTATAATTTAAGGCATAAAGAACATTACAGGAGCTCCAGTTTTCAGCCTGAAATGATGGGAAGACAGACTAGTGGTGTGTCTCCAAAAGGACCAAATGAATGTACAAAGACCGAAATCCTGTCCCCTAGGCTAGGTCCTGCAGTTACCTGATTATACAGAAATCTCTTTTTTTTTTTTTTAACAAAAACCACCAAGCCATCATGGATGTTGAAAGTTGTGCAGAGTAGTTGGTGCAGTGGTGTCTGCCTAAGACTTTGGCGTGCCACTTACAGTCTTCACTGCCCTGTACTACTTCGAACTTCCCTCCTTGCAACTACCTCAGAAAAGCACACTTCATAGCTGGAGGAGAAAAGTGTAGAGGGACAGACCTCATTTGAAGCACATTTTGAGTCATGTACTTATAAGGATTATATGTTCTAAAACAGTCTGGAAATGCTCTGCATTTTAATCCAAGGGAAAACTTCACATGTGTCATAGTAAAGTCACTTTAAAATCGAAGGTAGCAATACTTTTTAGGTCTGAATGATCACCTAGTGTAAGTATTTCCACTGATGACTAAAATGGTTTTAGGAGCTTTTATTCCATGTATTAGCTTAGCACTTGAATCTGTCTAGGTTTTAAGAAATGTAACTCGCATTTTATGAGTGATACATCTGAGAGTATTGGTAAAGGTATTGACTGGAGCTTGGCTGTTGGCAAAAGGGTATCTTGAGCTTTATCAATTCAAACACAGTGCTCTTTAATGCAGCTTCATTGGTCTGCTGGAACAACAGTTCACATGAAGACATAACTTATCAGGAAGGTGACTGGAATGACACCAGAAGTTTTTGGCTTGTCTGTGAATATGGCTGATCTTTTTTGGATGTGATCTTAAAACCCAAACAAACATGAATGGTATATGTTGCCAAGGAATTAAGTTATTTTTTCCCCTTCTTTTTGTAGAATATGCTTTTCTAAAAGAGAGTTACGCATTCAAATATGATGATCTTGTGAGTTCTCATTGGAGTATTGTGTGCAGTTCTGGTGTCCTCAACATAAAAAGGACATGAAACTGTTGGAACCAGTCCAGAGGAGGGCAACGAGGATGATCAGGGGACTGGAGCACCTCCTGTATGAAGATAGGATGAGAAAGTTGGGGCTGTTCAGCCTGGAGAAGAGAAGTCTGTGTGGAGACCTCCTAGCAGCCTTCCAGGATCTGAAGGGGGCCTATAGGGATGCTGAGGAGGGACTCTTCATTAGGGAGTGTAGTGAGAGGACAAGGGGTAATGGGTTCAAACTTCAACAGGGGAAGTTTAGATTGGATATGAGGAAGAAATTCTTCAGTGTAAGGGTGGTGAGGTACTGGAATGGGCTGCCCAGGGAAGTTGTGAATGCTCCATTGCTGGTGGTGTTCAAGGCTGGGTTGGACAGAGCCTTGGGTTGCATGGTTTAGTGGGAGGTGTCCCTGCCCATGTCAGGGGGGTTGGAACTAGATGGTCCATTCCAATCCTAACTATTCTATGATTCTATGATTTTATGATCTTAAATGGCACAGGCACTTCGGAAAGGGCATCTTATTCAGGATATCTTAAGCAGTGTTTCCCAATGGAATAATTATGACCTGAATATCTTAGATGCTTACTGCACTTATTGCAAGAGTAGGGGAGTCTTTACACTTAGCACACTTGCAATGAGAGATTGTAAGGGATACCTTTGGAAACAAACACCGCAAGTCACTATGTGACCTAAGGGACTTGGTTCTTTCCCATTAATTTTTTGCTGATGTAGACTTACTGGAAATAGTGCAGCCACCCCTGATTTACACTAGGGTAAGTGAAAACCAGAATCATACTCATGGCCATGCAAAAATGTAATCCGTTTAGTGGAAAGCAAAATATTAGTTTATTTGTCTTGCAACTTACTCCACTCAAATTGTGAGAATTTTTTTTGTATCATTATCCCATTATCAGTGGCTAAATAAGGAATTGAAAAACTACAGAGGAGCTGGGTGGAGACCTAAGAAAGCAATTCAGCAGTCTGGAACTTCCTCTGCTAAGCAATTCTGGCACTAAATGCAAGCAATATCAGAGTTATTCAGCCAAAATAAACCTGTGCAATGACGGTATGAGATGTGAGGTAACAGCAAGTCAAGCTGGAGGATATCAGACATTTTTGAATAAACCATAGGGCCTAGATATAATCCTCTGCTATTACACAGCAGCCCTGCCAGCAAAACAAGCACAAATTTTGGAGTCATTATGGCAAGGCAAGTAAGAGCATAAGGAGTCTAATATTTTGCTTAGGGTGGGAGCTGGCAAGCTGCTGAGCACCTTCAACTCACACACCCTCAACAGCCATTAAATATCCCTCATTCCCACATGGTGATCCCTGTGGAAGCAAACTGCTCTCTAGGATCATTTCCACAAGAAACATCTGCAGTGCTCGTTGAAGTCTTTCCTTTGCTGTCTGGATGGTATTGATTAAACTTTTCTACCACTAGCTTTCTTTAGTTTTTCTATGTATCTGTATATCTGGGCATATTCTTGAAGGCGATTGGATTGCCTTAAGAAGTTACTGCCCATCATCTGAGCCATGTAACCAGCCATGCATTACACTCTTGACTGAGGTTCGCAAATCTTTTCAGCTGTGTTGGGCACTCATAAGTGAGCTCTTCTTTCTGCTCACACCACCTCTGCAACACTTCAGACTTCCCCCAGTTCCCTGGGGGGCAACTTTTTTTGCACCCTTAACCAGACCTGCTGTAAAAAGGTGCTAGACCGTTGGCTCAGACGCCATTACAAAGTACCCTTTTGGAAAAGGGGTCTTGGAGCATGCTAAGTTACATAAATGCACTCCATGCATGGACATATTCCTTCCTCCCCCTTTTCCTTCTCCCTGTCCCAGGAGATATGCACAGAGCTTCCTTTGCTTATTTTGCACTACATGTTGCAGGAGGCCTCCCACACCACTGATCCCATTTGACTCACATGTTTGGTATTTGGCTACTGTGCTTGGGAAACTCAGACTCTCGTTTATAAGCTAATATTATATCCTGAATTCTGGACTTGAGTAAATGAGTTAGCATGTATTGTAGCTTAGGACTACTGGACCATGGGAGTGCAGAGATTGAATTAATCTAGTACTGCATAAAAAGGGAGATGTTTTATTAAAGGTAATAAATACAGTGCAGAACGAATTTATTTAGGTCATGATTGTTAAACTGCTTGGATAATAAAAAACCTGTGATAGGTAAGATGACACCTGGTAGGAAAAGGTTAAGTATTTAAGTCAGTTTTTTCATGGTTTGATTCATTGTAAAGTAAATACTACTTGTGTAGGGTATGTTAACTTTTTTTCTAAAATATGTTTGCCCAGGCAGTGGGCAACTCTATTTCATAAAGTTAAGAAAATAGAAAGCTAAAACTTTTATGACATTTGTATGTGCCAGCTCTAGATAGAAAGATACAAGAACTGAGGAAAATATAAGCACTAGAGAAACTGTGTCATTTTGACCATACAAGGGGCTAGCTGCCTGGTTAATGTCTGGCATTTATGTGAATTTTAGTTCTTTCAGATTCTATTCTTAACCTTCATTAAATTCTTCTTGGATTGACACAGCAGAAATCCCAAAGAAAATTGCTGAGAATAGTTTCCCAAATCTTCTTTAGCTTTTCTTTGCATAATGTTAGGCAAATCTCAAATTTCTGTGCTTCATTTGGGATCAAGATGAAACAAAAAGTGGAACAAAGATTATCCCACCTCTACAAGGACAGTAGGCTATATGTCCCTTACCAAGGGGAATCTACTGCATAGATTTTCAGTCAGTATGACTCTCCATTTGTTTCTATTTTTCCTGTTTATTGTCTGAAAAAAGACTGAATCCTCCTTAATTTTCATTCAAAAGTGACACTGTGCAATGACAAGCTTAGCCCTGCTTGGAAAAGTGCACTCTACAGTGGAATACATGTGGGTTTAGCCAGTGCATGGAGCTGTGCACAGTCTGTCAGCAGCTGGCATTTGCAGCTCTTGGGATGGACATATCTTTAGGCAGATGCAGGGCTGAAAGCTGCAGTGCTGTGGAGCTAAATAAGTGCAGATCTGCATGTAGCCAGCTTGGATTCTGATGAACAAACTGCCCAAATCGATATGCCAGGTCTGTGGCCCAGGTGCAGTTCTAAGAAGCCGTATATATATATGCTAAAGATAATTTTCAAGCATTTGAAAGTTCTTTTTATTATTATTCTTTTTTCTGGTCATATACCAACAATCCGGTTTCGACTTTTAAAATTAACACACCAGTTTCTGGTTTTATTTATGTGTATCCATAGATGTCTGGAACTAGTTTTTTTACAGAGGGCAGAATTTGAATCATCATTTCTAAAGCTGAAAGGCTGCTTTATATGCCCAGTCTGCCACCTAGGTCTTTTAAATGGAAATACTGATCTGCAAGGATCTGGGGGCATATTCTGACACCTTTACTTACTTTACACCTAGTTCTGCATGTCATCCTATTGAATGACTTCATTAAATGAGGTCAGAGAATAAATAATCCGAGTCTGAGAGCCTGTAATTTTACCATTTGGAAGATGTGGGCTAACAACAGTTATGTGCTGTTTACTGCATTTCCTGGCATTCCACTTCGCATCTATGTAGGAAAGAATATGTTTCAACACACTTACGATCAGAGTTTGCTTGCCATGAATTGTATCACTTTGTTTTGTCCACCTGACATCAATTTACAGTAAGTGAGAAGTTAGAGCAGAATATTTTTTCCCAGTAAGATAATCTGCTAATAAGAGTGGGAGGATATTATAAATCTAGCTTTGCTTACTTCATGCTTAACTGCCTGAATCAAACAATTGAGATAACTCTTTACCAAAGGTTATGTGTGATCTTCTGTGAAAAACAATGTAAACACACTCCAACACCTGGAATAACAGCTTTGCTACTTTTTTTCTGCAGCAATATGAGAACTGGAGACCAAACCAGCCAGATAGCTTCTTTTCTGCTGGAGAAGACTGTGTTGTTATAATATGGCATGAGAATGGGCAGTGGAATGATGTACCATGCAATTATCACCTTACCTATACCTGCAAGAAAGGAACAGGTACAAAGTTTCCAGTAACAAGAGTGTCATTTGTTAAATCCCAGTTTTACAAAGTTAAAATGACAAATTCTAGCTTACTTCTGGTGACCAGTACAGTGAGACCTCAACTGAGTTAGTCTCACAAAATCATCTTCTGTCCACACATTGCATCTCTATCTAATCTGTTCTTGAGTCAGGCACAAAAGTGTACACAGTTGGAACTCTTGGTTAAAACCAGGCCAATTTCTTCTTAGGTACAGATCTCAGCTAAAGAGGCCTTCATGTGCCTGGCAGGCCTGCTTTAATTCTATACCATGAATATATTACCAACTCTTCTTTCCTCAAATGGCATCATTGTAAAGCATTTGGGGGGCAGAGTATTGGTAGGCAGGAAGGCAGAGCCTGCTGCTGACCACTGGTATGTGGTTAGCTTTTCAGCTTCAGCTGCAAATACTTTTTACCCATCAAGTAATGCTGATCTTTGTCTTCCTCCTTTCCCAAAGCACCTCGTTAATGGTACAGCTGGAATCTGACAAGCTCAATTGGTTTATATGCTGTCAGAGCTGATACAGGAAACCTGGCTGATACCAGGAGCTGTGGAGAATAGTTTAGGAATTGCCTCTGTCTCTTCACAATGGAAAGTAAGGAAGCAGCCGAAATCTTGTGCATGCTTCATTGTTCCAAATTACCATTTATAACATTTTGTTACCATGTTCTCTAAGCCTTGACAAATCTGTCAGTTCTAAGTGTTTTTTTAAATAGTCTGTTGTTGAGGAAGACATGAGAGCTATTGAAAATTATACTTCTTTTAAATTCCTGTAATAACTTCAGTAGTTTTTAGGTTTTGCAGCTTTTCAGTGAAAATTACTTCTGTGTGTGACTATGCCAACCTTTCTGGCTCAAATTTATGTCAGAAATTTAAACCAAAAAGGCAATGGTAACCATACTATCTGCTGTTTTCCAATTTTCATCATTACTGTATTTGGTCTACAAGACTGGAGAACTACAGAAAAGGCTGATCTTGCCATCCTTATTTGGCTGTGTCTCTTAGGAGTCTGAAGTTCCTTGACAACCTCCCTTAGCCAGAGTTTAAATGTCAGTACCATATTCAGAAGTGCATTTACAAACTGATGTTTTGTGTTATGCCTTCTCTTCCTTTCAGTTGCTTGTGGTCAGCCTCCTGTTGTAGAAAATGCAAAGACCTTTGGGAAGATGAAACCCCGTTATGAGATCAACTCCCTGATTAGATATCACTGCAAAGATGGTTTCATCCAGCGTCATATTCCAACCATTCGGTGCCAAGGAAATGGAAGATGGGATATGCCTAAAATTACTTGCATGAATCGTGAGTTCTTTGAAAGCAAAGCAGTGCTGGATCAGACAACAGACTAATTTAGGATTAATAAGTAACAAACAATATTTTAAGAGAAGTGCAAATCTTGTATGATATTATGATAGCAGTACTGCTCACTCTAGCTGTAGGAAAAAACATAGAGCCTTCAAAACTAATGGAAAATGTTCCTCTTCTGTTTTTATGGAAACCACTAAGATTCTTTCAAAGTAAACAACACTCTTACAAAACCCCTGAAACCAACAGGTTCCTAATAAAACTAACAATTCTTTTTGCAGCTGGAGTCTAGCTACATGTGAGAGATGTTTCTCCTATCTGTAATGTGATCGTAGTATCAATTAATAATTTGTTCACCCTCTACTTAATCAATAATAAATGGAACCATAATGTGAAGTGTAGCCAGCTTTTAGTCATTAAAAAATGTTAGATTAATTTCCCTTTTTCCCTCCTTCTCATTGCAGCATCCACATACCAAAGGACTTACTCTAAGAAATACTACTATAAACATTCTTCATCAGGAAAAGGAACATTGTCAAATTCATCAAAGCACTATCATCGCTGGATCAGGACGTGGCAGGACTCAAGGCGCTGAGAGCGAAATGGTGAATGTGGATCTTCACCATTTCAGCCAAAGTCATAACTTTCTGTGCCTTTTTCTATCACTTATTAGGAGTATTATCAAATTGTTTTGAAACTATGGACTGCGGTATTCACAATGCATTTTGCAAAAACATGGTGTTTATCAGAAAATTAAAAAATAAAAAAAAAAGGAAAAGTGCTTATGGGGATAAAAGGAAACCATTTCCAGCCTATAAAGATATTAGTTTTCTATATGCCATCAGTGTGGACCATTTTATGATATATACCAGCCTTCTGCAATATTTAAACAAACTCAATTTTAGCACCAATGAAAATGTAAATAAGATGATTTTAATGTGTTTGATTGTGTGTTGTTTTTAAAATCTTGTATATAAAATGAAAAGTCACACTAATTTCAGGCATATTTATGGTTAGAATGGCCTCAGAGGTCTTCAGTCATTTATGACATTGTTTTTATGTTGTTTACCTAGGCTGGAAATGGTTGAAACAACTTCACTGACTGAAATTTGTTGTTATCAGGTGAAGATAAACACACAAGTGACATGAATTTATCTTTTTTTTTTTAAATGGGAACTGTGCTGATTCCCATCCAAGGTACAGTTTGTGTCCATGTGATGCAAAGTTTAGGTAGAGCACATAGAAGTGGCATGAAGCATGAAATAGGGACTGCAATGTGGAACATTTTTTTTCCTGCTCTCCATTCCAGCTTCAACATTCATGAGAAAGGACTGCATGGAGGAGTTGTGTATGACAAAGAGGGCCTCTAAAAAATCCAAGTGCTAATACATTAACTTTATCAAACAGGGCCACTTTTTGAAAAGAAAGAAAAAATGGGGAAAAAAAAAATTAGAAATTACTTTCATGACATTAACCACAAGGCCTATGTTACAGGTTTCTGCATTCTATAATGGAGATAGACCTGGTGTTCGGGGGATTTTTTTTTTTTGTAAAAACAAACAAACAAAAAAAAACGAAAAGTAAATAATTTTGTATATATAACCATTTTTTAATCTTTTTATAAAGTAATGAATGTTTGTGTATGAATGCTGCAGCTGTGAAGCGTACATAAATAAATGAAGTAAGCCATACTGATTTAATTTATTGGATTTTTTTTTACCCATGCAAAGAAGATTCAAAGAGCTCACTAGTGCATTATTGGCCCATGAGCTCCAGTTTTGGAACCATCTTTCAGTTCAACTGCTATTTCCCTAGAGAACAAAATTCCTGCTAAACAGGATCATTTGTTTGCAGTTGGATGGGTGAAAACTCTTGTAACCCACAGAAGAATCAGAATCTTGGCTTTCTAGAAAGATGTGTGTGCACAAAGAGATTATAGGTTGTAGCTGGTGCTGCGTGTATGTAGGAGTTCTCTATTATGGCTTCTTGCCCTGGTCAGCACTATGACTGATCTGGATGTGTACAGTAAGTGTAGAAGGTAATGTCTGAAATGACCTCTCCACAGAAAGGACTGTTATTTCTGCAAAGTGCCTTGCACACCTTTGGGCACAGGACAAAAAAAAAAAAAAAAAGGAAAAAAAAGATCAGTGAAAATAAAAGAACAGTAAGTTCCCTATGATATACCTTTTAAAATAACATTGCAAGTACAGAACGACAGGTGGGAGGTTTACACCTTTGTGTTAGTGTGGGGTTATGACGCATAAAAGTTGGAAGGGAAAGGAAAAGATTTGAAACACGGCCAACATGTAAGTGTTTGTACCAGGCACAGCTGCCCATGGAATGAGCTTGCCACAGCTCATTGGGAGCAGTAATTGCGGTTCCAGACGACATCTCCTAAGGAATTGCAGTGACCACTCCACTGAGTGTACTCAACCCTTGTGGACTCAGTGTGGCAGTCCTCACTGTGTCAGCCGGTCCATTCCCCACCCCTCACCCCCAAACAATGCACATAATACTTTTCTCTATTTATATTATTATCTTGTATAGTGTATAATGTGAATGTCTGGGTTTTTTGTGAATGAAAGTCTAAAATCTTTGTAACTTTTATATCTGCTTCTGTTTCACCAAAGAAACAAGGTCTTGCTATACTGTGACTTGTCTTGTTATTGCATGTCTTCCTGTTTAAATCTATGCAATGTGATTTTTTTCATATGAATACAATTAGACTGTCAGGTACTTCACAATTATCACAGGCTTAATCCAGTGCCCACTGGAGTCAAAGAGAGTCAGCTGGCTGAACTTTAGTAGGTGCTGCATTTGACTTTGTATGAGCAGCTCTAGGGGATATTTTAAGATATACATTGTATGTTTTGAAGTTGATTATTGCTTGTATAAGTCAAGGCTCTTTCATAAATATACAGTATTCTACACATCACTTCCCTGTACCAGAAACATACAGAACAGAAAATACATTTTAACACTTTGCAAACTTTCTCACCATATGTATAAAAAGCCCTGCATAGATTTCTTGTTTTCTTGTCTACTTGTTGGATTTTAAACAATGTTGTAAGGCATTCAGATAACATTGTGATTGTAGTTTTAAATAGGTTAGAAACAGTGCTTATATTGATTTTTTTTCACCTTCTTCTATTACTCAAAATAGGACTGACAACTTTTCTTATTAAAAAAAAAAAAAAAAAGAAAAAAGAAAGAAAACCTGTTACCCATGCTTGTTTATTTAGACAGAGAATGGAACTCTATTTATCACTGGAAGCTTTTTCTGGTACTAATCTAAAACCTAAATGTTCCAATACCAACCCCCTGCAAAATGCACCACAATGAGCACCTTGACTCCATGATGCGGAGCATCTCCGAACTCTGGTATGAAGAGGCATGCTGGGACTGCAGTAGAGGGATAGAAGACAAAAGTAGAGTCTTAAATACAGTTTTTTTAAGTGAGTGTTTCTTAGCTCTGCTTTCTTGCCTATCAAGTTAAAACAGAATTCTTTCTTACTTATTTTTCAGTTACCTCGTATATGTAGAGGGGTACATATAAAGTATGTAGCTTGTACCATGCTGTCCTGTCCCCGGTAGAAGATGACTCAAGCTGTCTGTAGACTTCATGTCTCCAGGTCGAAAATTTCTCATTGATCTCAAAATGTTTTTAAGATGTGGCATACCAAAATGACTGAAAAAACTCTCTGGGTTCAGTGCAACAGTTAATGCACAAAGGCAAATACATTCTTTCACAGAGAACACACACAACTTTTATCACTGGTTGTAAGCAGTAACATGCATAGGACTCTGCAAGCATGCTGGTTTTCCCTGACAAATGATGGAAGGGATGAAACACTGACAAAAGGTGTTAGTACAGGTAATCCCAGAAGTGTAGTCATTGTAAGGACAGAAATATCATCCAGGAAAAGGTGTGTCATTTGAACACTTCAGCAGAAGACCTGGAAGGAAACTTAAGAGCCCGTAAAGCACAAATTGATGATAAATTTTGGGTTCTACTGCAAATAAATATATTCAACTGGGGAAGCCACCAGCTGTTTCTGCCATAAAGGCTTAGTTACTGTGTAAATGCAAATTAATAAAGAGAAATGGGACCTTGAGGTATATTAGCAAGGAATTTATTGCAAGGAAGGGAATGGATTCATG
The DNA here is from genome assembly GCA_017639245.1 of Myiopsitta monachus. Classification (NCBI taxonomy): domain Eukaryota; kingdom Metazoa; phylum Chordata; class Aves; order Psittaciformes; family Psittacidae; genus Myiopsitta; species Myiopsitta monachus. Next base: position 74,816,010 of record CM029941.1, read on the forward strand.
ATATTACAAAAACGACTCAAGATTTCCAGCTGCCAATAGCCAGCAGAAATGAATTCAGGCTGGAAATGGTCCAGCAGCTTGCTACCTGGTTGGAAAGGTGTAGGAGCCAAAAGGAAGACAAACACTGATGGCGGTCCTGCACAGATGCAGCAGTCCTAAAGTGCAATTACATGGCTTCTGGTTTTAAGCTGTAGAAGTTGTAGTGATGAGAAGTCACTTGTTAATTTAAGACAGGAGGTAACTGGTTTAGGAAAGGGAATAAATGGCATGGTTTTCTTTCGTAGCAGGAGAACAGAAGGAATTTTAATCCTGTGTTTCTCACACAAAAGTGTTTGGGGTAATAATTACACTTAATATTCCTATGTGGTAGGGAAAAAACAAATGCAGAGGCTGGGCAGAGGGCAGATATAGAGCAGACCCAGGCAATGGACCCGTGTTTATAAGCTCTCTGTTTCTTCGAAGTGGCTTCAAAGGGGCTTTTTCCTAAGCAGGCGAGGGAATTTTTGATTCTAAAGGCAGTAGCATCCCAAGATGCTCTCTGCATGTTTAAAACAAACCTTTAATGAGATTAGAAAAGTAGGGGTGAAAGCAGCAGGTGTTGCTGGCAGTGCTATTTCCTTGATGAATGAAAGATCTATTTGATTGTTAAAACCACACCTGTTCTTCCACTGCAGCTTGCTCATCTTAAACCATGGCAGCTTCCACAAATGCTCAAATCCTGACCAAGTATGTGGGAGGATAATGGGACTGATGGTGGTCCAAGTGCACTTTCCATGTTGAGCTCTTGGTGGGTGAAGAGGCAGCCCCCAGCTCCACGTGGTTGCAGAGATGGTGGTGTACCTGCATTACCAGCAGTATAAGGTGCCTCAGAGGTGCAAGGGCCACTCTGGAGCTAATGCCCTGTGTCTCCTAAAAGGGCATTTAAATAGAAACGTGCTCTGTTAACAAAATGTTTGGTGTATTTCAAACCATGCTGTGGCCAGGCTGGTATTTGCAGCTTAAAATGGCTGATGTACAGGGCTGAAATGTCAGCTATGCCCCTTTGCTTTTGAAGAAAATAAAGAAGTTTTCCTCCCAGTAGGCTGAACAGGTCATGCTGCTTTTCTCATGCTTTTAGGCTGTAAAGAGAATTCTAATCTCTGCATAGACTCATTGATCATGGAATGAGATCAATTACACCCCATGGAGCCTTGCAGAAACCATCTCCATTAGGTATCTCTGTAACAGGATCTGCAGCATGTTTCAGCAAAGGTCTGTCTGCTTGTGCTGTGCCATCAATGACAGGGACCAGCAGCAGACACTTCAAACATGACTGGAAGAAGTTTGGATCCCTTGTCCCCTGTGTCCTGCAGCCTGGCTCCCTCCCTGTGGCCATTTTCTAGACTGGCATTTTCAAAGGCAGAGTAAGAGGGATAAAAATCAACAGAAAATAATAGAGTTATGGAAGGAAATTGTGATGTCAGAGGTGAAAATGCAGGAGGAATGATGGGAGGAAAAATACATGGGTATTGATTTGAAAATGGAAAATCAATCCATGGTTAATATTTTGGAACTTGAATTTATACCAATGAATGTACACCAACCAGGCTGTGATATCCCTAGTAAGTGCACACCAGCATAATAGCTACATATAATATACAGCATATATTATTGTAGTTTTTATAAACTGGCCCAAATGAGTATGCTCTTTGTTTAGTTTTTGTTTGGACTCTATGGTTTCAGACACTTTTTTAAACAGCCACTTCAATCCTTTAGGACTTAACTTACAACAGAACTTTTAGCCTGTGTTTGAGCAAGTGGGCTGCACTTTCAGTCACTCTCTAGTGCTCAAAAAATGTCAGGAAAAATGTTTGCACTTGTGAAGCAAAACTTTTGAATTCAAAATGACAGGCAATGTGGACGCAAAGATTTTGCATGTTGCCTGAAGTGACATTCACACATTGCTGATATGAAATGACTTCTGATGATAAGAGCTTAAGACATCCAGCATTTAATGTCACTCCTGAGTGGGAGATTCTTCCTGTAGAAAAGAATCCAAATGTGAAAATTAAGGAAAAGCTTGGAGTTTAGTCTACAGAACTATTTTGAGCATTACATTATACTGGATAATGGCTAACACACAATTATACACAGAAGTGAGTTTACCTTTAAGAACATAGTTTTGTAGTTGCATATAGCAAATCTTCATTTTTCAGGGGTGAAAAGTCAGATGGGTGTATTTTGATTGACTCATTACAGTGGGTCCAAGGCATTATTAACAACATCAAGGCTAACATTAGAGGAAAAAATATTCATAGAATCACAGACTGGTTTGGGTCAGAAGGTACCTCAAAGCTCATCCAGTTCCAATACCCTGCCATGGGCAGGGACACCTTCCACTAGACCAGGTTGCTCCAAGCCCCATCCAGTCTGGCCTTGAACACTGCCAGGGTTGAGGCGGCCACAGCTTCTCCAGGCAGCCTGTGCCAGGGCCTCACCACCCTCACAGTAAAGAACTTCTTCCTTATATCTAACCTGAACTTCCCCTGTTTAAGATTTAACTCGTTACCCTTGTCCTATCACTACAGTCCCTAATGAAGAGTCCCTCCCCGGCATCCTTATAGGCCCCCTTCAGATACTGGAAGGCTGCTAGGAGGTCTCCACGCAGCCTTCTCTTCTCCAGGCTCAACAGCCACAACTTTCTCATGCTATCTTCATACGGGAGGTGCTCCAGTCCCCTGATCATCCTCGTTGCCCTCCTCTGGACTTGTTCCAACAGTTTCATGTCCTTTTATGTTGCGGACACCAGAACTGTACACAATACTCCAAGTGAAGTCTCATGAGAGCAGAGTAGGGGGGCAGGATCACTTCCCTCGACCTGCTGGTCGTGCTCCTTTTGATGCAGCCCAGGACATGTTTGCTTTCTGGGCTGTGAGTGCACACTGAAACTGGCTCATGTTAATTTTCTCATTGACCAAGCCCCCCCAAGTCCTCTCCAATTTGGAGACAAGGATGTTGTGCAGGACAGTGTCAAATGGTTTGCACAAGTCCAGATAGATGATGCCAGTTTCTCTGCTCCTATCCATCAGTTCTGTGGCTCCATCTCAGAAGGCCACCAAATTGGTCAGGCATGATTTGCCCTTGTTGAAACCATGCTGGCTGTCATGAACCACCTCATTGTCATTCATGTGCCTTAGCATGCCTTCCAGGAGAATCTGCTCCAAGATTTTGGCAGGCACAGAGGTGAGACTGACTGGTCTGTAATTCCCCGGGTCATCCATTTTCTCCTTCTTGAAAATGGGGTATATATTTCCCTTTTTCCAGTCATCGGGAACTTCACCTGACTGCCATGATTTTTCAAATATGATGGACAGTGGCTTAGCAACTTCATTCACCAGCGCCTGCAGTACCCAAGGATGGATTTCATCAGGACTCGTGGACTTGTGCATATTCATGTTCATGTGCACATTCACATTCTGCTTCAAGATGCAGTATGAAAACAAACCTTTGTCCAAGGATCCTGAAGAAATACTTAAGAATGAAAAGCTTGATCTTGCAAGATATTAATACCTCCTCCTACTCGTTCTTCAAGTAGATATGAGCTTGTAAAAACTAATTTTCAATGCTAAATGGTTCAGCACCCCTGGATTTGAAGCTTTGTTTCAATGTTAATTAATAAAAGTATCTTATTTTGCAGTATGGTTAACATTATGCCCAGAGGCAATGTTTACAAAGGTAAAGTCAAAGATAACTAAAAGACCATTAAACTATGATTCTATGAAATAAACAAATGATGAAATGTTCATGTTTTGCTTCATTGTGTGTTCAGGAGCAAGTTCAAAATGGCTGGATTAAAGGGGAGGGCTGTGAAATATGACTATCTGCAATATCAGCTATTCAGACAAAAAATGCTTAATGAGGAAAATGCATCTACCACAATCAGATAGTGAAGAACTTCTGCTAATATCTAACCTAAACTCCCCTCTTTCAATTCAGTTTAATTGAACTCAAATCAAGTTCTAACTTTGGAAATGCTGGAATAATGTTGATTCTTTATTTTTACTTAATTTTATTTTATTTTTATTTTATTTTTAGGTTTTGCTGTTTCAGTGGTTTGAACATCTTCATTTTTTAATGAAGTCTGCATAGCTATTTGGACTTGGAAAAAAAATACCTTAACACCCTGTTTATTACAGGCCTGAGGTGTTAGAGTTGAATCTCAAGCCTGCATGGAAAACAAAAAAAATTAGTCAGGTTATAGACAGGTACTGGCATGTTCAGAAGTCCCCTTTGAGGCATAAGGATTTGTACCGATAGCCACTATGTACATTTTATTAATAATGAATAGACTTGGGATATTCCAGTGCCTATTAATATAGTTTTCACAATGGCCCTCCTTAAAGTTGCTTGAAACTGAAAAGGAAAAATATCTATTATTTCACTTCACCACTTGAGTCTTTGTGGTGGTGTCATGTATCCTTATATATCCTTTTATAAAAAGCAGAAAACACTAGTGGGAGTGTAAAAATGTGTGTTTTCAGTGAATATGGTGCTTGTTCCTCACCCTTCATGTGTTGGCTACTTCAAGAGAAATCTGGTATTTGTTACCATATTAGAATCAATTTTCAGATTTAACCTTGAAGTAGGAGTGTGCCTCCTCTTCACTGAGAAGACTTAACAGCCAGAGACTCTATGAAGCAAAGAAAACTCTCAGCTATCAGCTTGTCCTTGTAGGACAACAATCCTTACACATCATGTTATATTTCTTTTACATCCATGCATTTCACTGAAGTAGGATGAGGTCCACTCAAGGACCATTTGGTCAAACTTAAGTACACGGAGAGCATACAGTAAGCCTTTCCCCTTCAGGCATAAAAAGGCAGCTGTGGTTAAGGATTTCTGCAACCGAGCTTGTTAGAGGAAAAGAAGAAACAAATTTCTGTAATGTGCCAACTGAGAGGGATTTATAGGAGCACTAACCCGTTGCCCTTGAAGCTTCTGGGAGCTTTAGCTAGGTGAGCTATGCATTTCTGAAAATCCTGGTTGTTTTATGTTAGTAGAAATGCATGTGGCTATACAAGAAAGACAAACATCTGGAGTATGGGATGAAAAACCTGGCAAGAATAGCAGTGTTTAGGGGCACTGCAAAGCAGAGCATGCTCAAGTCCAAAGGATAAAGAACTGGTGTGCTTTGTTGGTGGAGGCATATGCGTAGAGAATCTAGGAAGAAGAGGATTTCATTATTCTTCCGTAATATCCATGACTTCCAATAAATTGGCCGGATGTGTGTTAAGGAATGGCACATTCCTCTGATTTATTTCCCTGTTCAAAAAGCAATGAAGCTTAAGTAAATGAATAAAAATAGATGAAGTTTTGAGAACGTTGTGGCAAACAGATGTTCATTTACTTATCAAAGATACCTGATTGAGAGATGTACCTTTTCTAGGTAATACATATGATAGCCATTGTAATTTAACAGATCCCCCCTGAGGATTAGTGTCCACTGACTTTGTGGTTATTGCCAAGGCTGTGTAGGAATAGGTCAAGAGAGAATAGCTTTAAACTGGAAAAGGAGAGGTTTAGATTAGATCTAATCTAATCTAATAATATATAATCTGAGGTTATAACAAAATACAATCTAAGGCTGGAGGGGGCTTGGAACAACCTGGTCTAGTGGAAGGTGTCACTGCCCACGTCAGGGGTTTGAACTGAATAAGCTTTAAGGTCCCTTCCAGCCCAAATAAGACTGTGATTCTGTGATTATTATGTTATCTTTTTTTAATCAGGTGTAATCAACAAATGTAAATACCAACTAAACTAAAAATAGCTTCCCTTTTGCTAGAATACACAAAGAGCAATGTCTAGGATAGATGAAAGCCAGTGACACTAACCACAACTGAATTTTGGTCTCCCAGTACTTGTAGTTTATAAACTCACCCTTCAGACACCATGGCAAGGCTATGCAGCAAAACCTCTGCACAATGTCTGCTGACCACTGGCAAGATGAGAACATATTATTTATGCATATTTATGCACTCTAAGGTGCTGTTGGTAGCATGCAGATCAGTTTTGGGGACTTACCTTGAGAGGCAACAACAGTATATAACCCCAGTGTGGGTGGGGATTAGGGCCACAGCTACTCCTGGGTGGGATGTAACCTTTTCCCTTCACCACAGTCAGGAGAAGTACTGGAAGTTGTCATCTAGGATTTCTTGTTTCCTACTTTGTTCTTAATCGTCTTTGCCCGATGGAGCTTATAAGTTGTTGGCATTAAAGCTTCTGTTCTTTTGTCCTCAAGACTCTGGTCTGATGACCTCAAAAATTGTCTGCGATGGGGCCTTTTGAGTTAAAAATCGGTGCTTACAAGCCAACGCTTTCTAAATCAGTGTCTTTTGCATTTGTTTCCCTGCTACTGTATTGGCAGATTTATTGTCTGTTAGTAGCTGAGGTGGACAGTGTTACTTTTATTAGCTTTGTGATTCGTTACTGTCCTTTGCAGTATGAGGTATCTTTATCACAACCTGATTTGTGTTCTGGCAGTGCCAGGCCAAATCAGACTCAAGTACTCCATCTGCTGATGCTTCCAGTACAAAAGAAACACTGACCTCATGTGGCCTTCGAATAGGCGCTCTCTTACAAGGACAATGTACCACAAGCTCCCTGCAGGGATAGTCTTACATGAAGCAGAAACACCGCTGAATTTTACAGCAGCTTTCTGCAGCACTCTGTAGCCATGGTGGAGTACGCAATAGTATTTTGAGTATCAATAGATGGCAAAAAATTAGCAATATGCAGATTCAAGCCAGATCTCACAAGTTTGACCGAAATACTGTCTACACGGGGGGCTGAAAAGAAACCATCACACTCCCTGGAACTCTTTCCCAGTTTTCTTCTTGGAACAGGGGATTAGAAGGGTTTCATTTTCCCCTTCTCTATAAAAATGTCTTCTTTTCTAAAATATATCAGTTGGAGGAATGAAAAATCTTATATCTTCCTGTAACTTTTATTATATCCCTAGCCAACCTTGGCTAAAATAGAAAATTTAATCTTAAGCCAGAAACTCTGCTTCAAATGGAAATTACAAACCACATGTTTAAAAGCATATTCCATTTTCCTATCAGCCAGTCAACAAGAATTGCAGATTTTGCTTTTTCTCCTAGTAATAATTGATGAAGATGAGATACCAAGGAAGGTGAAAAGCTGAGCGCAGGTTTACAGTAGTTATCAAGAGGGTTGCAGGACATAAGTATTGTTTGCTTTCTGCATTATTTTTCCTTACAGTTTGTTTAGGAGCCTCTGAAAATCTCTTATCTCTGCTTCATTTATTTGGCATGTCCACTGACAGGGACTGAAATTATAAATGTCAGTAACTCCGTGTAGCAGTGGCTGTTATATTTGTATCCAATTAAGGATCTAAAATGCAACACTAGCATTCCTTGCAATTTGCATGGGAATTAGAACACTAAAACTCACTCAGTGAAGTTTATTCCTTAAATGGTTTTTCGTTATGATCTTGTGTACTATCCAGAGAATGCCTGTGAAACTCTATTTTATTCACTCTTCAGGCGAAATAAACCTGGTTAATTTATTTTGGGTCAGGTACTAGTATTAGCCTTACTGGAAAGGGTGAAGCAATTTCATACCTATTGTCAAATAATTACATCATAATGATGAGCTTTTTTCCACACCTCTCTGGAATGAGTAAGTGGTTGTGATGACTGAGATGACCTTTGTAAACTCCAGGCTCTTTCCTCTTTTTTCCTTTACAGTGTGTGTGGCAGGACAGCTCCCTCCAGCACCAAGAGGGTGACCCAGAAATAGCAGTAATGGGAAAGAGCAATGATATCACCTCCTGAGCTGGGACACCCCTCCATCCCCTCTGTCCTTCACCAAGGAGAGGTTCAAGGCAGGGGATTGGATTTGCCTTAGGACAAAATGGTCAGTTTTGGTATTAGAGGTTTTTCCCCTCCATTTTGATAATACAGGTGTATTGTTGTGGATCCCACAGGCTGTGGCTGGCGGGTGGCTGCACAGTGCTGTTTGTGCCATGATCATTCCCTCATTAGCCCCATTAGAGGGAACTAATTGAGGGTGTTGAGGACCTGGCACAGGGTGCCCAGAGAAGCTGTGGCTGCCCCATTCCTGGCAGTGCTCAAGGCCAGGTCGGATGGGGCTTAGAGCAACCTGGTCTAGTGGAAGGTGTCCTTGCCTGTGGCAGGGGTTGGAGTTGGATGAGCTTAAGGTCCCTTCCAACACAAACCAATCTAATTCTATGACTCTGACACCAAAGTGTAGCCTGCTCAAATGAAACAGAAACCAGGTGAGCAAAGTCTTGCTGAAGAGAGGGTGCTGAGAGAGCAGAGTGTAAGCCAGGCTGGGAAAGTGAGGCTGTTGGGGCCGAAGTGACGCTGGGGGCTCCAGCACCCTTTCATTTCTTCTGCAAGGCTGCTCTGCTGCAAGCGTGGGGCTTGCACGGGCTTGTCCTTCGGGAAGCCAACGCTAGATGTCACGCGGAGGAGGGCTATTGCACGGGATGCTCCGCTCCTGCTTTGGACGGGCTCTCCTCGCCAGAGGCAGCGGGGCTGCGGGAACAGGCTGCTGGGGAGCAGTATTTTCTGTTCTTTTTTATTTGAATGTCTTTCAGCTGCAGTTACGGGTTAACACATTCTAGACCAGCAGCTATAAAAAATGCCACTACAGCAAACAAAACCAGTGCATTTCATACATTTTCCAAAGGATAATATAATCTATTCCTGTCACAGGTCTGAGCTGAGATCTGAGCTCTCCATTTCCAGATTTCATCTTAGATTCATCGTGCCTCTGCTGTAAGTAAGGCACGCTTAGGACAATTTCAGTTAGGTAAGCTGCCATTTGCAAGTGAAGATTACTTAAAATTGTGTTTTCAGGCATTTGGGATTGTTGGTGGGAGTTGCTACAGAAATGCAAATTCTTGCTGCAATTACAGATAATGGGGAAAATTCAAAGGAACCCAAAGCCCTAAAGAGGTGTTTCAGATAAATCTCATACATTTCTCTACACAGAGAGCTCTCTGACTCAGTTTTAACTGTTCATCTTCTCTTTTCATCAATATCCTCAGTTCTCAGGCCACATTAGGTACTGAACAGAAGAGTGAAAGGTTTGGATATGTACATCACTCTTGTTAACTTTTTTTTCTGGCTGTGAAGTTCGGTAGCTTTATTAGTTAATGTATGAGCCTTAAATTTTCCCCAAATAATGCAGAATTCTACAAATCAAATTTGCAACCCTTTTATTACTAAATTTTTGTGGGCTCTTTGGTCAGGAGGGAATCTGTGTGTCTCTTATTTCTGTTAATCACTACAGTTGTCCAGTAGTGTTATGTGAGTTTCCTGAGGTTTGTCTGCTTTTACTACTGAGGAATCATTTGAAGTGGTTAATTGTTGCCTGGAACTCAGACTCGAAAACATTTCAATCATACACTTTTTTGCTCAAATCATCAGCAGAGAGAAATAAATACTATTTCAATTGTCTGTTTAATTTTTTGAGAAATGAATTTATATGTGATATGGCAGAATTTAATCCAAACAGCATAGATTTGCTGGTAAAAGTGTACTAACTTGAAAGTGTAAGGAGAAACACCCTGTGGTGTAGGCTCAGCAAGTCCACTTCATTTTCAGGTTTCTAAAACCTTTATGGCTTCCTCCATCAAGCTAATCATCCTCATTTACTTTCATTCAAGCCTCTGCAGCAGCCCATGTACATCTTTCTCTGCCACCCTCCATATCCTAGGTCTGTGAATCAGCACATGAGAAATACAGGTTTAAAGTATTTGTAGAAGCAGTGGAGTCACTCCAGCAAGGTAGGAAAAAAAACCCAAACAGGTATTCTTGATTGGTCTTTGTTAGGGGTCCCTGCCAACATTATATGCTAGCACAGATACACCATCTGAGATGCAGTGGTACAGACATGCTTGTTGTGAATATAATGCTGTGAAGTTCAGGGGAAGTGTACAGGCAGACTGTGATTTTCCTACACAGATTTTCAAATGAAGCTGCACAGGGTAGAAGTAGGAAAGTGAATACTTGCTCCTGCGCCTGCTACTGCACACAGGTCTAGTGCTAACTCAATGGTTTAACAAAAAAGTGTGTACACAAACATAGTGTCAACTGCTCAAGGTTGTGAAAACAGTCACAGGGGGACATTGACAAGCTCTGTATCACTGTGAGAAGAAATGGCCCACAACCAACGCTGGAGAAAGATGAATAAAGCAAACACATTTTTTGTCATCTGTACAATTACCACTGAAGATAATGGATTTTCTTTCCTTGCTACTGTGATGAAAAAGCTACAAGTTTTTCTGGGAAAGAAGTATTGAGCAGGACTACTTGTACCTAGCAGAGCTTGAATGTCCTATGGCAGCAGAAAGTCAGCTCCCACCAGGGCTGACTTCACACTCATCTGTCAAGCCTGACTGTTGCACATGGTAATCAGCTTGCAGGATGTCCCTTCTTCTTCGAAAACCAGTTTCAGTGCACCAAAGTCAACACTCAAGAGCTGGACTTTGATGTTAAATCTGGCATTGAGACCTGCAAAAGGATCGGTTTAAATGATTTTTACACAGTTTTGGTCTTGGAAGACTTTGATGATACACACTTGTGTGTATATCATTAAACAAGAATGTTTATTGCAAGTCATATCCTATGGCTGGTATCCTCCAGAAACTTGCTGAGATAATAAATTTCTTTTTTCCCTTCACAGGGCATGTATGCTTCACAAAGATATCAGGGAGTAAGTGTTGTACATACGATACATACCTAACATAAAATTAGACACTGCAAGGTGTGAAATAAAGCTGTCTGCATGAAAGGGCAGTTAGAATGCAGGATGGATCAATGTAAACAGAAGCACATTTGCATTTGATTTATAACTAAGCAATCTATTTTGGACCTTCTAATGGTTTAAAGCTATACTTCAGTGATTGCCTTCTTCTATTATCAGTCAAGATTTGGGGTGTTTTGAGTAACATGCAAATTATCTTACTTCTAGTTAATCCACTGACATATTTAATGTCATAAAGCAATGAATCAAACCCTATACAAACAGTGTTCAAAGGTTGTTTTAACCTGAATGAAGTTGGAGTTAACTGTCTACATCGCCGCTAATGACTCTCTGAAGGATTTAGCATTTATTCCTCACCTAGATACTGGTTTTAGTCCTCAGTCGAGAAGAGAAGGTGCCCAGAAGCAGTTCTGAGTATCAGCAGAGGTCATCCTGGGGATGTGGGGGTGAGCATCTTCACTTGTGGCATGAGACTTTCCACAAAGCCATTGGCAATGAAACCACGATGCAGTGGCCATGGGCTCATGTACAGAAGGCAAATTCAAACCAGATGGGGGTTCTTTTCTCCTGTGTTCACATCAAGAACCCAGCCTCAAAGCAAGTACAGTCAAGGTGTGGCAGACCATTGCTGAGTTAAGAGAGAAACAGTCTTTCATAAGTTGTTGACAGCTGGCCAGTACTCTGATTTGTTTTGCATGTTTTATGTTTGTGCCCAGTTGGCTGCATTCATATGAGATCACTTGAGGATCAGGTTGTAATTCTATCCCACAGCAAATATAACTATCAGTGTGAATAATGGCTTGGTTGTGCTTTATTTTTTCCATCTTACACTGAAATGAAAGGCATCTGGTCTTTTTTTAATTATTATTTATTTTCGTTTATTTCTTCTTGGTGTTTTTTTTTTTTGTTTTTTTTTTTTTTTTTTTTTATTTAGGTCCAGTGTTTAAGAAAAATCCTAGAAGTTCTTGTTGGTTTGGTTGAATGTGTGATCACATGATTAAAACCCCACTTGAGCTCAAATGTAGCTCACTATTGACCTGTTATAAAAAATTGCCCAATACTAGAAACAAAACAATTGTTTTTTCTTCCCTCTCTTCCAGAGTTAAGCTTCAATATTTTCCTGGCTTTTGATTACTCATAATTTTTCTAAGAGATTTTGTTGTTTGGAAGGCACATTTTATGTGTGGGTTTTTTTTTTTTATGTGCACATTTCTTTATGTCTTCTTTTTGGCTTGGCCCCAGACTTCTCTTAAAACCTTGGTAATGATATTTTTGTTAGTATAGCAGTAAACTGGCCAAGTTGGAAACAAACCCTAATTTTGGAAACAGTACAGTATTTTATCCAAATAAATTGGCATGCAGGCAACATAGAGCAAAAGTTATCCCCAGTGGTATTTGCATAGTTTCTTGTGTCAGTGAGATGGACCTCTGCAACTTTTGTATGGGTTCTTATTTCTTCTTAAATTGCTTTTAATGCTTATTTTAGGCCCATTATCCATCACTTCCTCTTAACAGCTTTTAAGGTCCATGGAAGTTTTCCAAGAGCTCAATATTGGGGTCCTTTTTGGGAGCCAGTGTAGTTCAGTACTGACTGACACATGACAGTCAGGTCTTGCTGTGTATGATCAGGGCCAGTGTGGAAAGTGGGATCAGAGGAGGAGTTGCTGAATAAGTATTTTTCCCTTAATACCACAGGCAGCTGTGAGAGTTCAGTTTTTGTTGTTTTAACTTGAAAGAGCAATAAAGCCATGAGTCTGTGCTGCGTTTCTGGAGTGCAGCCTCTCTCCGCTCAAAACTTGTCAAATAGTGTCAAAATGTGGGAAATGTATAGATATTTGCACCTCTTAGCAAGAGGAACATCTTTAATTGAATCCAAGTCAGCTTTTCTTCTACTTTTAATTGACAGAATAATGCAAAGGGTTGGAACAGTGCTAAGTATCAAACTCACCACCTGGACGTGCCAAATGTACCAGTCTCCTAGGGACAAAGGTTACATTTGCTAGCAAAAATCTCCTCCAGAGTGAAGTATGTTTATCTAAACCTTGTTTACTGTGAAATGTTTGGAAGCCAATTTTATTAGATTAATCTCTTTTTTTTATTATTTTATTTTGATCAATGCAAGCTCAGTTTCTTCTTCAGTCATGCAGTTAGTGGGTGAAACAGGCAAATTTCAGTAGGATTCAAATAGTAAAGAAGTGCATTTAGTTTATATTTATTCAAAAGGGGGCACTTAATAAAATGTACTGATTATTGTATGAGTACATGTAAAAGAAAGCCTAAGGAATGAGGAGTGTTAAATATTTCTTATGAAAAAGTGGGGGCAAAGGGGTGGTAGTGATAAAATCCTGGCTGTGCTCTGGGGTGCTTCTCCCCCTTAGCAGAGTCCCAAGCCTCCACAGACCTGACATTTGGTCTCTGCGCTGAAAACAGCAGCTTTCACCATTGATTAGGAGAGACCTGCACAGGTTCTCAATGCTTTCATTTGCAGGACCTTCTGGGACCTGCCCTGGGAAACTCTGGCTGTACTGGAAGGAGAAAAGAGTGACCCCTTCAAGACAAACTTGACCTCCCCTGGGACATCTTAATAAGGGCATATTTCTTCTTAATCTTTACTGATTTCCTCTCAGGGCAGCTGCTCACTTGTGCACTGAATCTTGGAGGCAGTGGTCTCAAAGGCTTTTGCTTCAGTAGCCTGGGTCCTAGAGATAGACCCTGCCACCATCACCTAAAATTTACCAGTGATACACCCTTTGAGCAGCCCCATTTATACCAGCAAGCCTCCCCTTGCATAAAGGAGTTGTAGCATAGGTGTGTGCTCCCATGGTGTTTTATCATGGTATCATAGAATCCCAGTCTGGTTTTGGTTAGAAGGGACTTTAAAGCTCATCCAGTTTTAACCCCCTGCTACAGGCAGGGACACCTTCCACTAGACCAGGTTGCTCCAAGCCCCATCCAGTCCGGCCTTGAACACTGCCAGGGTTGGGGCAGCCACAGCTTCTCCAGGCAGCCTGTGCCAGGGCCTCACCACCCTCACAGGGAAGAACTTCTGCCTAAGAGCTCATTGCAGTCTCCCCTCTGTCAGGTTAAAGCCATTCCCCCTGTCCTGTCCCAAAGGTCCTTGTCCAAAGCCTCTCTCCAGGTTTCTTGTAGCCCCTCTTCAGGCACTGGCAGCGGCTCTGAGGTCTTCCCTTAAGGAGCTTTCTCTTCCCCAGGCTGAACAAGCCCAGCTCTCTCAGCCTGTCTTCAGAGCAGAGCTGCTCCAGCCCTCTGATTTATCACTTGCTTTCCCCAGACCCTGCTGAGCAGGGGAGATTTCAGCATTGTGAAGAGAGCATAGCAGAAGTCCTACAGACCACAGCTGTTTCAAGTCCCATTTAACAGTAAAGGAAGTACAATTTGAAATGCACTGGCAGCTCAAAGGGATGAATGAGAAGAGCAGTGGACAAAAGGTATTCTACATTGCAATGCTGTGATATGGCTTTGCAGTAGAGGTGTAGCTGCGGTGGAGCGTGATGGTGGCTTGGCAGCAAAGGAGACCTGCATGCATTGTAGAAAGTGCTGAGCTGTGAGACAAGAATTTGGAAATGACACTTTCACGGCTTCTGTGACCACATATGTGAACTCCAGCTGAGGTGCAGACAAAACTTGACGATTCCTTGGCGTGAGACGGAAAACAGCAGGGCTGCCTCTTCAAAAGACGTCTGGCCTTTATCTTGGGACATCCAGTCTATGAGGCTAGGTTAACACTGAAGATGAAGGGGTTAGCGATCTCTCTTCTCTCATCCATGGGTCTGAAGTCACATCCCATCTGATTTATGAGTTCCTGCTGGTTTCCAAATGGCCCCTGATTCTCCCTCTTGAAATCTGAGACCTGGAGAACCCTCCTGAATGTTCTCCTTTACACTCAAGGGGAAAAAAAATCAATTTACAAGTTTTCTGATTACAAAACATCCATTCTGATGCATCTTTTGTGCCTATCACCCTTCTATCCTATCACTAGATACACGTTGCCAGAGGAGAGAGGCTACAGGTTATTACGTATCAGCTATGTCCTCCAGTAGGCATCATTTGGGATAACCTATTGTGTTGCTGTTGAGTCAGATAACTGGGTTTATACTTAATCTGCTGTGAGCACTGTGTGACTGCTGCAACTGTAGCATCTCTGTGCCTGATAACAGCCCAGATGACGTAGGGGAAAATTGTTGTTTGTATTTTACATAAGACACACACAGAAGATGCAGAAATCAGTTGTATGAGATGACAAAGGGTTTTTGTACTGAACAAAATACTTGCATCCAGCCTGTGCAAAAATGAAGCACCCTAGCCCCTTACATTAATATCTTTTCTACACCTTAGCAAAGATCTTATTGCAGGAGAGAAGAACACTTACTGGTTGAATTGCAGGCAGTCACCAAAAAATCAATCTAATATGAACTGCTCACTGGATGGCTTCCAATGCAACTTATTGCTTAGCATCTTCCTACAGGTTTCTTGGGAATGTGCAGAGCTTGAGAGAAATTGATGGTGTTTGAAATTTTGCAGGAGGAAGTATCAGTTGTGTGTGTTCTGTTTTTCAGGGAGCTGGTGGGTTTTCATGGATTGGTCCTTATTATTTCTTCTATTATCTTGATGCTGATTGAAGTACATTGCTGTGACTTAACATGGAAATCTTTGGCTGCTGTAATGTAGCCGAGCAATGGCACCTGATGTTTTTGGCAGGAATGAGATGGGTGCAGTAGAGCATATGTTGTGTTTGAGACACCCCTCCACTTTGCAAGAGGCTGTTTTCTTGAGCTTTGAAATCAGTGTTTCAGGTCCCAGGATTAGGCAGGACAAGGAAAATATCCTGTCAGAAAAAGCTATGTAATGCTGAGGAGCTTTGTAAAAAGCTTTTCTCGATCTCCATATCTTTCTCTTGGTTAAGGTGCGCTGGCTGGCTAGGGCAGGTCCTAGAGTCAGTTACAGGATGGAGCAGCCCTGAGGAGAAGGACTTGAGGGTGTTGAATGACAGAAGCTCCCCATGACCCAGCTTCAGTGTGCGCTTGAGCCCAGAGCCAACCCCCTCTGTGCTGGGCTGCATCCCCAGAGCATGAGCAGCAGGTCTAGGGAAGGGATTCTCCCCCTCTGCTGCACTCTGGGAAGACCCCCCCTGCATTCCTGTGTCCAGCTCTGGGGCAACAACACAAGAGCGACCTGGAGCTGTTGGAGCGAGTCCAGAGGAGGCCATGGAGATGCTGTGAGGGCTGCAGCAGCTCTGCTCTGGAGACAGACTGAGAGAGATGGGCTTGTTCAGCCTGGGGAAGAGAAAGCTCCTTAAGGGAAGACCTCAGAGCCACTGCCAGTGCCTGAAGAGGGGCTACAAGAAACCTGGAGAGAGGCTTTGGACAAGGGCCTTTGGGACAGGACAAGGGGGAATGGCTTTAACCTGACAGAGGGGAGACTGCGATGAGCTCGTAGGCAGAAGTTCTTCCCTGTGAGGGTGGTGAGGCCCTGGCACAGGTTGCCCAGAGAAGCTGTGCCTGCCCCATCCCTGGCAGTGCTCAAGGCCAGGTTGGATGGGGCTTGGAGCAACCTGGTCTAGTGGAAGGTGTCCCTGCCTGTAGCAGGGGGTTGAAACTGGATGAGCTTTAAAGTCCCTTCCAGTGCAAACCAGTCTGTGATTCTGTGAAATCCATGGCCATAAAACACCAAAGGATAGTGAGACTATGTGGCTTTTAGAAAGTCTTTGACCACATGCCATTAAATCTTGAGGATATTTGTAAGTAAGGCAGCAACGTTACTGGAGACACTGACTCTGTAATAACTCGTGACTCCTAAAGACTTTAAAGGACCTATCCAAAAAACAGCTTGTTGTTGACTAACAAGACAAACAGTTCTGACGGGGTCTTGGTAGTGGTGTCTCTTCTCTACTATGTTGCACATCAGTAAAACTGGCCAGATTAGTTGGACACATCCATTTTGTTGCTTGTTCACATAAAAAAAAAAAAGAGTGGGTGAAACCTGAAAGTCTGATTGAAATCAGATTTGTTTAAAACAAATACCACATTCTGCTTTGAAGGTTTCGAATTTAGTTTTCTTAAGCAAATTTATACAGGGCCTTGTCAGCTGTGCAGCTAATACAGCGTGAAGCAATAACATTTAAAAACCAGATTTCACCCTGTCGAGGACAGTCGTTGCTTTATCTCCCAAACTCTTGATGCTGTACTGATCAAAAGGAGAACAATGATTTCTTTACCTAATTTTGTTGTGCAGTGCACTTGATACAAGATAAGCTACCTGCAGGCACTCGTTTTGACAGTATGAGTAATAGGAATTTCATTGAATTTTCAAGTCTGTAAGTTTTCTTTCACAAATGGATAGTCTTTACTATCTTTCTTTGATAGGTGTCCAGTTCCTGAAGACTGCTGCATTTTTGAAGGTGTCATACCTTAGCAGCTGGCACTTCAGAATTAAAAGCCCTGTGTTTTTTAACCAAAAGATGTGAAAAGTGCTGTATTCCTTTGCTTTCCCACTAATTTTCTTTTTTATCATCAGTCTCTGAAGTGATTTGCCATTGTCTTTTTTCATTAAATAATCTACTAAGCAAAGCATTATACAGCCAAACATAGGTGCCAATGAAAACTAAGTCACATAGACAATAAAATTAATCATTTGGGTTCAGTTGAGACCTTGGTCTTTACTGCTTGTAGCTCAGATGCATGACTGTGCAGCATAATGACATGTTTTGCTGTGGATTGTATTCAAAGGTGCTTACCCTCTGTGTCAGAGCAATAATATTTAGAAGACTTGTGCTGTTCTGTAAAGTAAATCCAAACTAACTCAGATTTTGATGCTATTTCTCTTAACCCAAGTCTACTGCACATACTTGGTGCCTTCACAAGTCTACACTGAAAATACAGTAGGTGAAAATGCAAGGGTCTACTACAGTCTGTGGGGTTTTGGGGAAAAAGAAAGGGGATGATTCAGCCAGAAGTACAGGTATTGGACCTTGACTTTGTAAGGGCAACTGAGCTGGGTGGTCCAGGCATTCAGGAGAGGAAGTATGAGGCAGGAGGTCCATCCCCAAACTATTGCAGAGACCCACATACAGGCCAAGACCAGAAACCTCTGCATGCACCAGTCTTTCAGAGACAGAGGTTACATTTGTTAGCAAAAATCTCCTCCAGAGTGAAGTATGTTTATCTAAACCTTGTTTACTGTGAAATGTTTGGAAGCCAATTTTATTAGATTCATCTCTTTTTTTTTGTTTTATTATTTTATTTTGATCAATGCAAGCTCAGTTTCTTCTTCAGTCATGCATTTAGTGGGTGAAACAGGCAAATTTCAGTAGGATTCAAATAGTAAAGAAGTGCATTTAGCTTATATTTATTCAAAAGGGGGCACTTAGTAAAATGTACTGATTATTGTATGAGTACATGTAAAAAAAAGCCTAAGAAATGAGTTTAAATATTCCTTAAGAGGAGGCAAGGGGTGGTAGTGACAAAATCCTGGTTGTGCTCTGCTGTGCTTCTCTCTGCTTCTAAAGGAACCAAAATTCATGAGCTGCCTGCATCTGGGCAAGAAAACTCTGCTTTACTGTGTTGAATTTGTCTGTAAATATGCTGTCATTATGCAAGCTGCTAACAAGTTGTCCTGGATTGTTTAGTTTAGGTTTTGTTTTGGCTTTCTGCACTTTGCCAGAGATTAGGAGCAGCCTGCCAGGCAGATGCATGTCAAAACTAACGCCAAAGCCTGGCTGTCCCATACAACAAGGTGTTGCGCAAGATGTCTGGTGAGCCCTGGGTGGTGGATCCTTAGAGCGAAAGGCACAGCGCTTTGTGAGGGCATGGCTCAGTTCTCAGAGTCAGTGTGATCTGCTTTATTAGTAAGACGCTCCATCACAGCTGTTGAAACCTGCCTTTCTTTGGAACCAGCCCTCCTAGGCATGAGGTTGTGTTGCTCCACAAAGGTCTTTCTTCACACAGATATGTTCGTTTTGAAGGAAAATATGCCCTTGAATATCCCCAGAAATATATTTATCTCTGCGGTTGTTCCTAGTTCCAGGTAAAACTGATTCAACCAGGTTTAAGGACAGGTCCTTGACAAATGGCCATTGTAAAAGTAGCTGCTTCAGCCATGTACATCAGCCATGCTTGCTGTGCTGTGAAATGTACTTGGCTATCCCTTTTCCTCCTCCCTCTTTTCTTTGGCACAGACATGGAGATTGCTCAATCTCCATGCAGTCTGGAGCACAAACCTCTACTCGAGTGCTTCCTGGAACAGGAATGAGAGAAGTCGTTTGCAGCCAGGATAAAAAATTGCACTTTCTTCTGAGTCGTTTCAAGACCCTGCAAGAATCAGGATAACATATTTGGAGATGCCATCAAACAAAAATTTGTAGCAAACAAATACTTTTTAATGAACTAAAGAAATTACCTTTCTCCCCCTGATGATAGATTCCCAAAATGAGAAGGAAAGGAGTGAGAAATTTAGAGTTCAAAAGCTCAATCATTGCTGAAAACAGGAATTGTTTATTGTACTAAAACATGCTGGCATGTGAACCTTCACCCCATCCCAACCTAGTCTCTTTTTTTCCTTTCAGATTGTCCTAGCTCAGTTTTCCCTATACAGCAGTACACGCGCTGCAGGTAGAAAAGCCATTGCAAAGAAACATCTATTCCCAAATTACTAGGTATGGCAACTAGGATTCAGCTTGGGTGAAACAGGCTTTATTTTGGCACTTGTATAACAGTAATGGAGACACACTGTCTGATCCAACCAGGTCAATTTTCCCTGTGTCTCTATTGCAGACTTTACTTGTTATCAAGGCCCTTTCTTCTGGCCCAATCCTGATGAATTTCCACTGTTATTTTCTGTTGGTCCTTGTGGATCCTTGGCTTGGTTGGAAAGCCCCAGTGCTGTTCAGAAAGATGTCTGCTGAGATTAACTGCCTCCGTAAACCCTTAGGGATGTGGGGCTTTTTTAAAAATTCAATAGGGACAATATCCAGTATCTTTCAAGCAGAATTTAGATTACAAGAAACCATAAAATTCATCTAGTGACTTCCAGTTCTAACTCAATTATTTTTTAAGTGATATTTGTTAAGAAGTCATCTGGTCTTGATTTAAAGGCTAGGAAATTAATTGAAACTGATGGAGAATTTCCACACATGACAAATCCATCAGAATGGTTTGTCTCAATCTGATTAAAACAATACTTTAGAGTTTGTTTGGCATAATATTTATTCATTTGGGGAGGAAGGGAAGAATGAAGAGAATATTTTTTTTAAAATTTTGCCTTAAAACTATGGTTTTCTACTGTCTAGTTTTCATTATAATTAATTTTTTTCTTTAGTTGTGGGCCACTAATTTAATATAAATGTAATATAATGGGAGTTTCAAGTATGTTCAAAGTGAGGTTCTTAAATATTGATCTAAACTCACTGTAAGCATGAAATGACATAGAGTTATAGCTGTGTGAGCTCAGAAACAAATTAAGCCAATAAATGAAGTGTGGGAATTAAATGGCACATCCTGACTCAGTTTTCATTCATTCTTTTATTCATTAGTCTCAGTGCATAAGTCTTTCACTCTCCCTTTAAATGCTGAGTGTGCAATAGGTCTGGTAGCACACAAAGATCAGAGCAGAGATTGGGACTCTGCTGTCCTTCAGGAAGGTCACAGAATTACATCATGGCTCTGTCTAATGGACGGTCGGAGTCTGACAAGACATTGTGTCTCAGTGACATATTCCAAACATTAGTAATACAAAAGCTATCCAGGGCAATGCAATGATCTGGCTAAAATCAGTAACAGCAAACACAGGACTTCAAAGCTGCTCTGAGAGGTGGCAGAAGTAATTTGTTGTGTCGTGCCATCTGTTAATGAAAATTATCAGGCTTTTCTTCCCAGATTCACCTTCCATAAGTAACAGAAAAGCAACAAACCAAATTTTGAGCCCTCTTTGGATGTGTCATAGTGCTGAGGTCCATAGTGACCTTGCTTTGAAGGACTTGTGTTTATCTAGTGGAAATTCTGGGACCTGAGTCATTTTGCTGCCCATCTGGTTGGCTATCAGTGCAAGCCCTAGCTGAAATCTGTTCAAGGAAATAAAAGGAAAAACAGGTTAGGAGTTCAGTACAGAGACAGGAATGTCAGGATCCTGAACTCCCCAAACCTCAAGGAAGAAGTGTGCAGAACAGGCCTCTGGTTTCTCCTCTCCTTCCAGAAATTATATCTGCTTAGATTTGTGGCCTCTAGCAATGAGCTTTCCTTCCCTATCCTTTTCTGAGAAATCAGGGAGAAACAGGCAAGAAGGAATCACTGCTTGCTACAGTGAACCAGCCTATTTTCTTTTTCCAGTGTGGAAACACCATTAAAGGACATTTTCCTTGTAATTGATTATGGCAGCGTTTCACTCATGTCTAGATATGGCTTCCTAAGCAGAAGCCATGCTTCTACAGACAGATGTACATTTAAACTCAGAAAAAAAAATTAGAGGGATCAGAGAAAATATTTTCTCCTTTAGCTTCTAAAAAAAAAATTGTATTTTCTGGGGGATTTTTGTTTTGTTTTGTTTTTTGTTTTGTTTTTCTTTTTTTTTTATTATTTTGACAAAGACTGCAGTTGATGACAGCCAGCAAGTAGGTAAAATACAGTCAAAGACTGCCCTTATCCACGTGTTTAAAATGGACTACTGAAAATGC
Source organism: Myiopsitta monachus (assembly GCA_017639245.1). Taxonomy (NCBI): domain Eukaryota; kingdom Metazoa; phylum Chordata; class Aves; order Psittaciformes; family Psittacidae; genus Myiopsitta; species Myiopsitta monachus. The sequence goes on from CM029941.1 coordinate 74,837,491, forward strand.
ATAATTTTTTCCAACATTTTTGCTGGGTGAAGGACAGAAGGTGATTCCCCCTTTCACACCCTTGCATAAATATTTAGACAGAATAGCTTTAGCCTAACCTGAAAGGAAAATTCTGAGAGTGCTTCAGAAAACCAATGGGAGGAAATAAAAAACCAATTTCCATTAACTTTCTGGCTCTGAACACGATGTCGTGGGCTTGGCATACATCATGGGTTTTGAGTCAAACAAATGGCCCTACAGAAAACCCTGAAGTTTTAGACTTCATCTTCACAAACTGTCTCTGTTAATTGTGAGCCACTGGAAAAGGAGAGGAAACACTTTACTGCCTTGGGAGAGCACATTAAATAAGCTTGCTGTCCTTTTCTACCTCCTCAATGAAAAGCATAATAGTGAAAGAATACCCTATCTAATGGAAAAAATAAAAATGCACACCATTACAGATGGACACAAAGGGATCATAGGACAAGCACGTTTTTTCTTTTTTAAATAAAGAGGACTTTTGTAAGAGGATTAAAGGTTTCAATATTCTTGGTTTGTTGCAGCTGAACCAGCTCTGTCTGTGCTCTCCCCTCCTAACCCAGCAAAGGCATAAACCAAGAGCAGATCTAAATTCGGTACTGGGGGAACAGTACTGAGCTGAGTACTGAACTTAAACTTGTCCCTGGTTTTTCCCTTGCAGGATTAAGTTAAACCTCATAATTATCGAGTGGCCCATTCCTGAGTGCTACAGTTAATGGTTTCAATGCCTTGTAAAGACAGACCTGAGACTGGAAAAGTATCTCAGCTGGTCATCCTGCCTTGAATTTACCTTATGCTTCACATGTGTGGACCAGTTACATTCCTCCTCTTTGGACTGTGATATAATGGCATGGGCCAGCACCACCGGCCCAGGTTTGTCCATGTGCACTGGCTACAGCTCTCATGCTGCAAGTAACCCCTGAGACTTCCCTTCATCTTACTGCTGTGGCCCCCATTCACCCTATCAGAAATACAGGAAGTCAAGGAAAGACCATTCTTTGCAAGGACGTTGAGGTGTCCTGTGCCACCCTTCCTGTTTCACTTACAAACGATGGCAGCAGATAGCTCTGCTGTCTACTTAAAATTATTTTGACCCACTTTAAACTGAGAACACGAGGCTGAAACACCTAAAAGTGAACAGAGACATGATTTTAAACCAGGAAGTCTTGTCTTTGTTGTGCAAGGAAGCTGTTGTATTTCTCTGTATTCCCATAATATGTGTAGTACATGTAGGGATACCAGAGATGTCCTCACACTGACATACCAGGGACCTCCTCTCCTGGTTAAACAAGTGAGAAATTGATGAATAAAGGAGAAAAGGCAGGTCTTCTCATCCTATCATCACCATTAAAACTGAAGCTGCTATTTTGATGGTGTTCTAAAACATGGATGCACAGAATCATAGACTGTTTCAGATTGGAAAGGATCTTAAAGCTCATCCAGTTCCAACCCCCTGCCCTGGCCAGGGACACATTCCACTAGACCAGGTTGCTCCAAGCCCCATCCAACCTGGCCTTGAGCACTGCCAGGGATGGGGCAACCACAGCTCCTCCGGGCAACCTGTGGCAGGGCCTCACCACCCATACAGGGAAGAACTTCTTACCTCAATCTCCCCTCTGTCAGGTTAAAGTCATTCCCCCTTGTCCTGTCCTTGTCAAAAGTCCCTCTCCATCTGTCTTGTAGGCAGGTCACAGAAGATTCTGGCTAAATAACTTTGCATGCCTAGGCAATCTGCAAATTGGATTTAAATATTTATTTTGTGCTTTTAATATGATGCCAAGAATCATAATGCCACAAATTATAATTCCTTATGTAATTAAAGCAAAACTGTAGGAAAAGGTGCAGCAAAAAGTTTTATGATGTGAGAGGTTTTCCAGAATGCTATTCTTGATTGTGCAGGGTTTGGACAAGTGTGGAGAGACTGACATTAGTCTCTGTCCACATTCCCTGCTTGTGTTAATCTGTAGGCAAGTACTACTTCACAGTTTTCTTGTTCACTCTTCCTATTAGGAAATCCCAGTTCAGCACATCTGCTAGCAGTCAGGCCTAAGTTGTTTTGTGTAATTAGATAATTAGATGCTGATAGTAAGCTTTAAATCATCTTTCCTTATCAGCGCTCTCTGTAAGCCATTTGAATATTTGGATGTTCATAATGTTGCCTCAAAAGGAGGCAACACTTTTTGTTTTATTTGAAGGTTTCTGCTCAGCTGTTCCACCCAGCCTGTGAAGCTGCACTGTAATTATCCCGAGAAATGAAACCCTCATCATGGTTCCTGGAAAAAGACTGAAATGTCTTATACTGGAAGAATTGTAAGAAGGTTAAGTTTGGTTCAGTGTAGCTCATTTATGTTACTTTTAGGAGATTTATACCTTGAATACTTCATTTTCTTGCTCAAAAAAATCAATGATTCATTCAGGACCTGAAGAAGACCAGAGTGATTGGAGGAAAAAAGCATAACTTTGGGTCTATTGCTGAACAACATCATCCATGCAGGCCTTGACGTCAAGCAGCAGCCTTCCTTGTCCCACATGGCTTTGATGGAGGTGCAAACCCCATTGTGAACACAAGCCAGGGGTGTGCACAGTGCATGTTATTTACTTTCACCCTTATCTGGAAGAGGTCATGGGCATTGGCTGTACACCTTGTTGGCAACACAAACAAGTATTTGCAGAGAAGGGGATGCCTTTGCAGTTAGCTGATGCCCCTTTCCCACGAGAGCTATGTCTAGCTGTAAAACGCAGTGTCCATCACGTTCCTCTGTTAATTTTCTCCAGGCTGGGTGGCCATTTACACCCATGCATCAGAGCTAAAGTCCAAGTAAGTAATTTGTGCAGGAATGCAACTGGTGGAGCAGAGATACCTCAGAATCTTTGTCTTTGTGTTACTGAAATGCTGAGCTTGTTTTTTTTTTTCCCTCAGCAAGTTAGGTCAGCTTTAGAGAAAGAAACAATGAAGTATATATACTGCTTTGCATTTTTAATGCTTAGAAATATGCATTTACCAAATAAGCAGCAAATCTTTAAACAGCAGAACAAATGTTATAGCTTTATGACAAATCAATGCAACAAATTTTTTACTTTAGAGTTCTGACAAATAAAACATTACTTTGCATTTGGGGAATGTGGTGGATTTATTAATGTGGATTTATAATCCGTGTATCTTTAATTCCTTCCTATGATGGAAATAGTGCTGTTCAGATATTTGATGTTAGAATTCTCATTCATAAATCTAAGTCATATTTTCTGGATATAATTTTCAGTCTGCTAAATAGTTTAGGCAAAGACTTTTATAGAAGTGTTTATGGTTTAGGATATGGCTTAGATGGACTTCTGCTTCAAAGTTGGGCTGAAATTATTGCCTAATTTGTAATGGAAATGAAGTTTAAAAAACTATGCAAGAGTAAATATGAATTGCTAATTGTTCATGGCCTTGTCTTCTCCCTGACACGCATAAATTTTGCCCCCAGTGCAGTCACAAGGGAGACTGTTATCCTATGCATGTAAATCACTGTCCTATGGAGGGTAGGTTCTCATAATTACTTCTGAAATATACCTCTGAGTAGTGGCCTTTTCAGCTCATGTGAGGCTGAGGTGTGTGGCTGAAGGCATAAGGAAGGGGATGCCCCACCAGTCCCTGCAAACAATGTAATTCGTTTACATATGTTGCATGGAGTGGGTGAAGCTTGACAAGTCGGGCTACATGACCTTGCAATCTCTGTTGTATTTTTGCTTTCTCTCTTGGTTTCCTGCCATGCGTTTTCTAATTTGAAAGTTTTATACAGGTTGTATGTATAGTGTTTCAATTTTTCTTGTCTTTTTTGATTCAGGATGGATGTGCAGAGCGGATGGTTTTGATAGCACACTTTAGAACACTCCTAAACCATACCAGACTTGGTTCAGCTTACTGGCAGGCCAGGTTCTTACCTGCCACAATTTTACTCCTTGGCCTACTTAAAAGATAGTAAAGATGGACAGGCAAGCCAGACCTTTGTCATGTAATGCGAAGGGTTGGGAATGGAGAGTGGAGATGACTAGAAATTGCCAGTGCCTTTGTCCGGGCAGACTTTCAACATCTTTAATGTGATTGTCTGGATATTTCCTCAAAGCCATCTTTTGGTATTGATGTTCATCCCAAGGCCTGGTCTTCATCTATCCATAACTGAGGAAAACTATTCAGAAAAGTGTGGATAAGGCTTTGTAAGCATCTCTAAGACTTACCTTGAAATCTGCTTCCATCTAGGAAACCAAGACAGAGATTGTACTTTCTCAAGAAAAACCTTTCAATGTAGCTGAAACTCAACCTTATAACCATTGGTACCTTCTGACACCAAAAGCAATGAAGAGGGATGGATTTCCTCTCTAGAGCAAACTGAATGTGATCCACTAGATGGAGTTTTGGTACGCTTCTTCCCATGTTAAATTTGGCTGAAGATTATCAAATTAATTTGTGTTGCAGGTCAGTGGGGTAACTTCAGTGTTGAAAATGCACTGGAAAAATGAACACATGTTTAAGTAATGTTAATAGTGATTAAGAACTGTCATGAAGAAAGTGTTCTTTCTTTGTAGGGCATTTCTTTTTTTAAGGTTTATGTACAAATTATTTTTCTTTTGTCAGAGATGATCAAGACTTATATACTATCTTTAGAAATTTTTAAATGTAGATGTAATTTTTCTGGTAGTATTCAACTTTGAAGGTCATGTCTTAAAAAATTTGAAAGATGGGCTTTCCTCGTGCAATCCTCGGGGCTCTCCTGTTATGATAATTATCTTTGAGATAATTTGATATTTGGATAGCTGTAGGAATTGAAAACCTTTTCATAGCTCTGTTTTCTAGCTATGTCCATTCTTTTCATTAGAATGTCACCTTTGGTGTAATAAATGTGAACATGTTACTACAGAGTGATGATGCAGAGAAACAAAAAGAAGGATTAAAAACATCCTGAATGTTAGTTTTGCGCTGAGTTCTGTATTTTTCAGAACTGAATATCCCAAGAATCTCCCTTGAGAGAAGCTGATGCAGTAAAGCTCAGCTATACTCTGATGCAGTCAGTAACAGTGTAAAATCATAATTTAACTGGCTTTCCACATAAGCAACACTCACTCCATGCTAATAAGGCTGTGCTGCTTTGATAACTAAACAAAGAAATTTATTGCTAGTTTTCTGTGATGAATGGGCAGAAATGAGCTTACCTGGATCTTTTGGATCTGACTGAGATATAACAGCTTCATGGAAACTCTATGATTGCAGTTCAGTACTGTCAGGTTGGGACACTGAAAGCTACTATAAAACCTAATTTTTGAATTGTCATTTTAACAGGCTGTGCACAGGTTTAGAATGTGTTTTTTAACTTCCTGTCTCTGTGAGTGTGTCTGGGAGCTGCTTGGTTTTATGGCAAAGGAGGCTGCACCCTCCATTCATGCCTATGTACTCTGAGGTACACTCAGTGTCCAAGACTGATCCCACCATATTTCAAACCCAAGACCTCAGCACTGACCACCACGAGGCCCTCCTTTCACTCCATACCTTTTTCAGGGCATGAAAGACCCAGAGCAGAAGGAAGGACCCACTCTGTGCCTCCAGCCAGGAACACTGCTCAAACACAATGCATATTAAGTTTCTTCTTTTTGTGAAATTTAGATGAGAAAATATTATCCATTTCTGTATGCAAAGCACCTGTGGGCAAAAGATACATGTAAAGTCAAAACTCTCCATAAGCCTTACTGGGTATGATGGCAGCCTTGCTGACTCTGCCAGGAGCTGGACATCTGTGTTATGAATACAGTCATGCCACATCCAATACTGTCAGTGGCTGGCATCTAACACTGTTATGAAATACAGTTGGTCCATAATCCCTGTGGCCACATGCTTGTAAACAGCACTCCAAGCTGTCCGTCTGTGCTATGTCTGCATTGGAAAGTAATTCAGTACAACAGGAGTTGTGCAGTAGGTTGGAGCAGTTACTTCTGAGTTTCCTACCTCTGCACACTGAGTTATAGGGATTTTTCGTCAGATTCTGTATTAGTTCTGGCCCTGAAACAAAACTCCACACTGTCAATGTCGTCTGAAGGTGTCTGGAAGATTTAGGGTCAGTTTGGACTCCTATTTCCCTTATGGCTGGGAGGCATTTCATGTCCACCTCAGTTTGAGCTTCCAATATAGCTTCCTCCAATAACGACCTAAATCATGCACACCAAAACTCCACTGTAAAACAATGCAGAGAGCAAGAAGTGGGATGATCAGAAGATAGATACACTTCAAAACCACATAGCTGCCTTCAATTAATTGCACGGATTTGTTTTTAAAGTACACACAGCCATTTATAGTTGTGACCTTAGTCCATGCACACACCATTTAAACTGTCAGCTAAGTAAAGAAATCATTGTTATTTTTGTTATAGTCACAAATTTAGAAACACTTAGCAGGCAGATGCTTAAGTTCGAGGGAAAACTAAGCAGGATCAAGGGAGCAGTTTAAGTATTTCTTCCACTAGAGACCACGAAAAACATAAACACGAATGTCAACATGATAGAAATTGCCTGAGCATGTAGGACGCCCAGGAGGTAGCAAACCTTCAATCAAAGAAACAATGAATGTTGCTCTCTGAGACCAGGAACTGTGAAATTACCTGTTACTACTGTTACTTTGTTTTTAATACTTCAGTATAATTATGAAGACATTATTGTAATCTACTGAGCTTATTTTCTTCCTGTCCTCTTTTTCCTCTATTTTTTTGTGTTTTTTTTTTTCTTTTTTTTCTCTCTTTTTTTTGGGGGGGTTGGGGGTGGGTGGGGTGTGGTGGTTTTCTTGCTTATTTTATTTTAATTACTAGTGAAAAAGAAAAATCTCCAAGTCAGAAGCAGTAACAAAGAACTAAAGCCTACAAAATAAACAGCCTTGAAACTCAGGAAAAAGCATAGTCGCTGATGGGATGTGGACCAACACCATTTGTCTATCTTTTGTTTGAGCTGGAACCTCAGAATTCTGAAATCTCATCTTTTTCTACATAACAGATATCCAGAAACTTTTCTTCTAGATATTAAAAAAATCAGACTGAAACTAAGTAGAAAGCAAATGGCATCATGCAAGTACAGTGAACAGCAGCTTAGGAAGTGAAGAGCTGAAATGCCTTATAATATACCATTATAGTAGAGGATGAACCCCAGACTGTCCTTGCTCAGCTCGTATCAAGGCATACCAATTTGGTTTTGTATGCTAGCCTTTAAAAGGAAAAAAAAAAAAAAAAAAAAAAAAAAAAAAAAAAAAAGAAAAAGAATCCCTTAAATACTCACTGGACACACTTGAAAATATGCTAGTGCATAATTCATTATCTGAGTCTCATATTAGGGCTGTTGTTATTAGTCACAATTGGTTGCCTCTGGCACCTATTGAAGAAATAGATGGACTTTACATTTTACCCTGTTGTGGCTTTATGAATTGAGACATTCTCACACAAAAAAGGGAAAATACTTGACTCAAAAGAATTCTAATGAGAATTTCCTACTTCCAGTCTGAGGCTTGACAAAGAAAAATAAGAAATTCCTTCCAAAGTCTTAATTTATTGTTAATCTGTTGGGTTTATTTTAATTATACATTTAAATTTGTGGTTAACAATTTTGGGCAAAATATAACAAAAGCAAACCCAGTGTGAAAGATCAGGAGCAAAAGAATTGCTTTCTGTTGTCTTTTCTTTTTCTTCCTAAAGATTCTTTCAGGTCACCCCTGCTTTAAGGGGACCATCCCTATTCATGGCATGGGAAGAAGAGTAATTATTTTTCACTAGTTATTAGTAATTATTTTTCAGTAGTAATTCTTTTTCATGAGTTCATCTTGCCTTGCTCTTAAAATAAAAACTACTTGTTAGCTTGGGTTTTTTGATTTGAAACCCAGAGATATTTTGTCTCTTTATATAGTAGATTTCCTGGCACTGGAATGTTACTGCTCTGCACCACATCTGTTTCACCTTTGTACCTGCTTCTGAAAAAGGGAGAAAATGGCTGACAAATGTGTAAGATTCAGTTTCTTAAAACCTTCAAGTAGAACAACCAGCTGCTGTTGTTAAACAGAAAGCTGATGGTACCCTCTGTGAGAAAATATAAGAAAGGCTAAATAGAATGGCAGCCTACTACTTCATTTACAAAGCCTGTAGGTGAAAATCTAGGCATTTATGGTTTCGTGGTAGATCCACCAAGTCTTAAATCCAGTCACTTCCAAACATGAGGACATTGCCTCTATTTTGAACAGTGAGGTGTTATTCAATGGGAGCTTCCACTATTAATTAAATCATAATTATTGAGGGATTGCTTCTACAAAAGGCAGTTTTAATTTTATGCTTAATGTTGTAGAATGAAATTGTTATCAGTTTTAAAACTGGTTTTACTAAATTGTTAGAATATAAGTAGGTTTGTCTCAATCATTTATTCATGGTAATACATATTTCCCTTATTTTGAGCAACAAGTTTTCCTACGCTCTTTATCACCTATTTTAAAATACACCTGATATATTGAAAACTTCTGTAAGATTATTATTTCTCAGTGAAGTGGTGCAGTGTAGGATACTTTCAGGGTAAATTCCCTGCAAAGATCAATAAAAGAAAGCAGAAATAGTGTTAATACAGAAGCTGAAAAGCTGGCTCAGTGCTTTGAGTAACTAATACTTTGCTTGACAGTGGAAATCTTTCTCTTTGGACATTGCAAAGATTGATTTTTCTTGGCTTTTAATTTCTAAGGCCATAGGATTATATAAATAATTTCATAATTTTCCCCACATATGTAACACTGTTCTGTGTCAAATTTCTAGTCCTGTATATGCAGTGTAACACCAACCATACAATAATAATAATAAAAAAACCTTTTTTATTTATGCTTTATTTTAGAAGATGGCACAGAACACAAAGAAGAAATCTTTACTTGCATTTCTACTTCCAAAATGCTTCAAAGAAGCATAAAACCCAGATTTTGGAATACAGTTTTCTTTATTTTCATAGTAAATCATATTCACAGTGTAGGCTTCGTTTGTTGGTTTTCTGTTTTGTTTTGTTTTTTTTTTTTTTTCCCTTAGTCTTGTAATCACTATGTTTACTACGGCAAAGTATGTATTTTCATACTTTGATCTGTTCCTTTCCTTTTTGTGTTTTCTGGGACAGAAGTACAAGAATAGCCAGTCAATAAGGGGAAATCATCATCCTGAAAAGAACAACATGATTTAATTGTTGTCAATTCATGGGCAGTAAAATTCAGTTACACTGTGAAATACAAGATAATGATAGAGAACATTAAATGACTGTATTGATAGAATATTTTCTCAAGGACAGAAATGGCACAGACTTTTTATCCAGTTCTTAAGCTGCTTTTTAAACTTTTTATCCAAGCACCTAGCTAGATTAGTCGAAAATAAGAGAACACTCTGACATTTAATATTATAAAAGGAAATGGAGTCAGTAGCTGTAAGAATTAATATAATTAGTGTATTTTTGTCTATTTGTGCCCACTTCTCAGATAATCATACACTTTTTATGTTTTGGGGTTTTTTTTTACCTGCTTATCTTAGAACTATTTTTTTTCATACAAACATATTTTCATCGAATTATCCAATTATTTGTATCTGTTACAATAATACATAATGTTGCATATCAATACACAGATCTAAGTCTAGCCTGATCCCAAGGTAGACTACTGAGCTCTTTGTAAGTAACACTATGAATGCAGATTCTCATACTGTGACTCCACTACATGAACATACGGTTTCTAGCAAGCAGTTATCTTCAATGCAAACTTACAGGCATAACTAAACTGATAAATTTGCCCATGTGTGATCCTACACCAGCTCAGCATCAATCTGGAGACCCAACTCCTTTGTTGCCTTGTGGCCTCTTTGTGCTGCCGAGCTGGGAGCTCAGGGGCTGTCCCCAGAGCTGAGGGGATCACCTGGGTGGTGCAGAGCCTGCTCAGCCACCAGCCCAGGGTAAGGGTGATGCAAGAAGCAGGGGTGGGCTGGGGGGATGCTACACCCAGGCTGTCATGGTGGCAGCCCAGAGTATGGACACAGAAGGCATAAGCAAGCGCAAGCCTGAGATTGCTGTGATTTAGTACCTGACCAGCCATCACCAGAGCATTGTAAAGTTGGTGAAAGGCTGAATTCGCCTTTCCCGCAGTGCCTTTGGTCTAGCAGTGACGGCACTTCAGCCACCCCTATGAGTGGGTTGGATGTGTACATTTTTTTTATGCAGGCAAAATATCATCCCCAGTCCTGCAAAAAAAAAAAAAAAACAACTTAAGATGTGTCTGGGTGGAACCCTGTGAAGGGTTTCTCTGGAGAAGTAAAAAAACTAACATAAAATTTCACGAGGGTCTCTTCACCTCTCTGTAATAGGAAAACCATGCAGCCTCCTCCAGATCCAGCAGATCTTTGGGGAGAATAGAGCCTAGAACCAGCTGCATAAAAGGCTTCCCTCTTTACAGCAACTCTGGATTGAGCTGGGGTAACAACTGGGATACTCCCTGTATCTTTTCCCATCCCCTAACCTCCCTGCCCAAGCTTCACAAAAGCAATGAAATAGTCTGAACCTTTTTTTTCCATGTTTCTGAAGGCTGGACGGGAGAATAACATTTATTCCTCTCGGCTGTGGTCCAGTTTTGCATACCCCATTCCTTTTCCTGCACGCATATTTTCAATTTCTCTTTCCATTTCCATTTATTTTCTCCAGGGGATTCAGAAAAAGTTCGGAATGCCCTGAGAAAATGTGTGAAATTGACACTGATTTAAAAAATTGCTGTTTGGTAAAGATTACATGGGTTTAAGGGTTTGCTCTGTAATAAGTCTCTACCTATAGCTAAGTGGTAAGAGTTTCACAAAAATTCAGATCCTAGTGGATTAAGAAAAGGGGAATGAGGGTTTGGCACCAAGATTGCTTAAACTGTACAATATAAGCAAATATCCATAGTGGACATCAATATCCTCAGAAAGATGAAAATTTTCCTCTGAGCTTGATGGGAATGAACTCCCACAAAATACCCCTTACACTCTTGTATCTTTCAACTACAATCCTACCATATATTGTTCCTGGTTTGTTAACAGAGTTTTAAAACAGGACTTCAGCCACTCCAAGAAAGAGTTTTATTTACTCATGTCCATGGGGAAATCACTACACCAAACCATTCATGAAAGCACAACAGTTGTGTCCTACTTGGATAAATACCACTAAATGTAATTTAGCTATGGAAACAGTGGGAAGCTATAAAACTTTGCAAAATACAAATATTGGTCCTCTGAAATCTTCATAGTCAGCAAGCACAGAATAGGAAAAGGAGTTCTCCATTCTTAAGTGGTAGAATCAATACTGGACAGAGAACATCAAAACTGCCTAAAATATTACTCAAGACCAAGATATTTTTTATCAGTGGCCTCTTTGTTTTTCGGATATCCAGCTTGAGACACCATAAGTGGAATGAATTTTCAGAAAGCCTTGAGCACCCACTCTCTGAAAAACTGGTTGCATTAAGGTATCTGAAGATGAGCACCAAGAATTGCTGCATCCAAAATAAGTTTGCATCAGAAATCCATATTCCCTCAAATTGGTATTTAGGGAGGACCTAGTGCTTTAGGCAGCTCTGAAAATCCTAGGCACCATGCACAGCACGTGTTTATCTCTGACACTGGCAGATATAGGTAAACATCTTCCACCTAGACTGCTGCAGAGAAAAGAAGTGTTTCAATAGGTTTTTTTGTTATATTTTTTTTTTCTGTTAACCCTATAGAGGATTAGCTAAATAATTCCGGGCTACTGATACCATATTTTTATTGATAGTTTAAAAAGCACATATACTTTTTAGATACAAATAAGATGTAAGGAAATGAAGTGTGGTTTGTTTGTTTGTTTGTTTTCTCCTAAACATTAATAGCTGGTATCAGATTTTATTTAATAATCTTATTCTAAGACCTCATGATTTTAATGTTTTTTCTAACTTTTATTTCTTATGAGAATATTGAATATTGTAATGCTATTTTGTTAAGACAATAACATTTCAAAGGCTAATGTAAAATCAAGCTGCTAAAGTTTACATTTTCTCTGTCCAGCAGTTCATTTATACAACTGCCCTGAGTAGATGCTATATGCTGCTTAGCAAATGGCCTTTAAGAGTTTAAAAATAACTCAGTAAAGCTACTCAAAGGTAATGCAACACTTAGGCATCTTTAATAAAAGCTAAGACAAAATCAAGGTTTTCTCAACAGTTAATTATTCACCCCCTCATTACAGATTTATACACAACAAAACCACAATAAAAATGTTCAGGACAACTAATTGCGCTTGTTCCTACATATAAGCTTATTTTTCAGAAAGGCAAGTTTTTAGATTTTAAAATTAGTCCTATTTTTTTGGACTGTTCTATCTGCTTTTATTAAATTCTGTGTTATTCCCATGCAAAACCAGTGAAAAAAGTTATTTTCTAACCTACGTTATTGTGAGGGTTTTTGCAAAACCTCACTTATCCCCTTTAACAAAAAAGATTATCTTATTTCAAAAATCATGTTATAATTCATTTGCAATGTTTCTCAAACTGGTACAAATGTGTAAAATCTGTGCTTTTAAAAGCTTCTGCTTTGAGTAGCCTTACATTCCATAATTGTGCCTTAGCAATCACCAAGCTCTATTGCATGCCCCATTCACGAAAAGTGTACTTTGTTGGGATGATGTAGCTGAAAGAATCTGGCTCTAAAACTTCCTTACCTAGAGCTTCCCTTAAATTATATTAATTTAAAATATCTGTGGAATGGTACTTTTACAAAAATACTAAAAAAAACCACCCGAAAATAAAGCAAAAATTAATGGGTTGGGTTTATGAAAAAGATTTGTATAGTAAGCAAAAGAAGTTTATCACAGTTTTGGTAACTTGCATGAGTTCATATCGAAAAGAAATTTTTCACATGTTCTTAATGAATTTAAGACTTTTGTGCTCTAGGTATTTTCAGTTGTATGCTTTGAAGCAGTAGACACCATACAGCTTGTGCTTTTTATCAGGGAAGCCTACAAAGCGAACGGCTGCTTCGTTAGGACTGCAGCGTTTCCTTGGTCTGGAGATTGGGTAGCGGACGCTGCCATCAGCCAGCCAGCCGGCATCGCAACGATCATAACCCAAGAGTTTCCAGGCAGCAAAGATCTGGCCAACTTTAGCAATCTGAGCTCCATCCTTCAAACACGCCTGAAGTGCTTCATCATAGGTCAGCTTGGTTGGGTGAATTAGGTAGTAAAAACGACCTAGTAAGGGAAAGAAAAAAAAAGGATCATTAGGAATATGATCATGGATTGTATCATAGAATCATGGAATGGTTTGGGTTGGAAGGGTTGGAAGAGACTTTATACATCATCCAGTGCCAGCGCCCTGCCACAGGCAGGGACACCTTCCACTAGACCAGGTTGCTCCAAGCCCCGTCCAACCTGGCCTTGAGCACTGCCAGGGATGGGGCAGCCACAGCTTCTCTGGGCACCCTGTGCCAGCAACTCACCACCCTCACAGAGAAGAATTCCTATATTCCTGATTAAGATGATGTGACAATATCACAATGGCTTTTGAGGAGAAATGGAGATGTTCTACTGAAGAATCATATCAAACAGTGGTTCATTTGTGACTGTGCAATGTGGATGCTGCACTGTTAAAAATATCTTAATTTTTTTTTATGGTGTGTTCATAAATATTAGGAGTAAAAAGAAAAATAAACGTGGCGTAGAGATCACAGACTATTTGTACATAACAGCAGTGCTATATTTACTTCCACTGGCACAGCACAGTGTGACATCCCCACCCTCAGTTGCATTCAGTGGTAACTGAACTGTTGCAATCCGTTTTCATTCTCAGAGGCAGAAAATCAGGAAAAAGAAGATAGGGAGAGAGGGATGATGGAAGACACCTTGGGATTTGGAGGAGGGTCCCTGCTCTGCCTCTAACATTATGGTGCAAGAGGATTTTACCAACATGGTGACAACAACAATCCAGCGAAACAACTGAGGAACACCACAGATTTCAGCCAAAGCAGATCTCATAAAGCTGTAGCTTATTGTCAGAGAAGGTAAATCAGTCAAACATCCAAAGCAGTGCACTTCTACATGGTGCTCCCAGCATTAGCTGAAGACCCTTACAGGTTTTCACCTCAGAAGCATGGCATGGCAAGGTCTGGCCTTTGACAGCGTTTGGGTGAGGGGGGCCTGGAGATACACTCTCTGACATGGCAGTGGGTGACTTTGTTTCTGGTTAAGTACAAGCAGTGTTTTCATTTACTTATTTATTTACCTTTAAGAAAGCTGAGATATTGCACAGCTCCTTAGAAGCAGAGCTTGAGCCTGTGGTATATCAAAGCCATGCCTGTCATTAAATCTTCATTAGCAACGTCAAAAGCATGGGCAGCAGTTCCGCAGCTCTGTTTCTCTTTAGGCATCAAAGGGTATATGTACCCTCACTGTAAGACAGCACTGAACTGACAGTGCTGCTAAGAAAAACGTCCCCCCCATCTCAAGGTAATAAAAACATATGGCAGCAAGTAAAGCTCAAAAAGAAAGTCTCCCCTACTAATTCATAAGCAGCAGTAATACTAACGTTAATTTATCAAGCAAATATAAATTCATTGCAAGCCTTTAATTCATTATTTATCACCACTGATTTGACAATTAACCAAGTGTGAGGTAGAAATGCATCAGAAAAGAACAGTGTTTATCTAAAGAAATAATAATTTCCAAACAAATTCACAACTTTTCAATCTGACTGCCTTGTAAGAGTCAAGTTAGCTAAAAAACATATGAATTTATTTATGTAGGAATCTTCTCATTCCAGAGCACACTCTTTACTTCTTAATTAAGAAAGTAGTCCAGAATAACCAGGCAAACATGCAAACACAATTCTGCTCATTTTCAGATTACTTTCTTAGTGAAGAAAAAGCGATGAGCAAGCTGAAGAGTTAGGTCAGTTCCAGATCCCTGCAAACCCCACTTTTTGCTAAGCAAAGAAATGTCAATTCAGATGATGATGTAAAGCTAATTGAATTAACTTCATGTAAAGGTTGGAAATTGTATACCATGATATGAACATTAAGGGAAAAAAAAAGGCATTGTAGCTGTGGTGGAGAAGAAATGTTTAAAATATTTCATTGCCGTCAGAGACAACTTCTACAGTATTTCCACAGAAAAACTGTTGAGAGGAGATAATCTTCCGTTTTGTAAAATGCTTACTTAACTCAGTTTAAGCAACTTGAAAGCATTACAGGGTATTGCTGAAGAGAAGTTTACTAAATGGAAACCTGTTCCTACTATGTTATTAAGAGGTTTCCTCAAAGCAAACACGATTTCAGACTTAAGGGAACAGGGATTTGGACTGATAGTGTGTAAACTTCATCTAGCTTATTAGTTGCTCTTCAAACCATATGTCAATTGAATGTAATTTCCTTGGGATTTGAAGTAAGGTCAGGCTTTTGACATATGACATCAATAATTAAAAACTCCTATACACTGCCTCTTCCTCAAAGAGGGAAACTTTAATAGTAAACCCCACAGGGGTGCAATGTGTATCCAGAATGTCTGATTAATTAAAATTCTGTTAATAATGTTGGTACAGATTTGCTGGTTTTCCCCTGCTAATAGGTTAGAGGGGTTTCTAACTGTTCAATTTTAATTTAGTGGACGGAGGCATTAACTGTGTCTCTCTCATTAACATCCTGTAGTCGGATCACTCCTACAGAGGATAAGTGTGCTTGATTTGACTTCTCACATACAAATCATGGGGCAGAAGGTTTATGCAGACCTAATCAAACCCCAGCAATAATGACTATTTTTAAGTTTTGCAGGTAACAGAACAGCTTAAAGAGGAAAACCTGAGCACTTTAATACTTTATATCACTGTGACTGTGATATAAATACTTTATATCACTGTGACTGTGGGTGTTAGAGTGCTGCACCACCTGGGGAGATTTTTCCAAGCTCAGCTCTAAATTGAGACATTCATTAGTAAGCTTTTATATTGCAGCTGGCTGTGCTAGGCTAGTGCTCCTCCTCAGAGGCACAGAAAGTCATTATCACCCCATTTGCTATTTCCTGTATTAAGTGCCAAGGCAGTGCCTTAGAAAGAGGGATCTTGGTGAAGTTCTCAGGAAGGATGCCTCCATGTACAGTCAGCAATGGAGTACCTAAGCCCTAACACTACTCCCAGTGGCTTATGGTTTGCTGGGGTAACCTCTTGCCCAGATTCACAGCTTTGGTGCTGTGCAGGGGGAGCGGAGCAGCAAGCTGTGCTTGGTACGTGGCAGCACATGCAGGAGAAATGCCAAGTGCAGGAATGACTCCTGCAGCCCTACGCTGAAAATGGCCACAGAAACCAGTCAAGTTGTTTTTTAGTGCTCTAATTTGTGGTTTCATATGGCCATAAGAGACATTCTCAGCAGCCAGCAGTGTATATCTGTGGCTTGTACAATGTGTATACCCTGTCATCTGCTCAGCAGACTCAGTTCAGTATATCTCACATCCTGCTCAAGCAAGTCCAAAGGAGGCCACAGAGCCCCTGTGAGGGCTGGAGCAGCTCTGCTCTGGAGACAGACTGAGAGAGCTGGGCTTGTTCAGCCTGGAGAAGAGAAAGCTCCTTAAGGGGAGACCTTAGAGCAGCTGCCAGTGCCTAAAGGGGCTACAAGAAACCTGGAGAGGGGCTTTGGACAAGGGCCTTTGGGACAGGACAAGGGGAATGGCTTTAACCTGACAGAAGGGAGACTGAGATGAGCTCTTAGGCAGAAGTTCTTCCCTGTGAGGGTGGTGAGGCCCTGGCAAAGGTCGCTCAGAGAAGCTGTGGCTGCCCCATCCCTGGCAGTGTTCAAGGCCAGGTTGGACAGGGGCTTGGAGCAACCTGGTCTAGTGGAAGGTGTCCCTGCCTGTGGCAGGGGGTTGGAACTGGATGAGCTTTAAAGTCCCTTCCAACACACACCATTTGAGGGCTCTAGGAGTACTAAATGGTTGAGCAAACCCATTGCTTCTCAAAACTGAAGAACAAGTTGAAAATTTGTGCAAAATGAGATGCTTTCTGTTCATTTAATCATAGGGTCCTGATATGCATTTTGACATCCGGTGATCACCTCAGATAAACAGATTTTGAATTACTACATTAAATATGTGGGAATATTTTTTTAAATCCTCTTCCACACACCCCCACCCACCACCTGGTATCAGCAGTGACTCCAGTGACTTGGAAGCAGTTGCTTCTAAGAAAATATAATAGAATCCCAGGCCAGTTAGGGTTGGAACAGACCTTAAAGGTCATCCAGTTCCAATCTCCTGCCATAGGCAGGGACACCTTCCACTAGAATAGGCTGCTCCAAGGCCACACAGCTGCATTTTTAACATGATCTTAAAAATTCATTTTTTCTATTTTTAACTTTGTTAACATGAGATTTTTACTTGATTCTGCTAGAGCTGATAACGAATCAATTATGTGCTGTAGTTCTGTGTGCAATGTATAGAAGAAAATGCATGTTACTGAGCAGAAAGTGTGATACAAGTTCTATTTATATTTTTTTTTTTGAAAATGTTTAATTATAGAGAGGCTGACAGATATGTTTACATTTAGCTGTGTTAACACTTTTCAGTGCAATAGATTTTTAGGTTTTTTCCTTACAGAATCTCACTGTTTTCCTTCAGAAGACCTTTGAAATTAAGCAAAGAATAAACATTCAGCTCTACTATTGTATATTCTTTGTGCTATGCCTCGTGGCTCTGTGGGGCAGACTGCAACAAAAAGATTCATCTGCATTTATTCCCCTAAATTGTAGAAGCCCAAATTGACTTTCTAGAGGGACTGTATGGAAGAGGAGCATCCCCATTCCTTGGGACAGGGCAGGGAGAGAAATTGGAGTGGTCTGCAGCCCTTAAAGAAGCTTTGGACCATGCCAGGCTGTCCCACCATACAGGGCAGGAAACAGACATTGGGAAAATTTCCAAATTTAAATTAGATACTTCCCACTTTTGTATATTCATTTTCAATTGCCTTTATCAATATGAGGAATGTAAAAGCAAGATGTTGCCAACCAATAGTTATCTCTACAAAGAAAAAATATGTTATTTCAAATATTTTGATGATTTAATGGATAGCATTATGCTGTTACTCTTTGCATTGTTTTATGAAATGCATCACCATATATTCTTATAAACTGGTACTACTATATACAAAGTGTAGGAAATATACTTTTTGCTTTGCCTGTACAGACACAAAACATGAACAGTTTTTCTATGGAACATGCGAAAGAGTTGAGTATGAAGCAGTAAAATAGGCAAAATCAAAATGTTCAAGTCTAAGAGAAAACACTGTAGAGGATAATTTTATAAAGTACTAAGATTATTTTACATTGAACTGCAGACAAACTTTGCTAAAACAATTGCCTTTTGCATGTAGCAGGAATGCATATAGAATTATTCATTAATGGTATAACCCCCTTTTTTACCAGCATTTTTTTGGTGTATTCAGCTTACCACAGGTGGGATCTAACAGTTCCAGAATAAAGACACTGAACCTGGATTTGAACTCAATGGATTCATGACTACGTTTTCATTTTTCATCTTAATTGCTGAATGCAATTTTCCTGTTTTGTAGCTTTCTTCTTCAGGAAAACAAAACCCAAACAGCTTTGTGTAGAATTTAGGAATTTAGATAAAGACTTTTTGCTTTGACTGCTAAACTATTTAAGTCCTTTTTTTTTTTTTTTTTTGTTATAATCCCTGATATTGTAATGTATTTGGGGAATTTCTTTCCCTAAAAAGCACCCAGTTAACAGAAATCAAAACTCCATTGCCTTCTGTCTTTATAGGGACTCCCACAACTGACACTCTTTGAGATTATTCTTGGGTTTTTTTTAGCTTGCCTTATACTGGGGCCCTTGGCATTTTCCCAGCTCTCTTACATAAAGCTGAAGGCTTCTCTGTTTCACACTGTTAGGAGACTCCAGCAGTCACTGCCACTGCTGGAAATGCATGGTGTTCTAACCACTTCTCATTTTCCTTGGCTCTTCCTGAACTGACAGAATAAATATTGGGTGTTGCAGAAAGAGTTCTTTGCCTGTAGCCACTGTCTTTGGCAATTGCAGCCTCATGGCGAAATGGGTTATTATAAGCTCTTCCTTTACAGTGAGAAAGTTAACACATGCTGTTAAGCATACATGAGCTATCTGAACTGTGCAGCTGAAAATAGGCAATTGGTATTTTGGGAGAGTGACTGAGTTTATTGTGGATATTAAGGTAAGCTTGGGACATGAAAAATGGGGAACATAGTAGGAGCATGTGAGGATAACAGAAGTTGGTGAGTTTCTGGTTAAGGAAATGGATGCTGAGAGAAGCAGAAGCCCAGATTTTCTGCAGACACCTTGAGAGAACACTGAGCTGTGAGGAACTAGACAAGATGGTGCTTAGCTCTATATATCATCCAACTGCTGTGTAATTTTCTGTCTTGCAAGTCAGTTTAACAGACTCACCAAGGATGGTATTAATTTTTGTGCCCTGTCTTTGATTTATCTACTGCCTGTAACCTTATCCTCACCCTACCTCATTCCTCTTTCTCCTTCTTTCCCTTTCCCTGTCTTTCTGTACCAATGCACAGACAATATTTACCTGTCAGAACATCTCTTTTTTCTCAGAAATTTTTTATTCTCTTCAATTAAGAGATACTGAGGAACTGTCCAGCTGCTAGTGTGGAAAGGGGGCTCATTAATGAGCGACAGCCAAAAAACATTTACCCTGCAAACATTATAAATAGTGTAGCTAAGCACATTTTAATTCTTTTTTCTTGTTTATTTCTCAACACTATTTCTATAGTACAGACTAGGTCTGCATATAAGAGTTGAGCTCATATAGGATCTTGCCTCAGACAAATCAGGCACGAAAAACATTAGCCAGCACTTCATGGAATAATGCAGCATGATGAAAATAACTACATTTTTATTTCTGATTGCATCCAGCCTAACGTAATATTCTTGGTTTCAGATATGGGGGAGGAGGGAAGTTTAAGATTCTGGAGTAGACTTAGCACTAGAGCATATCTATCTTCCAAAGAAGGGCAATGGAGCTGGTGAAGGGCCTGGAGTGTTGTTGAGGAATGGCTGAGGGAACTGGGGTGTTTAGTCTGGAGAAGGCTCAGACTGGACCTTATCATAGAATCATAGAATAGTTAGGATTGGAAAGGACCTTAAGATCATCTAGTTCCAACCCTCCTGCCATGGGCAGGGACACCACCAACTAAACCATGCCACCCAAGGCTCTGTCCAACCTGGTCTTGAACACCATCATGGATTGAGCATTATTGCTCTCTAAAACTGCCTGAAAGGAGGATGGAGCCAGGAGATGGGGTCATTCCCTTTGTCCAAGTAACAAGTGCTAGGACAAGAAGAAAAGGCCTCAAGTTGAGGCAGGGGAGGTTTAGGTTGGATATTAGAAAAAGGGCTGTCAAGCATTGGAACAGGCTGCCCAGGGCAGGGGTGAAGTCACTGTCCCTGGAGATATTTAAAAGACGTTTAGATGTGGTGCTTAGGGCCATGGTTTAGTGGTGGACTTGCCAGTGCTGGGCTCACTGCTGGACTTAATGATCTTAAAGGTCTTTTCCAACCTAAACAATTCTATGATTCTGAGAGAAAGGCTTATGTTTATTTTTTTGGCGTGCTGCAGGACAAAAATGCCTCATTGTGGATAAGCAGTCTGTGGATAAACAAAAAAGCCCATGCTCTTTGGTCTGGGCAGGCTGCAAGCCAACCATGTGCAAAGTTGTGTAGGAATATCCACAAGTACGGTGTTGTAGAGGACTGTAGAACTCTTTTGCACATGTTTACTTGTAGCGTTCCTCTCATTCATAGCAATGCTTTCTAAATCCTCTTCAGCCACTAGATTAAACCTGAAATGATAGCAAGCTGATATCAAGTAATTTCATACCTAAAGTAACATCTATTAACAGCAAAAAAACTTGTCGTCACTAAATAAAGTTTAGAGCAGACCAAGCTCAGAGCAAAAGTGAACATGTTTTAGCAGTGTACTGAGGTTAGGGATCTAAATCATCAAGCACAAAAGCTAGAAATAGGTTTGCTGATAAGGAAGTATTAATCATATTAGACGTGATACTTGAGCAAGAGCTGCTTGACATTACAGCACAAAGTGGTGATAAGAATTTTGTGTTGGTGACAAAGTTAAGTTATAAACCATCATAATTGAATTCAACAGGAAAGCTCAATTAATGTATCACAGGTTTCTTCATCACTTTAACAGAAATAAACTGGGAATATATCAACACTAAAAGAGTACACATAAATTTTAATGGGGTGACAGCAGAGATATTAGAAACTCCTGCCAATACAAGTTCTGAGTTGTAAAAACCATCTACATGAACATGTGGCAAAGACAACTTTACTCTGTGCAAGAGCCCTTGTAAATTCAACAATAACATTTTCCAAGCCTAACATAAGGTTTGACAAATCAAATATGTCTTTGCTGCCATGGGAGTTTCTTTCCTAAGCACAGAAACAGTCGTTTACAAGTTAGGGGTGAAGAAGACTCTTACCATTGAAGTTTGAAGTAAAACAGAAGACATCATATCGGCTTTTATCTTTATCCCAGAACCCATAATTCCTGACTCCAGGCACTGTGTTCTTCCCTCCACAGGGCTCCCTGGGCTTGGTGATGGGGTACTGCACGGAGCCATCGCTGAGCCAGCCCGCATTACACCAGTCCAGCCCTGACCTCCAGGCATCGTAGAGCTGGTCAAAGGAGGCAATAACAGAGTCTTGGTCCAGGCATGCTAGCTGAGCCTCATGGAAGTTTAAGTTGTAACGACCCAGCCTTGGAGAGTAAGGGAATACAACGCCTGAAGTGATAAAAAAGGAGAGAAACAGCATTTACAGTCACTGGAGTCTGAGAGTGCTTAAAGACAGGCAGAGCTGGTTGAAATTTCGCAACTACAGGTTTTTCATTAGAAAATTCCAGTTTATCAGCTGTAAGATCAATTTCTCATTAAAAAAAAAAAAAAGTAAAGTAAAATTCAGCCTAGTTCTGTTCTTTGCTGGGTGGGATTTGGAGGTCCTCTGGCAGTCATTTAGAAAGAAGAAACTTAGTGCAGTGGCATGTGAACTATGACTTTTTACACATAAATTTTAAATTGAAATGTTCTGATTGACATAAAAAAGTGCTATGCTTGATGCATGGACCCTTGACAAGATTTCCTGAGAGGTTCCCAACAGTTGGTTTTTTGTTTGTTAGTTTTTATTTTATGTCACATTATGCTAGAAACAAGAAGGTATTTCATGCATTTTTTTTAATAATAAAATTTCAAGGCTACATTGGTAGGAAGCATAATTTTAGCGTCTGCAGGCCTTAAAGTACAAAATGTAAGGGAAATAAAATCAGTGAAGCTGTATATGGCTTTGGGGAGACCTTTCTGCTACTTTCCAGTTGGTGTTTGGCAGTTCGTCACCACTCAAGCAGGGAGAGCTCTTCATAGAGGACATCAGGGAGCACAGTTCCTTGAGCAAAAGACAAGTTTCACCACTTGCAGATGGTGAGTCATATAGCAAACAGCATGCAGCAAAGAAAGACGGCCCTAGTAGGAAGACATGTGGGACACCATCTTTCCTTGCTGCCCTCATGGTTGCCAAAAGCACTGCTGACTTAAGCAAAGGACTCTTGCTAGATAGCCACTGTGTAAGGAGTATGGATCTGCCAAATGCTTCTTTCCATCCCTGAGGACCAGCCACAGGCCAGCCCAAAGCCCTGTTTGTTGCTCCTCAGTGGTGAACCATTGCAGATAGATGTGGCAGAGAGATTTTCTCTGAGGGGACATCTCAGAGAGAGGGCATCCACGTGGAGATGGACAATCTGGGGACACATCCAGAACTGCTTCAGCAGCAACACTGAATCAAAGTCATTGCTCTTATCTGACAGATTTTTCCACAGTATACTTTCTGCTTGCTTTACGAAGATCTGCAGTTAAAGATCACTTGAAAATGCTGAAGAACCACCTCCCCATCTGGGTTCTGACAGAAGAGAGAAACTGGAAATAAATTTTAGATAAGACCACCCTGATCTTTGGCAGGGTTTAGAAACTTAACCCGTATCTAAATTTTACAGTTGGCTTTAGCCCAGTCTCATAATAAGCTGAAATAAAACAGCATCAGAGAAAATCAATATCAGACTGCTTATTCTCAAGCATCTCCATGGAACTAAGGGCTGTAGTATGCAGAGGGGCTGAAGATAAAATAACACAAGATGAGCCAAAAACTTTACACTGGTATAAATATTGACCTTCCTTTTTACTTTTTCCCTGCTGTTGAACTCTCCCACCTGAAACAAGTTCCTTGCCTTTGGAGCAATGTAGCATAGGAGAAAGATATTACATTATGGTCATGCAAGACTGCCACCATGCAATTAAGCCATTCTTCTTTTCAAACATTTAAACCCATTTTGGTGTCTATGCCACCGTTATCTTAACATCTCTTTTCCTTCCCTTTTCTCCCTCACTCCTCTATTGTCCAAGAAGTGTTATTTTTATTAAACAAAATTTTTGTTATTACTAAACCTCAGTGACTTGGTCCAGGAAAATAAAGCATACAAATGTAAATTTGGCAGGCTAATAATAAACAGTATTTTGCTCTCCTTTGACAATTAACTAGAGTGTCTGCTGAGGATCTTTCCTTTTGTAAATCTTTTGTTAAAGGGCTTTTTGAGTTATTATCTGTTCTGAACTATAAAGCATGAATGTAATATAATACAACATGTACTGTTAACTGTAGATGTTTCATATTTTTCTGAATTCCTGTTTTTCCTTCCTTCTCATCTTTTTTATAAAAAATTATTAATTCTCTCTCAGTGATGCTGGATACAAGTATCACTGGCTATACTAAACATATAGCAAATGTCAGAGGGGTCCAAGCTTTATTACCTTATTAGAAGTCCATTACTTATTATTTTTCCAGAACCACTTCCCCTGACAACCGACTCCTTGTCAAGTACATGTGTCTGATTTGCATACACATGGAAAAAAAATACTAAAATCATCAGAGATGAGTATTCTTTAGTCAAAATCTAAACTTGCATACTTCTAAAAACTCAGCAAATATTAATTGGAAATTATTTAAAGAAATTTGAGTCCTTAGGGTTTCCACAATAGCTTTTTAAAAGGGGTTAAATACGCATGAAAATTTGTTACAAATCTATTTGAATTTGACACTTTGGGACATAATGTTTTAATAACATGTGTATGCACACAGCTGTAATAATGGCTTTGGGATATATTGGGTTAGACTGCATGGAAGCTGATTTTTGTTTGAGTTCATTTGCAGTACAAGCCTGCAACTGATTAGCATTAATTTCACTCTACAGATGGGGGTGGCCATTGGTGATTCTATAGAGCAAAATTGATCGGATATGTGTTTTGTGTAGACTTGTATTTTTGTGTAGCCTTGTATTACCTTTCCTCTTTGTTAATTTATTTTTTTTCTTAATTTCCCTATCCAATCTAGCTGAAATTCATAGTTAAATTTTACTATTGATCTTCTTTTGTTACAATTTAGCAGTGCTGAACTTTAATTAATTGCAAAGCATCTTCTTCCGTCTTGGATCTTATAACCCATTGAGAGATAATCCATACCATCTGTTTTTGAATGGGCAAAAGCTATCCTGAGGCTTGTTACTGTTCCTGATCTACCGACTGAACCCAAACTCCTGAATCCAGCTCTGTGTTTTACCACTTCCAGACAAAACACCCATTTCCAAATGTTAGCAAATTCAGCATAAAAAAATGAAGAAAGATAAAAACTCTCAGCCTCAGGTGGTTAGAATCAAATTAGTTTGTGGGAAGACTGAGCTGAGGAGTCTTAACTTGACCTTCGTGATTCAGCTCCCTTCCCTAAGGAAGCAGCTAAGCCACCTGTAGAGCCTGAATAGGGAATATTAATTTACCATATAGACTCTTGGTATGGCTCCTCTCCCAAACACACAGTTCTCTGAAATAGGTCCTACCCCTGGGGAAGGGTCTCCTTTCCTCCCAGCAAGAGAGGAAGAACCTGAGACACATCAATTCAAGTGGAGAATAAATCTGTTAGTGAAAGAGGAAGGCTAGCAGAGATTTGTTGCATGCATCTGTGACAACACAATCACAGTCCAGAAAATTACTTCTGTAATGGAAATTAGGATTTTTACCAATTAAGAACATAAGAACTGGACATATAACATATCCTTCCCATACACACACCTGCACTTCCATATGCCTTCCACACAATTCCACAAACACACAGCTCTGCTTCAGTCACTGTGTTTTTTAAGGAATGAAAAAGAGATTATATTTGCGTATCTTCTGCAAGCTATTTCAGATCTTATATGCAGGTAATCCCTACAATTCAGTGCAAGGTCATTGCAATTACTCTGTAGCTACAGACACATTGTCAGTGTGAGAAGCTGTTAACAGTTACCCAAGACAGCAAGGTGAGGAAATAAGCTTAGAAAGCCCAACTACTGTAGCAATTTATGTGTGTCTATTAAGTCAGCACCATACACAATTGGCAGTTTTAAGAGTATTTACACCTTGAACAAAATAACACAAATTTCTGTTAACACACATGGGAAAAAAATAATAAAAAAAGGTCTTTTCACAGCCAGGGTAAAGAAATGAGCTTCCTTGAGTTCTAGCCCAAACAGAAAAATACGTTTTCTTGTAGCCAGTGTAAACACAGGATAACAGTAGGGCTTGGTATATGTTATACCGTAGGGTACAGTTTTATGCTGGCAGGTTCATACACTTGCTGGCAATATTTTTCATGCTGGGCTTCTGAAATTCTTTAAAAAGTGGTAAATCCCTCATTTTCCTTGAGACTCCATCTCCATTGCTCTGTTTGCCAGGACTGACCATTCACCCACAGGGTGGGCCACTAGCTGTTAGCAGGTATCAGACTCCCTGAAAACAAAACTGAAACTTGAGATAGCATCCCTCCAGCCTGCAGCATTGCACAACCAAGCTGTCAGTGTTGCTGCTTATTTCTGACAAGCACAGGCATATGAACTAGACTCACACTGCCCTGGGGGCAGACTGTTAACTTATGTTTTACAGCCTTTATCAAAATTTGAAAACTTTTCTTGCTCTCTTTAGGGTAACTAGTACTAATTCTTTTAGCATTTCCTTTTCAGTCATAATTTCCAGGTCATTTTTTGCTCCTGTTTTTTTAACTTTTCACTTCACTGGAATCTTTCAGGTATCATTTCTCACAGCATTTGCAAACACATTTGTGACTGCAAAGACCTGTTATCCTTTCATAGAAGGAATTACATTGCACTGTGATTACTTACTCTTGAAAAACTCATGTTGTCTGTCACAAGACTTTCTGTGGCCTTCTAGGGACCCACAAATGCTTTTTCATTATCCTATAAATCAGTTTTATAGTAGACAGTACAACAGATTGTCATGCAAAGGATATTTAAAATACCTTTTTGTGTTTGAATGTAATGGAAATACATAGAAGAAATTAATATGAGATAACAATATCAGGCTGAATCTTATTTCTCCAGCTGTTGAGACCATACAGTTGGTTTCAGCTGGCTGGTTTCAACCAATTCATGCTGGGTTTAGCCACAGATTCCCCATTTCTTATGTCCAGCCTAAGGCAAGTGACTAGATTAGAAAATGATTTCTGCAACAATTTGGAAGAATTTGTTTATATGAAGCTTGCAGATTTGTTTGATCTATTTTGAACTACAAAGTCTGTTTTTGAAAGAGGTGCCTGTTCTTTTTCTAACTCTATCTTGGACATAAAGGCTAACACACCTCTAAGTGAGATCATAAAACCTGATGAGATTTTTGGTTCATGTGGAGCCTCCCAAAGAGTTAGCTTCTATCTAGAAGCATCTTTCTACAGAGATTTCTAGAGGCTTTATCTAGACCTGCATATTCCTAGTACTGCAAAAAGTAATTATTTCATAGCCTGCACTGCAAAACTTAATGTGTTCAGTTATAGTCTCTCCCTGAAACTATAACAAAAAAGTCCAACAGAGTAAAAATCTGCTTTGGGCAGTTTAGCTTTGTTTTATTTTCTTTGCACATGAATCTTACGAAGGAATAGTACACAAAATCTGTGCCTGAGCAGCATATCCAAGGGCCAGCGCTGAAACCTTTATGTGCTGGGAAGCTGAAGTACACAGACCTGATCTAGTGAGATCTATTACAGTGCCTAGTACTCATAAGAAAGAAAAATAGCAAAGCACTAACATAAAGAAAATTCAATACAAGGTGACAATTCTTTCTTTGCTTATGACTCAGGAAACAACATCTATCTGCCATATGAGGCCTTCAATTTGTTAAGGTTTTGACTTTCAGAACATTTGACAAAGTGTAAAACTTATGATCCATGTGCAGGAGAAGAGTAAGGCCAGTTCAACAAGAAAATGGTTTGGTGACAAAGACATCATAAAAAGCGCCCTGCTCTATGCAGTAATTACACTGTTCACAGCCACCATGCCCAGCACAACATTCCTGCTATTAGACTTCATACTTGAGCTGGCCAACAGGATGGTAATCATGGCATGATGAAATAGTTCTTCAAGCTGGTGGCTGCAAAATACTGCAGTGAATCCTACTCCTGAGCTGTAGCTATTAAACAGCACCGTCTTGTTAGTGTAGGGGGGAAATGGTGTGGTTCTGCATTGAATAACAGCGAAGAAAACATACCAAAACCATGTAAGGTATGTAACAAACAGACTGAATCTAATTCCTCTTTTTTTCAAAGCTAAAAGTATGCAATTACTATGAACAGTTTATTTAATGATGATCTCAGGAAGTATTTGAATCTAATAAGAATAAAACACTCCCACATTTGAAGAAGAAAAAAGGTCCACTGAGGTAGAGGTCAACTATTTTCCAACTGATATATTAACATGCTTTCACCTAGCCAAAGCTATACCGTTTGTACAGCGAGCTCACATTGGAGTCATCAGCTGTTTTGCACTGCTAATGGGCATTCCTGGGTATAAATGGTTTTGTCTTGCTGCCAATTAACATCCTTAGGGCCACCATCTCAGGACATCAGGCTATTGGTGCAAATCCTTCCCACTGTGAGATTAACCTTATTGTTTATAACAGATGTAGAATGTTGGAATGGACCGATATATTTTTATTTTTTTCCACAGATGACCTTTTTATTGCTCTTGATCTATTCTTCATTGCTCAAATACATGAAACAGTAAAGCCAGCACTACATAAAGCTGCAGATGTGATGAAAAAATAAGCACAGGGGCATGCAAATATAGGAAAATATTATATCAGCTATTAATGTCCATTGTAAATATAAGTGCATTTTAATCATTATCACTTCAAAAGGAAACTTCACTGTAACTTAGACCCAGAATCACTGGATTTAATTGCCAAAAGCAGGTTTGAAACTGACACACTCACTAGTCTTGATGGTTACATTTTACAGTGAGGTTTTGCAAATCATATTTTCCTGTCAGTTTAGGACACATCGCTGTATAGCATCAGAAATGAACAGTTTCACACCTGCCCCACATCTGACAGAAGTAATGAAAAAGGAATTGTTTCTTATGTTAGCCAGACAGTAGTTAAAAATATAAACTTTCCATTGAGGAGAGATCGGAACATACTTGATTGAAGAAACATGGTTCCTCCTATCCTTATGAATTTCCTGATACTGGAGGTGGGGAAAACCAGGAAGAAGTGGTGCTTTTGGACAGGATGGGCTGGAGTTGGCATACACTGTTTAGTTACAGCAGTAAGCTAGAGAGGATACTGTGCACCAGGAGGTGGTACCCAGACCTTGTATCCAATGGTCTGGTGCCTTATTATGAAACAGTCACAGTAAAAAAGGTAGAAAATCTCACTTTTTTTCAGTTGTCTCACTGTCTGCAGCATAGGAAAGATTTCTCACTGCTTTTTTACTCTATTACTCTACTTACAATCAGATATTGTCTTTCAAATGTGGATCTCTACATCTGCACACGTACCACACTTCAGGCAAAACTTCCCAATTTGCTACTAGAGCCATCAGTATCTCTCCTTCCCCAGGAAATCCCGGCACAGCAGGAAGCATTTGTGCTGGAACCTCCTTGCTTTTAAGAGCAGAAAGCTAATCAACTGCTTCAGTGGCACAATGCTTCGTGGCACCAGATGAGTATCTGATCCAGATGTGTGGTGTGATGAAGAATTTAAAGATTTTACACTGACTCTGACCTTTTTATGTTGGCAAAATACCATAATGCTGTAAACCACAGGGAAATCTCAGTGTCTGATATAGTTATGTAATTATTTATCTGAATACGTCAAAGACTGACAGAGTTATGTACTTACAACAAAACAAGTCTGACAGAAGAATATTATCAAATTACAGAGAATCCTTGAAACCCAGGCGAGAGTTGCAGGACTGTCTGCATGACAGCGTGAAAGGAGAAGAGAGGTGCTGTGCTCAAACACAGCTAAATCAGATGCTGCATTTTTCTGACCTGGCACTTGCTATTCCTCAGGTGCAGTAAATAGCTGTACTTACTAGATTTTTATTGACATCCTTATTGTCTGGAAACCACCCTGTGAGCTGGAACACTCTGGCGCTACCCACCTTATAATGCGTGTCCCAGTCACAGGGCCCATACCTGCAGCCTGGGAAGCCCAGCAGAGCTTTGCTTTCTCTTAAGGAAAGCTGAACATTCCAAGCAGATACTGCTCTTGCTGCAGTAGCTCATCTCAATAACAGCATCTGTAACAAGCAACCACTGCATTGTGTGCCTGAGTGAAGAGAAGATTGAACACACAAGAGCCCTTGGCTAGCAGGGAAGAATAAAGTAAAATGTTTTTTCCTCCTACTCATTTCTGGTTTCACTCAAAACTGTTTTAGACAAGTTAAACTGGACATGTGTATGTTCAGATTTATACTGTAAGTGTGCAATGATCAGCATGAATTCTTATTAAAGATGGATTATGTGAGGTGAAACAACTTAAAATCAACTGTCCTCCTGGCATGGAAACGGCTGCAGGGCCTTTCTGCATTCAGAAATAGAAGGTTTCAGCAGCCTCCAATAGGGAATGGAAGAACAGATGAAAAGGAATAAGCTAAGCCTATGACATCTGTTTAGTTCAAGAACCACTCAGACAGTCTTATTGTGCAGGGTAACTATAAAACCATCATAATATACAATAACCCTCAATGAAAGAGTCATGTATTTCACTTGTTTAATGGTTTGAGAGCCAGAGGTTTGATTTTCTTCTTTTGTATTTTTTATTCCTAACTACTTTTCACAGATAAAGTGATTTCTACAAAGTTCTCTCTGACGCACACCTGCTGGTAAGTATAAGGGTAAGGGAGACAGCTTTATGCAACTTCTAGTTTACTGCTGAGTTCTGTACAGTGCTCTGGGGAAAAAGGCCAAATATTGGTTTACATGCATTCTACCTTACAAAAATTATCTGAATTTCTTAAGAGTAAAGGAAAGACGAGTATTTGGTTTTCTTTAAACCTGTTTCACTAATTTTTATGATGCTTTGTAGTCTATTGTTTTGAAGAATATTGCTGAGAGAAATGACTACAGACTACATGTAGAAGTTGCCTTGGCAGGCAATATTGAGCTCTATTTTATGCAATTATAAGGCTGGAAAGAAACAAAACTGTTATCTCTGGAAAACTAACATTTTCCTCTTTTTAAGAAGATTTCTATTGCTTGGTAATCCAAAATGTCCCAAAGTACCGTAAAATGGCTGATAGGGGAATATTTAATATAATTTTGTCTAAGTTTACTGTAAGAACATGCGATGATGTTTGTAAAGTGATAGGAAGGCATTAAAAATGTATAGAATTCTTTGTATTATGTTTGATCATTCTTTTTTTCCTCCCCGTACACCAAGTCTCACCAGAAACAGAATATGCCATAGGCTAGCATAAGTTATAGAAGTTCTAATGTTCTTCTAATTTATGATTGTTGTTATGAGCTGTCAGGCAAAAATTCCCCAAAGCGTAATGAATCCCAGTTCTCAGCTTGCTGTTACCAGTGTTAATACAAACCAGCAGTATTAGGAGAAAAAAGCAGGTATCCATAAACACTAAGAAATCTGAATTTAAGTATGATTCAGATGTTACCTACCTTCCAGATTCAGAGCTACCACTGCTGTGTCATCCTCTAATCCTTCGATCACCTCGCACTTATATCTCCCATAATCCTCCAGTATTATATTTGTAATTATAAGAGAGGCATCATTCTCACTGCTTTCCCTCAGCAACACTCTGCCCTGGTAGTTTCCGTAGCTCTTTCTGCGGTGTCCCATTGCAACAAAGACGTCCACTTCTTTGAGGTAATCTGAGGTGAGTTTGGTCCACTTAATCCGGATCTTGTGGGCTCCTGAGCCAGCTGTTGATGTGTGTTCATGGTAAAATTTACATGGCAATGTGACATTGCCACCCCGGTGGGAGAAGATTTTAGCTTGCTCTGCTACCACAAGTAGACGGGGTCCATTTTCTGCTAGGAATCAAGGAGAAAACAAAAACAAGAATTAGTCTGCAATCTACCTTTTACAGAATGGATATGGTCAATGCCATAGCAGCAACCAGCTATATCATACATAAGGTCTGCAGCATCCAATCATTTTGTACCTATGTAGTAGTAGGGTGTATAAACCAGTTCTATATAATTATTTACTTAGCTGTAAGCATGTCTGTGTGTGCATACTCCCAGAGAGGCAGAATGGCAAACTGGTTTGCAGGAATGCCCCCTCATATAGGCAGAGACCATCCTATACACTCCATGGTCATGAAAATAAAGTTGTATAAATATATTATTTCTGGGGTTTCTTTGACAGGCTTATTTCACAGTCAAAAAAAGATTTCACAGTCAAAAGACAGATTTCACAGTCAACAGAGGTATCCAAAAATGAAAATGTTCCCTTCTTTCTGTACCTCTTGCCTGTGTTTTGCAAAATTGATTTAGCAAGCTCAGCGTTTCTGTAGATTTTGCTGTCCTCTATCACTAAGACACTGATCAAAGATAGTAATGCATTACCAGCACTTTGCTCACTGGAAAGAATTACTGACCTCACTCTATATAATAGATTGTAAAGAAAGACTTTGTCATTCCCTACATGTGTTCAGAAAGCCAATGAAACTGTCCAGAAATGTGATTCCAAACTTTAAGGCTTAGCCTGAATCACAGCATCACAGACTGGTTTGAGTTGGAAGGGACCTTAAAGCTCACCCAGTTCCAAGCCCCTGCCACAGGCAGGGACACCTTCCACTAGACCAGGTTGCTCCAAGCCCCATCCAACCTGGTCTTGAGCACTGCAGGATGGGGCAGCAACAGCTTCTCTGGGCAACCTGTGCCAGGGTCTCACCACCCTCACAGGGATGAACTTCCGCCTAAGAGCTCATCTCAATCTCCCTTCTGTCAGGTTAAAGCCATTCCCCCTTGTCCTGTCCCTACAGGCCCTTGTCCAGAGCCTCTCTCCAGGTTTCTTGTAGCCCCTTCAGGCACTGGCAGCTGCTCTGAGGTCTCCCCTTAAGAAGCCTTCTCTTCTCCAGGCTGAACAAGCCCAGCTCTCTCAGCCTGTCTCTGGAGAAGAGCTTCTGCAGCCCTCGCAGCATGGTCTCCTCTACACATGCTCAAGCAGTCTGCCTCTTTCTAAGTGCAGCAAAAGCCAAGGCTAAGTTCCTGAGTGCAGAAGCCACTGAGAAGCTGTCCCTATGCTGCAAGGAGGCATCAGAATCTGTAGCTCAGCAGTGTCTCCAGACAGTCCTGGGCTTCTGAGTCTTGTTGACAGGTCTGCTGACTAAATTATATATTAATCTAAACTGTAATTTCAGCCTACCTTCACTACTTGTCCATACTGGCTACAGTCAGCAGCAGAAAACACACCAGGGTATGGAGCATTTTATGATTATGGATAAAGTTCAGGGCTGGGAATTGCAAAGACAAACTTGATGAGTGCAAATGTGCATCTGCTTAAGGAAAACAGGTATCCCAAATGTGTAGTTCTCTGTCTGGAGATGCTGTTGCTATTACCTGCACAGGACACACCAGATAGGGCACCAGATTCCTCAAGAAGGAACAAGCTTGAGTGCTGCAAGTTGTTTTATCAGGATAACAGACCTCCCTACCTAGTGAAAAATCATTACTGAGGAGCAGATCACCCGCAGCTCCATAAAACTGGTTTTCTTTTTTACTGCCCTTCTTCACTGGAATGAGTAGCCCTGGGAGGGTTACTCCAGTAACTCATCTTTCCCCTTTCAGAAGAGAGCACACGAGCACAGAGGTGACCTGAGGCAAGGCACCATGGAAAGTGTTGCTAACACTGTTTTCCACAGGATGAGGAGAAGGAAGAAAGTAAAGGCAGCCAGAATGGTTTGTTAGTTAATTTCCATGTTTTCTTCAGAGGCAAAGATGTTCCACAAACTTCTGTCCACCTTGGGAGGAGGAATGTTATGCTTTAGGGCGTTATTACCAAGAAATCTGAATCAGAGCTCAACTATATTGGGTCTTTAATATTGAAATAGTCAATAAATATTAGCAGAAAGGACTGGGGCAGAAGGGAGAGTCTGACTCAGGCTGCTAACACTTACTCTTTCTAACAACAGCAAGTCTGTGCCAGCAAGACCTGGAGAGTTGCCCAGTGCACTCTGATTCCAGTGTTAGCTTCCTGATGTGGTGGTGTACCCCTCTCCTGGCTGCTTCCCATCTCCTCCGGCCCTTTGCAGCAGCCATTACCTACCTGAGTTTTCATCTCAGTAAATGTAAAGAACAGAGGGGATGGGAACCAGGGAAAGGAAAGCATGGCTTTTCTCAGCCTGTAGCACCTCTGCTGTCCCTGGAGTCTCAAAGGGAGATTCAATGCTTGAAACTTGCCTCCACCCTCAAGTTTTCTAAGAGAGCCAATTCTCTTCTACAGAAAAAGAGATGATGAGGCCTTCTCTCTGACCAGACAGCAGGGAAGAAAATTACATTGCTGCTGCTCCCAGACCTAGGAGAGGAGGAAGAAAGAATCTCTGGCTTTTGAGGAAAAGCACATATGAGGCTGGGGGATGCTGCATAGTTTCTTTTTGGGCTAGAAGACATGAAGAAGACATGCAGGCAGCAGGGATTTGGAATTAAAAATGAGATGACTGGGGTTTGGCAAGAGGCCAAAAGGTCTTTCTTATCCAGAAGCCAGTGAGAATCAGGGCCAAATTCACCTAACTGCATATTTTTGGGAGTATGGCAAAATGAATGGTCTTGGTCTTTCTGGAGTTGACAGACGAGGAGTTAAAATGCACAAAACAACAACAAAAAAAAAAAAAGTCAAAACACAGAGCAAACCACAATCCCTTCATTTATAATATGCTTAGAACTCTGGATGCAGCATTCCAGCTTACTGCTGTGTAAGTCAGCTTAAATGAGGAATGAATCCTGCTTCCTCGGTTACCTTACTACAACAAGCTGTTGAGAACTGGTGATCTGATTATGGAAGATGGGGTCAACACTATTGTACAGGCTTGTCAGATCTGTCTGCTTTCCTTATAGGGCTCCTGATGAGGCTACTCCTTTTGGATAAAATTATCTTTGTATCTAAATGGCAGGAATATCTAAAAGATGAGTGCAAGAAAGAAAAAGATGGGACACAAGTGTTAACCACAAAGTCTTGCATGTTACTTGAAGAAGAGAGTAATTTTTTTCCCCAAGAACTACTTTCTTTAGAAGTACCACCACAGAATTTGTAAGGGGAATGGCCAAACAACTATAAACTCTGCAAACACCAGACAATCCTTCGCTAATCATTCGTCTGCAACTGGACAGTTTGGATCCTTGCTGGAGACAACACAACTGCATGGATTGCCACTCAAGAGCCTCCGACAGTGAACAAATGGTGAGGAATGTGCTGGGCAACCTCCAGCTGCTGCTTCCATTGGGAACAGAGATAGTAACAGCCTGGTTATTGGCTCTGGTCTCAGCTCTAAGGCCAGAAATAGGATGAGAAAGGTTTTCTAGGTGGGCCTTTCACCACTGCAGATGTATTTTGCCTTGTAAACCAGCTTAGCTGTTAGTACAGAACCAGGCACCACTGGAGAGTACTTTGCCATATTGTTTTTACTCCTGCTTTCCTAATATCATTTCTGACAAGCTGTGGCCTTCTGTGAATCCTCCTGGCACAACTAGATGGATGACAAAGGCAACATAATGCAAAAAATCTGAGCTAGCTAAAAATGAGTTTGTCCAAGTTGCAGAAACTGACAAGCCACACAAGATAACACACAAAGCTATTCAGGTCATCCCTGCTGTATCTTAGTGGTGCCAAATCAAGCAGGTATATACTGCAGGCAAAAGGGTACCTTAAGCAACAAGCACGGGCAGCAGCACGATACCCCTCTGTTTTAGTTTCCACCACACTGAATGCTATGCAATTAGCACTGCTGTTCTGGTTATCATCACTTTGTACACATCTAACCTAGACTTCAGTGTGACCCCGATTTTAAGGACAGTAAGTGGACTTCCTCCCATGATGTTAGAGCTGTCAATTCAGTCTCACCTGGCTGGCTTATTGGTTTAGTTCCAAATCTTCCTTCTGTACACTTGCTTAGATCTGTTTGCCTTTTATGCTGGTTTTCTTTGCTGTAGGGTTTTCTTTTTGTTTCCTTTTTGTTTTGGATTGGACTTTTTTCTCTCTCTTTCTTAATTGGCTCCTGCACTCAAGCAATGTTTTGCCAGTTTGGAAGGCCAGGAACATAATATGGGTCAGAGAGGATGAGTCATGGCACAAATTGTTGGCAAACAGCTTTATCCACTTTACCCACCAGAAAGGTCAAGAAGCTTATACTGACCTGGCTACGAAACTTCATTATTCCCACATTTTAGTGGACTAACTTACAGAGCAACAGTGAAGAAAAAAATGTGCATTTTTAAAGAGAAAAAAAATCATGAAGTCAGGGATCAAACCATAGATGTGTTTTGTCAGATAAACTCATGTATTGCCAAATGTTCCACATTGCTAGTAAACCATTAGGTTAATAACATTGTGCCATCCTATTTTAAACATAGAGCTGCTTCTTACTGTCCCATAGGCATTTCCAGGCACTTGAGGGTAACTCTTATTCGAAAATATCTTCACTCTTCTTATAGTAGTGACAAGTTTAGTTAAAACTCAAAAATATTTTATGTGATAACAATAATTTCCACTTGCTACAATACGGACGGAAGTGCATTGCTGAAATACATGTGTACATTACTGATTTATGTGTGTATTACTCAGAGAACCCAAAGGAAGAATAATATTTTTCACATACTTTTCCTACTACATTTTTTTCTATGTTTTAAATAACTACCTTTTTATTTCTGCTTTTAGAAAAAAAAAAATCTAAAAATTTACATCATCTATAAGACTAGTAAATGCTGTTTTAATTTGTCCCAAGCATTAATGTAATTTTGTTTATATCATGAAAAAAAAAATATAAGCATTTACCCCCTATCATTGTGACAGATGGCATTGTGAATTAGTGGTTTAGGAGGCTGTGAAGAAATAAGAAATGATCATAGAATCATAGAATAGTTAGGGTTGGAAAGGACCTTAAGATCATCTAGTTCCAATCCCCCTGCCATGGGCAGGGACACCTCACACTAAACCATGCCACACAAGGCTCTCTCCAACCCAGCCTTGAACACTGCCAGCAACGGAGCATTCACAACTTCCCTGGGCAACCCATTCCAGTGCCTCAAGACCCTCCCAATAAAGAACTTCTTCCTCATATCCAGTCTAAACTTCCCCTGTTGAAGTCTGAACCCATTACCCCTTGTCCTCTCCCTACAGTCCCTAATGAACAGCCCCTCCCCAGCATCCCTATAGGCCCCCTTCAGATACTGGAAGGCTGCCATGAGGTCTCACGCAGCCTTCTCTTCTCCAGGCTCAACAGCCCCAACTGCCTCAGCCTGTCTTCATATGGGAGGTGCTCCAGTCCTCTGATCATCCTTGTGGCCCTCGTCTGCACTTGTTCCGACAGTTCCATGTCCTTTTTATGTTGAGGACACCAGAACTGCACACAATACTCCAAGTGAGGTCTCACAAGAGCAGAGTAGAGGGGCAGGATCACCTCCCTTGACCTGCTGGTCACGCTTCTTTTGATGCAGCCCAGGACACGGTTGGCTTTCTGGGCTGCAAGCACACACTGATGGCTTATGTTCATTTTCTCTTCAACCAACACCCCCAAGTCCTTCTCCACATGGCTGCTCTGAATCTCTTCTCTGCCCAACATGCAGCTGTGCCTGGGATTGCTCCAACCCAGGTGTAGGACCTTGCATTTGGCATGGTTAAACTTCATCAGGTTGGCATCAGCCCACCTCACAAACATGTCAAGGTCCATCTGGATGGCATCCCTTCCCCCTAACGTATTAACCGAACCACACAGCTTGGTGTCATTGGCAAACTTGCTGAAGGAGCACTCAATCCCACTGTCCATGTTACCGACAAAGGGGTTGAACAAGACCGGTCCTAACACTGATCCCTGAGGGACACCACTCGTTACTGGTCTCCAACTGGACACTGAGCCATTGAGCACAACTCTTTGCGTGCGGCCATCCAGCCAGTTCTTTATCCACTGAGTGGTCCGCCCATCAAATTGATGTCTCTCCAACTTAGAGACAAGGATGTCGTGTGAGACAGTGTCAAACGCTTTACACAAGTCCAGGTAGATGACATCAACCGCTCTACCCCTGTCCGTCAGTCCCGTAGCCCCATCATAGAAGGCCACCACACTGGTCAGTGAGGATTTCCCCTTAGTGAAGGAATGCTGGCTGTCACTAACCACCTTGTTGTTTTTCATGTGCTTCAGCATGGCTTCCAGGAGAATCTGCTCCAAGATTTTGCCAGGCACAGAGATGAGACTGACTGGTCTGTAGTTCCCCGGCTCATCCATTTTCCCCTTCCTGAAAATGGGGTTATATTTCCCTTTTTCCAGTCATCGGGAACTTCACCTGACTGCCATGATTTTTCAAATATGATGGACAGTGGCTTAGCAACTTCATTGGCCAGCTCCTTCAGGACCCGCGGATGGATTTCATCCAGTCCCATCGACTTGTATGCGTTCAGGTTCCTAAGGTGGTCTCGAACCAGATCCTCTCCTACAGTGGGCCCTGGGTCTTCATTCTCACTGTTCCTACATCTGCCTTCCAAGACTTGGGTAGTGTGGTCAGTGAAGACAAAACAAAGTGTGGATCAAAAGCAGGCCTGGAAGGGCTGTAAAAGGTCTTAACGAAGCAATGAAATAAAAGTCTTTTAAACTGGCACAGCTTCATTTTGTAGTATGGAGTCACTACACAGATAAAAGTGGAAGACAACAGAGCAATACCGCAAGTGCTGCATTAAGAAATCCTCTCGTTCTAATAACATTGGATTTGATGCTCTGAAAGTATGATGTTGCTTAAAGTACACTGGTATGAAATGAAAACACAAAAATGAAACCTGAACTCATAAAATATATGCTATTCAAAGAAAAGAGCAGAACACCTCACAGCCTGAATTACTGACTTTACTACTGATAGTTGGTATGGCAAACCTGATGGCAGAGATAATAGCTCATCTACCACTTTAAGAATGTGCCATGTGTTTCTGGACAACAGTTTAATAACAAATACATGTAAGGAAAGTAATTTAACCATTAACAGGCTGATTAGTCTGACCTCAACAGCTAACAGGGCATTAGAACATTCTTTTGAAGAAAAAGTGTTGAAGAACAGAAATGGAATATGTCATTAGAAAGAGGGATAAATTGCAGTAGATACCTACCAAAGGATACCAGGCTTATTTGAGATAAAATGTATAATAACAGTAAATGTATACTGCTAGGGAAATGTGATGCATCAATTACTTGAGCTCATTTTCAATGATACTGGAAATATATGGAATTAGGATGGAGAAAATAGCTGGTTTGGTAGAAATGTTGTTAAGTGTCTAAGAGCTAGATAAAGAGGAGATTATTGCTTGGTCTGAAACATCAATGATTAGCCTAAAAAAAGTCCAGTGAACTGTCTCCAGCATAATTTTTGAGACTTCTTAATATTTCCACTAATTTTACCTTATAAATGTGACCACTGAATTAATAAAATTTTCACATGGTATATTATGCATCACTGAAAGGAGAAGAATAGGTATTTAGAACATTTGAAGAAAGAAGGATGGAAAATGTACGGTAACATTTCATGTTGCATACACAGATTTTGAAGACCTAGAATGAAGAATTATTCATATAAACCTAGTAACTGGCAATTGCAAGTGATGAGGGAGAATGACTGCTAAATATTATCTACCACAATAGGTGATTGATCAGCACTGCAGCGTGGCTGGGAAGAGTACAAATTTGATCCAAAGTCTGAAAAACAGTGCATTGATAGCTGAAAAAAAAAATTTAGTTATGCCAGTGTAAATTATTATCCGGAATAAAATCCTGGCTGGGCACACTCAGGAAGTATGCATTCAAACAAGAACAAGTGTAGAAAAGAACAAGTAACGTTACCAGGTAACTGGAGGTTATACACTTAGGTAAGAATTTGGAAAGGCTTGCTCAAATGATAGCTGTGAGGATGTGGTGTTAACTTATTAACATCTTAAGATGAATATCAAAGAATAATTTTTTTTATTTGAAACTAAGGAACAACACTAGAAGCATAAGGCCATACAACAGCTGTGAATAAACAGTGAGAATCAAGAGAGCGGTTTTTGTAGCAGAAATATAGTGTCCAAAACTACCTTATAGTAATGTGTTTTTTTTTTTTTTAAATCAAACTAGATCTACAGAAGATTGCCTGATGTGAAGAAACTGGAATAGAGGACAGTTTAGTTCATTACCTCAAGAGATCCCTTTCAGCTCCGTGTACTTGACTACACAACATCTATACCCAGCTTTTGTTATTCCAAGGCATTCCAAAACATGCAATCCAAAAGGAGGCTGGATATCAGCTGCGGAGAGGGAGACTACACTCCTTAATGTAATACAGAATACCTTTTTTATGAAGCTGTAACACATGTTCCACTGGCTTCCTGATTTCCAGCTCATTTCCAGCATATATATTTATACAGCATTGGGCATAGTGGACTCCCAGAGCTTTTGGGATTCCACAATTCAGAGAGGAATGAAGAAAATTAGTATTGAAATACTAATGTAAGTTCCAAGCAGTTTTATTCTTTTTATTTGTGGTCTATGTATTTCAGAGCCTGAAGCAGCTGATGAACTAAGCTCATGGCATAGCTCAATTTTAAGCTTTCCTTGAAGGAATAAACTTGAGGTTCTGATGAGTTTTCATAAGTAAGGAGAATGGTCCATCTTTAAACTTTTATCACGTTTGAACTATCTAGCACTTGCAGACTGCACTGTACACAAGCTGAAGGACTAGTGTGATAAGCCACATGCACGACTTCAGAATTACACTAAACTGCTGACTAAGCAAGTTTTGAATGGGTTTAATTATTTCCACTTATTTAACCTTTCAAAAAGATAAACTGAGTTCAGAGATAAGAAACTGCATTATACAAGGAAAGGCAAACTATGTATGTCTTAAACATTGATGTCAAGTTTGAAATTTACCCTAGGTAACAAATATTCATCATCTCACAACAGTGATATACCTTCATTTTGATACAACATATTCATTTGACCTTCATCCTCTGAACTTCCTTGACGTGAAGCCAGCTATCTGTTATTCCTTACTCGACCTTGACAATCTGAGTGCCTGTTTCAATAAGTGCAGTGTATCTTTAACTTCTGTGACTTTCCTGTGAACTTCTGAATGTTAAGACTTTCTTAGTAACCTGCCCTAACTTGGTAATTCATATTTACACAAACACTCAAATAACACAGTTTGCCGGCTGAGAAAGAGAAAGGAATCAATCTTAAAGAGAGAGAGAGAGAAAGAACAATAATGCTGTATTTCTTAATTTTGCAAGATTGATTTTAGCCAGCCTCAAGAAATTTATAAGTGAAAGCAGGAAAATCCCTGTTAGTTCTGCCTATCCATATTGCATAAATCCTCTGCTTTTTTGTTACAGAGGATGGCCCTCAATGACTAAAGCAGGGACTGAAAAAACAGCTGCATTGTACTGCAGACTCAAACCCTGCTACAGCTATAAGCTCTAGGACTCAAACATGAATCAAATGTGATTATGCAGAAGGCCAGTATAATACCTAGTGCGAATTAATGGTATGAGGAAAGACACATTTCTTCTGGGGTAAGCTATTTTTTTTTCCCTGATTTGAACTGCCTAATTATGATCTCAGATGTGCTGAGCCTTTTAAAATAATCATCAGCAATAAATTTATGTAATGTGAAGAACTATGTATGACAGTCCTCTTAAAACCAAATATATTCCACAATAAACTAAAGGTGTTACAACTATTGCAATTGCTTATTTCTTACTTTAGGAAGCATGCGGTTTTCCTTTCTCTTAAATTATGCTGTACTTTACTCACTAATCTTTGCAAGGTCGTGACTAAGTGCTATTAAGCAGTGCGACTTTCATTTTTTTTTTTTTTTACTTTCTGTAGGAGTAATAGTAATGCAACAGAACCAGAAAAGAAAAGGTGTGGTCATCAGTAATAATAGTATTTTCTAAAAAGCACAACTACACGAAAAAAAAATAAGGCTCATTAAGCACGTTATTCTCAGCAATAATGTTTTCCTCAGCAATCTGTAGATACTGGTATTTTCTCACATATCTTACCTTGAATGTGAACAATTCTCTCATGACCCAGACTTGAGTTGTCAGAGTGAGGTTCAGCCCAGCAGACAGAAATCAGCACCAGAAAAAGTAGACTCTTCATCTTTATAGTCAAAAGAATCTTCTTCACTGTAAGGGCATCACATACAAAGAGGCTTGTGAATTTTTGGATACCTTTAGTGTGGCACTGCACAACTTGTTACAGCAATGGTCTTAAAAGGGGTTTATAAGATATTTAACCCACTCAGCTGAAAAAGTTACGGCAGCTACTAATTTTTTAGATATGAAGACTGGATATTTTTATCGCAGACTTTCATTAAATGAAACTGCCAATCCATATTTAACTCTGCCTACGCAGAAATGCAACATGAAAAAATAAAAGCACACACACAATTATCCATAAATCAAACTCCTTGCAAGATCATATGTGAGCAATACCTGTGTTTCAAAAAAAGGTTCCAGTGTACTTTTGCTTTTCCAGACTTACTCTAGATCTGGTCTGCAAATATAGTTAAAACAATCAAAGCTATCACTATATCTACATCAACTGCATGATGCAATCTGCTGGTGATAGATTTTCAAGATTAAAACAATCTCCTCATAGGTTTTGGCATTTCAATCAAGACTGCAAGTTAACTTAGCAGTCAGGGTGGTAAGTTTGCTTGACCGAAGCAGTAAAGAAGACAAAACATTTCTGACAAAACATTTCTTACACTGACTTGAAAGATCTATTTTATTTCAGATCCACTTACCATTTTAAAAGATGCCTAAATACACAATGAAATGCTCGAAACCAGGCACAAAGTAGGTTACAGTTGTATATGCTATCACTGCAGCTGCCCTGATTGATTTTTCATTCATTTCTACCTAGAATGCTGACGCACTAACTTAAGTGTGCCAGGTAGGGTCTCTGCAGTCAGCAGAGCTGAGCGCTGCAGGGAAAATCTCTGCCAGCCTCTGAGCTGTAATTAGGCAAATGAAGACCTGAAATAGAAAAGGAGGCATAAAATACAAGAGGTTTTATGTAGAGGGTTCAGGCTGCTGTGTGTTTTATAGGTATGATTTTTATGACCCTGATTTCTTGAAATAAAAGTTAGCTATTTTTCAACTTTGCCTTTCAAGAGACTCAGATTTTTTTCCCCAGTCATGAAAGAGTGGCTACATTATTAGCCTATTTTTTCTGTGATGCAGAGACAAATTTATTTTCCCCCCCTTTTTCTCTAACAAGGTAGAAATACATCAGTTACAGTGCACTCTCAACCAGAACCTGAGTCAATGTCTGAACTTTGCCAACAGCTCCTGTCCCCAGACTTAAACACCTACATGTTTCAAGTCTAGAGTCAAATACTGTAATCTGAGCCAACCTCTATTACAGAGTAAAATGCAGAAATGCTGCTTCTATATTTTCTTAACAGAACATGCATGTTACTTGCCTGCGCTTCCATTTGTTCAAAGCAAGTTTGGGTGGGAGTTCAAAGCCAATTCAGCATCCCTTACTCCTTACTGTGGAGTGTCTAGAGGTAGCACAAGTGCTGGCTGCACAGTTTTCCAGGTGGTCCATACTCAGTAACCCAAGGCTCTCCAGCCACTCCCTCTTTCCTGGAAAGCAGATGACCTCCATTCCAGAGAGCAAGGACAGATGCAGCTCCCCCAGGAGCATGTCAGCCTGAGCCTTGGCTAACCAGAGAAGTAGTATTCCTCCTGCACACTGAACCACCAGCCTGGCTGATGGAAAGGGCAGGGTACACTAGTGTAATACCAGATGTCTCTTTTCCCCACAAATCCCAGACCTAGTACATGATGCTTTCCCTCTAAGAGTGAAGAAAGCTTCAGGTTTGGGCTTTTTTTTTTTTTTTTTGGCTGTTGACTAAAAACGGTCAATCTTTTTTTTTCGTTTTCTCTTGGTTGGAAGTGAGTGTTATTGATTTGAAAATAGACTGGGTAACAAAGTATCTTCTATTTTGAAGATGAAGTTTATTCTCACCT
Source organism: Myiopsitta monachus (assembly GCA_017639245.1). Classification (NCBI taxonomy): domain Eukaryota; kingdom Metazoa; phylum Chordata; class Aves; order Psittaciformes; family Psittacidae; genus Myiopsitta; species Myiopsitta monachus. The sequence continues at coordinate 74,881,184 of CM029941.1, forward strand.
CAGTCTGCAGCCTAAAGCCTATGCTGGATATAAACCTCCTGGATGCAGTAAGTGGGAGTAAAGCCCATGGGGGATGCACGGACCTGCTCTGGGAGCACCTTAGCTGTGCATTAACATGTTGCCTCTACCCCTTGCCACAAACCTAGTATTTTCCATGGCACTAGTGAAAAGAAACAACCACATAATCAGACTAGAGGTGGTACTACAGCATCTGCATCTCCACCAAACTCCATGTGGACAGGGGCTGGGGCTCTACTGTGGAATAAGAAAGATTTACCTTCTGGTTACATGGGTGGAGAACTCCACATATGCTCCTCTTCTTTGTCAAGGTCTCCCTAATATGATGGGGGAAAGTTCTCCACGTAGCATCATCAGGTTATAATTGTCAAAATAACTAGTTTCTGGAATGCACTGAGTGGGCAGGATATACTTTTCAGAGATACTGGCATGTACCTTCAAGCAAATATCATGTTACTTTATAAAGCTTATATGACAGCATCACACAAGTGGGATGAGAGGAAGGTCAGAATGACTTGGATATATCTTCTTTTCCTTTTCCTCTATTTCCTGAATGCAGCTGAACAATTTCAGATGTCACACCTTACAGACATGGTATTAAATCAGCCTTATGGTCAGCATGGGTTTTTTGAGGGATATGGTGGTACTTCAGCTTTGTTAATAGGCAAAGTTTACCGTGCTGGGCTTCTGGTTCCAGAGACAGAAAGGACAGCCTAAATTGTTCATTGTGTGCACAGGAGCACACACACAAATAGCAGGCATGTGCACACGTCTGTGCCCTGTTTGACACTGATAATGTTCATCTGCACCTTTGAAGTGTATTTGTCAGACTGCACAGAACCAGCCAGAGCTTAAAAACTATTTTCCAGGGGAGCAAATACCTGGTTTATGTTTTAGAAAATGCATCTATCACATATCTTGGCTTAAGTCACCCATTGCTTCAGACCTGATGTCAATCAACAAAGAGTAAAGTTTTAGCTGGGCAGAATCATCACGCTGCGAGCCATTTAAACCCTCCATGTAAGTCTGAGCAGTTTTAAGGCTGCTCCCTTTTACCGCCATGTACAGCAGGAGCTGAGGAAATGTGGGTGCCTGAAGTAAGGAATACCCTGACCTCCTTTCACTCTCCTTGGGATTCCCCATGATGGAAGCTGTGGCATTATGCCAGAGCAGTGAAAAGCAATTGTTACCAGGCCAAGAATTTGACCCCTGGTGCTTTGTAGGTCATCCAAAAAGCAATTAGCCAGAGGAATTCATATCCTCATCTCCAGCCAAAGCAAAAGAAGTTAGACTACATTTCTGTAGCAGCCAAGGAAGACCTTCGGGGAGACATCATAGGTGTGGATGTTTTCATATTAAAATTTATAAAATCTTGGCTGAGAGTGATTTTTTTGTAAGAAATTGTAATGATTAGTCACACTCGCAAAATTTGCACTGGTTTCAATTATTGCAGTTTTTGAGTCTGTTATCTCCGTGCACGACACAAAGAAGCTGAAAAGTAGCTTTTAAAGGGAGACCTCAAGGCTCAGGGAAATAGTCAAGGTGACTGAACATTCAGTTTTAAAATTCTTAAGAACTCTTCATTCTTACATGCAATTTAAAATTCTAATCTCAATCACCCTCAGAGAAGGCAGTATTGTAACAACATACTATGCCATCTTCTCATGTGTGTAACTTCATAGTGCAAAGAAAGTTTAGGAGGAGAGAAGTCCAAAAGCAGGTACCTTTGGAAGGAGATGAAGTACCAGTGCAAGAGACAGAGAAAACCTATCTCCTACAGCAGACACAGAGGATTTCTTCATAAAAGGTTCTTTCTGTGAGGTTTTCTATATTTAATACAGTGAGACCCAGCAAGTAAAGGTAGTAATCAGTAGTATCTAAAACAGGTAACAAAATCAGTAAAATCAGCCTCAATAATTTAGGGTTGAAATAGCCCCCAAATGTATGGACTCACATCTGAGCACAAACTTGCTGTATAATAAAACCCTTCACAGCCCCCCTCTCTGTAGAGCTCTGTTCATCTGCAGATTGGTGTTAAGCACAAGAAAACTACCTATCAATGAAAAAAAATTATATATTTTCAGAGAGAGGGCATCAGCTGCAGTAACTGAGTCTCTTATCTTTAGACACTGGCAGTAGACAATAGAATAGGATGAAGACAAGGTTAGACAGTACTCACACACTCTCTTCAATAGCTTTTCCTAGAACTAGAATACTTCAATATAGCAAATTAGACAAATTTCTGGTACCAAAAGACTGGTTCAAACCTCCTAAAAGTCATACCTTATACATATATATATACCTTATATATATGCATAGACACCCCAGTTTAGGCAACTGAGTCAAGACACAAGGATGGAATTCAGCTCCAGATCATGGACACCCAACTTAGTGTGTCTGTATATAAATGTTTTACCTTTCACTCAGGAGTATAAGGTATTGTTACAGTCATTTTACACGTAACCACTACGGCCACTGGAAGTTAGATGTGTGTTTAGTTGACCTAGGATGTCTTTTTTCTATTCACTCTTGTCTTTCAATAACTTCATCTACCTACAGTGTGACCTCTCTGGAGAAGTGGGAATTATGTGCTTGAATCTTGCACACTCGTGTGGAGGGCACATTTTATACAGCTTCTTTGGCTGAGTGATCTAACAGGAGGCTGTTTTGCCAACAAAATACAGATGCAAATTCATTTAGTCAAGGACTCATCATGCAGGATTAAAGGGACAGCGAGGGACAGAGGTGCCTGAAGTGTAGACTTGGCTCAGGGGTTCCTTACAAACCGTGATTCAGTGTCCCTCACATAATTAGTATTTCTTTCGGCTAACTCTTCCCACTCAGTACGATAAGCAACACCTTAAGAAACAAATACTCATCTATTGACCACAGAAGAAGGGTGAGTGTTCTGACTCATTCTGGTAGCACTGTCACTCTCATTTTCGATGTCCTGGTGCCAGAAGTAGGCAACTAAAGTAGGCAAAAACAAAGTTGAAGGGCACTAATTTTCTTATAAGTATTTACAGTCCCCTTCAAAGAGCTTCCAGTCTCCAAAGGCAACAACAAAATACTCCATTCCAGCTACAGACTTAAGACCTCAGTAAAATCAAATGGAAATCCACTTCTTGACCTGATATGCCCTTAAAACATCAAGTCTTGATTCTACTTTTCATTTACTTTGTTAAGAAGACAGGTTCTACTCAGTGTAAAAGTCCCCCAGGCTGATGGAATTAAGGCAAGACAGATTCAGCAGACTGGTCCCCAAGTTAAATTGTTCCCACAGAATAAACTTTGCCAATGCCACGGCAAAAAGAAAGAACAACTGGTGGCATAACAATGATAATCTTTACATGCTCTATTAGAATGACTTAGAGCAAGCATTCCAAGACCTCCTCCCATGCCACTTCATTAGTTAAGGCAGTTTGGAAATGTGTGAGACTGTGTGAGTCTTGGGGCCATCTAAAGTGCCAGACGGCCAATGTCTGGAGAACAGGTTGTCATAGTAGTTCCCTAACCACAGGCAGAACAGTCCAGTGGAAAAGCAGCATGACCATTCAAAGACATCTGGAATCCCCTGGAGTCTATTAGTTTCCTGGGAAGAATGCTGATAAATTGCTTGCAGGGAGAAAGAAAATATCTTTACAGTCTTTGAAGTGTCTGCCTTGTCTTAAACATGAAATCTATTCCAGATACACAGGGTAACAATGGTAACAATACTTTTGACATTATTCATAGAGTATAGCCAAGGTCATGTGGACTAGCTTTATGACTAGAAGTCAGAAAATTTGGTACTCTAGGTTTAATGCAAAAAAGGATAAGGCAAATCTGCTTCAGTTAAGGTCTGTCATTGATGGAATACTGGTCACTCAGTCCTTTGGGCAGTTTTCTCCCTTTTTCTTTATAATGGACTACATAAATATGTCTTTAGTTCAGGAATCTGGATGTTTTTGCTTCAAGTATGGCAATGGGATGCTCTCTTGTAACAGGTAACGTGGCAACATAGAATAGAGTTGTCTTTCTTTGTTTTACAAAGCAGATCCACTTGCTTGCAGTCCTTCCATTTAGAGCAAGTATTTACTTCAATCGCCACACGTACTACTGGTTTTCAAATAACTTCTGCAGTCCAGCCTGAGAGCTGGCTCTCCAGCCAGATTGTGCTTCATCAAAAAGCCTCTTTTAGACTTAAGCTTGCAAGCCTGGAGGTCATTGGAAGTCATTAAGAAAACCTGACCTCTTTTCCTCATTTTTTCTTACCTCTTGGTTGTATTTACAAAGCTAGTTTTTTTCATCCCAGGCCCCCTCCTATCACTTACACATCTTCTTCAAGGTGTTTTCTTGGTTGCAGATATACTTCCTAGTTGCCTAACTTCTGCAAGGACATTCACTTTGGGAAGTTCTGACAGAGTTTTTTATCAGCTTCTTTAACCTTTACCCTATGGATGCATCCAGCCCTGCCAGGTTTTTTTGAATGCTTGGATTTTTACAGGGACATAAATGACTTAAGTTTCTAATAGTTTGTTTCCCTGCCAAAGGTGAATAAAAAATTGGTTTCCATCTTCTTTGGATCATTAAAAAGAAAATCTCATATATGATATATCAGTTGACAAAGTAGGTTCTTACAAACTGTTCTTTTGACCTGTTTATACTATTAAATAAAAATTTTGTTATATTATTAATTATTATTATAATTGATGTCTTTGGGAATTTGAACTGCCTTTCTATATATAAACATGCAGGGCTAGATTTCATGCTTTTAAACTGAATGCTTAGGACTATTTCTAAGCAGTTGGGGGCAGAATTTTGGAGCTTTTTGTGTACAGTGAAAAGGCAAAAACTTTTTCTCAAAGCCCATTCCAGTTATTGGACATTCTGACATTTAATTCATTAATTAGTATTAGATTGAGACACTTGCTGATGGAGACTCTAAGACTGTTAGCTCACACTGGCAATGTTCAGGTTAGTGAGCATCAGAGCAGCACTTCTAACTATTTCTTCGTCACTAAGCTGTGCCAGGACAGGACCCAGGGTGACAAGAAAAAAAATTCTCTAAATCCTAGCCTAATTTAATGGTTTTTTTCTGCTCATCCATCCTACAACAAATGCTGTATTTTCCCAAAAAGTCCTCCTGTGCTCTCAGCTGCCTAAAAACTGCCGAAGTTTTGAATCAGACTGAGAAGATGTATTTAAGTGACCTAAGTCTTTTCCAGTTTCCAAGAAGTGTAAACTTGTTGGAAAAGCTGTTATTACACATTAAAATCAAAATGAGGCCCAAACACAACTCCCCTATAAGGAAAAGAAAGACTTTTTTTTTTTTTTTTTTTTTTTTAATATGGCGAAAAAGGAATGAGTTCAAGAGAAGACAGGAAAAAATCATGTAATACTGTACGTGGAAATTGTGTCATTGTAGACAACAGCTGTCTAAACTCCTTCAAAATTTTTGATAACTCACTCAAGCAAATGATCTAATCACAATTTAAAAATTAGTCTTACACTTTTTGCTTCAGAAATATTTTTAAATTTATGGGAATGGTAAAGTTAGGAAACAGTCCATGTAATGCTAATATCCTAAGACATGCAAATAGGCCAGATCCTATATGTTTAAGTAAGGGAGATGCAACATCTCCGACTTACCTCACATTTTATTCAATGAAGTTCTCATTCCTTTTCCCCAGATAAGCTGACTGCACCAGCAACATAAAAATTAAAAACATTAAGACTGCTTTCACATCCTTTAAGAATCCCACTGTGTGAGAGAACAGATGCACTGCCAGACTTACTGCGTGGGAGCCTGGTGTCAGTCTGCTGTAAGGAATCACAAGCAGTATACTGTTTTTTGGCATGGATCCTGATGCAAAGCATAAAATGGGACTCCTTGTCCAGCCAACCATGAGTGCTTAGTCCTGGCCTCCCTCTTTTTTGTGGCCTGAGAATTGCAGTGTTGGCACTCTCAATGTCATTGAGAATGACTTTACCAAGCCACTCAGTTTCCTAAAGAAATAATAAGTGTTATAATGCTCTGCATATTTTTAAAATTACTACTACACATTGCCAGTGCAAGTTCCCATTGAATCATTATTTCTAAAAAGGTAAACACTTCAATTTTACATCAAACACCTGCTTCTTACTGCAATGATATACAAGTTTTCTTTGGGAATTTGGTCATGAAGAATTAGCTGAGGGTGCAGCCAGACCAAAGCCATATGGGGATCACTCATAAAAGCACATTTTTTTCAACAATTTTTTTAATTGAATTAATCATCAATCAATGGCAAAACATACTTTCTACTGAGATTAGTTATTCTTAAGAGGAGGAAGGTCTAGAGGTTAAGGCATAAGTTCATACTCTGGGGGGCATGAGTTCAACTCTATCCTTTCTACTCTTCATTTGGGACCTTGGAGGGGGGTGGAAGTGGTGGGAAGGATTGGTTTGAGGTATCTTAGCTCACTCTGTGACACAGTTTAACAGTAAAAACAGCAGTAAAAACAGAAAACTGTTGCTCATAGGGTACTGCAAAAGCGGATATATTTAGAGTTAGAAAAAGCTCTCAAATTCTGCAATAAGACATATTGGTATCTAGAACAGGAATGGACTTCTTTATTAGGGGTCCACTTACAAACACAGCACGCCTTCATGTGCTGACGCACAATGTTCATAGAATCATTGAATTACAGACTGGTCTGGGTTGGAAGGGACCTTAAAGCTCAACCAGTCCCAATCCCCTGACACAAGGAGGCACACCTTCCACTAGACCAGGCTGCTGCAAGCCCCATCCAACTTGGCCTTGAACCACATATATACATGCAGTTGATTACATGTATGCACACAAGCATGCAGATGTCTACTTGTACCAGTTTCCCACTGCTTTTCTTAAGTATCTTTTCACTGCAATACCTCAAGACTGAGAGCACTGGGAAAATGTATGACTTACGGTTGCTTAGTTAATTTCTTGTTATTTAAATTCTATTGAAAAAAACACTAAACATTTTAAAGATTGTAGATGTTTGTAAGACAATGTATCTAAATAAAAGCAATGCTTTCAAACTGTACTGCTAAACAGTGTTATCAGTATTAAGCATATACTTTTTTTGGTTGGTTGGTTGGTTTACAAAACAAACAGCGATAGCAAAAATACCATATACTCAAACTATGGTCTGAAAGTTATTTTTGAGGCAAAAAAGTGCATGACTCAATTATTTATTAAAAAAGGGTCAAATATTTATATAAAAAAGTATTATTTGCTGGCATACAGGGACAATAATAGAGACTTGTACAGACATCTTTGTTCAGTCAGATGAGAGAAAGATGCCAAAAATTACTCTTCATCCAAAGGTCTAGATTTTGTGTATACCAGGTGCAGATATCGGATAATAGTGATTGCAACTCACCACTTTGAACTAAGTAAGTTAAAAGCAACACCAGAAAGAAATAGGAAAATAATTTCTTGGATTCAAGAGGAAAAGATAATAATGTGAAAATCTGTAAACTGACAGTCCTGAAGAGATATATCCGGGAAGCCAGAATGGTTCTTTGTGATGAGTGAACAGTAAATACTGCACCAGAGAAGGAGAAAAGCTTTGCTACAGATAGATCAAACCAGACTAGTTGTTGTGTAAACAAGAACTTCATCACAGTCCCCTCTTGGTTCCCAGGAAAATATCAAAACACTGGCTGTGACTCAAGATGGGAAATTATTATTTAGAATAGAGAAGGAAAAGACTGGTATAAGGAGGCAGAGAATTTGGGTAATGTAGTTGTGCTAAATCACAAAATTTTGCTAGAAGCATAACCAGATGAGTTCAGGGAGTAATCTCAGGACCAGATTTCTTACATGGAGTATTTTAATTGATGAGCTGGCACAGAAAGTAGACACATACAATTTCATCTGTGGATAAAAAAATATTGAAGGTGTTGTCTATATGTAGCAGAATCAGCACACGGTACTGGATTAAGTAAATGGTTAGCTAGATGGCCTCCAAAAGTGCTGCTAGAGAAACTGAATTTTTGACAACGGAGCTCCAGGGAGTGTCACAGAGCTGGACAGACCACTTTGTATCACCATTGGCTTGGCAACCTCCTTGCCAACTCTGTACCACTGCCCACACTTTCGGATATACTGCCTGCATCCCTGGTCTCATGAAGTTAGGAAGTACTCATTTAGAATAGGACACATGCAGGCAAGGCCTACTGTGGCAATCAGGGAAAAGAAAAACCTGTTTCATAGAAGGAAACTGAAAGAGCTTGTCTTGATTTGTTTAGCAAAACAGAGCGGAGCAAGGACATAATTGCTGTCAATAAATATAGGACAGAGTAAATGCCAGAGAAGAAAATTTCAGCTAAATTTTACGAACAGAACAAGAGGGCCATATATAAGTTGAAACTGGAAATTAAATTTTTTTGAGGTAGAGAAAAACATCACAGCCTTCCCAAAGATATTTTAGCATGGAGGAAAGAAACCCAGCTAGTTTTGAATCAGAACTTTCTTGCTCTATTAAAAGCTGCCTGGGATGAAGGAAAATGTGAACAGAAAAGGACTATGTCATGACATAGGAGATCACTTTTGTTCATTCTTGTACACCTAACTTTTGGCAAAGGCCTCAATTTAAGTAGTTTAATCAATTCCTATTTCAAGCAGAATTTTTTTCTTTCCTCTTATGACAGGTCCAAACTCTCCTGGCTACTGCTATTGATGAAACAATCCAATATACTCAGACAGGGCCTCCCACTGCACCATACACAGCTACAAACCTGCTCTCAGTAACTCTTGGCACTGACAGCAAAGCACCTTTCTCATCATTGGGTCTTCTTATGAGAGATGTCTCAAAGCAGCTGTTAATATTCTGACTAAGTATCTGACTCCTGTGATTTCCCAGGCAGACCCTATGTGTTACAGAACCATGCTGTTGTCCCTGATACCAATCATTAAACATCTGCAAATGAAATGGAGAAACATGTGGCTGGCTTAATGGCCTGGCTTTTGCAATGCTTAGTCATATGGAAGGTTTAGCTCTGTCTGCTACAGTGATTACGTGCAAAACATGAAGAAGATAGCTTTCTCATGTTCCAGAGGTGTGGTAGGGCAATGCAACTTTTTCACAATGCGTTTTAGCTGTGATCCTTTTGAAATTTAAGATGATATAAAGATAAAGGAAAATGGCAGTTTCATTTCCACTTTGGACCACTAAGAAGAATGATTGAGGATACTATGTTGAGAAAACAAAGAGAATTTTGACACACACTTGTAAATCAAAGAAGTAGCATGAAAAAGAATAAAGGAGTTCCTCTGAACACACTACCCTGGTTTAACATCCTCATAAGGCAATAGTATAATGATTTGAAGAAATTTCAGAAAATGTAAAATACATAATTAACAGAATAATTTGAAACTTATAAAATTGTAATGCAGAATATGTCATAGTAAATAAAACTCTCCTGAGTTGTGTAAGAAAAATAGCTTACAGAGTATGCAGTTTAGAGTACCTAGTACAAGAACAAAAATGCATCATATTCTAGGTTCAGATATATTCAAGGGCAGGAAGACATGACTGAACTATGTGTATCCAGGAAAAACCTACATTCTTCATTACAAAATTAAATAGCATATAAGCATAAATTAAGAAAAAGAATGTATGGGAAACCACAGACAGAACAGAGTTTAGTATAGTATAAACAAAGAATATACACAAAGTGAGAGAAAACGCCTAAGGTCAGGTTTTAATTTGCAGAGATATGACACAAAAGACATTAAAAAAAAATAAAATTCAATGTCATCATTAATTGAACTGTTCTGACATTTATTTTGGCTGCCAACAATACCTGCTAGCTTTTGGTCAGCCCTTTGGGCAAAGTAAAGTAAACCTGTGTGGATTTAAAAAAAAAAAAAAACAACAAAAAAAAAAACCAAAACAGAGCAAGCAAAAGGTTTTCTTGACAATCTCTGAATTGGAAAATTCAGTTAACATGGAAATTGATTTGGATTATGACAGAAAATGGCACATCCTTGTTTAGTCGATAATAATAATACCACCAACACTGGTAGGCTGAAAAAGAATGGGGTTTTAAAGAAATGTAAGTAGGATATCCAGTTTCAATAAATGACAGATAGGATTCACATACATTGCAAGTGCCACTCAACCAAGTTAATTAGATGGATCAGCATTTCTACAGTCACCCAGAATAAATGCAAGGCTTTTGTTTGTGCTTTAATGTCCTTGGGATTATGCAGGCTGTTCAACTTCACAGGCTGATTCTCAGTTCTCAAGTAGCACTTGTCAAAGCATTGAACACCCTCCAACCAGTGTTACCCAATCCACATCCTCACATCTGAAGTGAAGCTGTGCTTAGGAACAGTCATATGCTGAGAAAGAGACCTCTTTCAAAGATGTAGTAAATATGAGCCAGAGGTCTGCACTATTCCTGCCCCTTTTTTGAATATATACCCTTTTCCTAAGCAGTTACTGCAGGTGATCATTACACACTGGTTAAGGTTGACTTTTGCCTTGACACAGGACGGCCCTTCTTATGCTTTTTTTTCTATTATTGAAGCTTCACTGTTACTTTCAAGTCCCAGAGATCAGAGTGACAAACTGTGAGAACAACAGGCAAATTTCCATAGTAAGCTCCCCTCATTGCAAAGAGGGGTTTTAAAGTGATGGCCTGGGGCGAAGAACTGAAAAGCAACAGAAGCAATGCATTAGTCCTCTCCAAAAACGGTCTGAGTAGAGATGCCCTGCCACAAAGTGCTGCTACTGAAAAAAAAGGTTGGTTTTCCCTTTGGTGTGCTAATGGCTAGGGTTGTTGAACCCATTGGTCCACAGGGAAGAGAAGAAAACAGAAGGAACTACTAGAAGTTGCCCTGGAAAGTTGTTCTTTCTGCTCATTCATGCTCAGAAGCCACAGTCTGTACTACAGAATTCTATGTAATACAGAACAATTGTAATTTTTCTCCATATGGCATGTAATATCACCTGCCTTCAGTGTTTGCCAGTCCATGAGAGATCATTGTAAAAGTAATAAGAAAGTGGTAAACAAGTTAGGGCTGTCATTTGCAACTAGGACCATAAATTATCCAATAAGCTAACTGAGATACGGGCTTCTACTTAAGTCAGCTTTCATCTCAGTGTCTTGTAGAAATTTCCCAAGCTACATAAACTGGAGAGCATGCAGGGCATGGGATGACGTTCCAGGATCTCTCACTTACCCAGTCGTTTCAGTCTTGCAGGGTCAGCTCAGTTTAATTTCTTTCTCAGAGGTCAAATGCACAGATTCATTTACATCCAAATTCAGGACTCACAGGCTAAATGCCATTCTCCAGGCTGTTTTGCGAGGGCAGACTTTTTAAAGAGTCAGACAGAAGGGGTTATAAAAAAAGCTCAGAACACCCAAACCTATCCCTGTGAAGGCTTCAAGGAACCAGCCCTAGCTGAGCTCCACCTTAGAGCCTGAGGGTTGCCAAACAAAAGACTGGGAGCTGTGCTAATCCCTATTTAAGTTTAATCTACACTGGAGAAGGTTTGTTGATGTAGCTGTATAGGTAGAGCAATGCTGACAGTCAGTCCTAATGCAGGCATAACTGTAAAGGAAAAAAGCCTTCAAGAGCATAACTGATAGCAGTTGGTGAGTGAAGTGGACTCATAGAATGCACAGGTTTCTTACATTTGTGCAGCTGCATCAGCGCTACAGTCCACAGGACACTGTGGACAAGAGACTTCTGTAGCAACTACAGATCCTGAGTCCTGCTGTCCTGTGCCTATGGCCGCCTTGCAGAAAGACTATAGTTTGCATGCTGGAGCCAGCCCAGCTACTTGTCCCTCCTTTGGCCATGTTGGGATACCTGCTGCTGCACATAGCTGCTACTGTTGTGAAATGAAGGGAAGACCCTCTGCTTGAACCACAAGAGGAAAAAAGGGTGAAACCCATCTTAGGTCACCCATTGTATATATACAATGCTACATATATATTTACTTATATTTATATATGTGCAGCACTGTATATGTACAGGCACAAGTATATATATGTATCTATGGATGAGTATTCAAACTTTGGCTGTTGAACATATTCTGATAAGATATGCTTTTGGCTGACACAATTGCACCAGTAAAAGCTGGTAAGATAAACCAGCATGCAGGAATTTTGTCATCCTTTTTCTAGAGATGTCTACTTGAGAGAAGGAAATTACCAAACACAAAATCTTCAACAAAATAATTTGTCTCTCTTTTTCACTCCCAAGGCATCAAAACACATCATTATCTGCTCTGAAAAAAGAATTACTACTTACACAGTTTTATGGATCCCAGGCAGATAGTCAATACTCATACACAAACTGTTAACTTGCTGTTCTCTGGGACTGGAAACTCATGATGGACTTGAGCAGGTTGCAGATGCAACCTCCACGCCCACCGCTCCTTCATTCACACCACAGTGTAATGGTTAATCTGTTTCTAAAATGGGTTACTCATATACCACAGTTATTTTAACATTCTCACATTTGTCATAGTAGGGGCCAAATGGCCCCTACTAATATTTGTCATATTAGCTAGTATTATAGCATAAAATAGTAAAGAAAATGCCACTGTAATTAGCAAAAGTATGTTAAAAACCCCATGGTTTAATTGGCTGACACATGATAATAATCTTATGAAATAACCTTGGATTTTGGTCAGTTTGAGAATCGGTACTATTTAAAAACTGTTTTCATGAGCCTCAAAATGAAATAATCTGAAAAGCATAAATATAATAAATGACCTTTATAATAATCTAGTCTCACTACAAATGCAGTAGACAGTAGAAATCTATTTCTAAAAAATCAGGTCGTTACTCTAATTAAATCTGACATAGACATAAAAGCATGTGTATAAATCCTCCTTTTAATGAAGACCAATTTTGCACCTCCAACATGCCACTAGAAGATTACACTACATAGAATTAATGCCTTTCAACTGTGCTATTTTCATCTGAAATTTACATGGCACATCTTTTTTGAGGTATAGTCATGGATCTGTTTTATATAAATGTAGAGCAAGGGTGATTTTCCTTGCACTTCTAGGCTGACTTGCAGCATTTAGCTTTGATCTTTGTTGGTGTCAAGATGGAACAGTTCCTGCCGTTAGATACCAGAGGAATTTTACTCGCAGGGAGTCAGAGTGTCTCAGATGTGCTGCAGGGAAAAACAATTAAAGAAATGTGATACTTTCTCTTTGGGAAGGGAAGAGCAATTGCAAGCGCAATGTTTTTCTTCTTCAAGAATGTGGGCGAGGAGCTGGGGGAGAGAAAAGGAACGCTTCTTGGCTGAGCATCTGACTGCGAGTGCACTTTGAGGTGCGCTTTACGTGGCTCACACAAGGGAATACAGCTCTTCCTCAGCTGTTAGTGCAGCATTAAATGTACAAACACTATACTAAGCAAAACAGATTGTAGTCTAGACTTTGGCAGTACGGGCAAAAGTGCAACTGCAGGAAAGACTGCAGGTTCCCTGCTGAAACAAGCGGGAGAACAGGAGTGGAAAATGAGTCGTCTAACAATCATACCCATAAATTGCCATCAACAGACCATCCCGCACAAAGCAGAAAGTGGTTGCAACAGACTGCATCTCTTGGAAGCAGGGAGTGGAAGGATAAAACTAAAATCAGAGATCGAACTGAGAATGTGCTGTGGATGAATGTGCACACAGTTACTGTGTGAGCTAGTGTATTTTACAACTAGGACATCAAAAGCTGTAAAGACAGATGCTATTTAAGAGCCAAGAAAATACCTTCATTTTACTATAAAAGGACTGGCACACATATTTTATGAAGGATTTCAGATTGGTCATAAGGAAAAAAAAAAGCCTTCAACACTAGACCTCTATCTACTCCACATACCTCTGTTTAAATGTCTCAGATTTTGTTGGAAAGATACTAGCACATTCATAACCCGACATACTTTCCATTATAAACTCATTTCTAGTGTAAACTCTGAATGTATAAGCTATAAATAGCATCTTGACTACAACACAGACTTTCATTATGTACTCTGAATTCAGAAACAATATTTTTACTTTAGCTCATTTCTTTCTTTATAACTCTTCATCACTTTCACCACTTATTATTTACGTACCTTTTAATAAAATTTTGCAAGAAACATTTTCCATATATTATTCAGAGAAGAAATAAAAGGTGTTTGCAGTGAATGGCCTCACACTTGCTGCTCAGTGATCAATACGGTGCAGTTCCTTCCTCTGCCATGACATAACAAGCAGAAAAAACTTGCCTGTGGCAGGGGTCAGAACTAGATGAGATTTTATCTCTCTTCCAACCCAAACCACCTGTGATTCTATGAACTGAATCCTTCTTTCAGCAAGTGGAAGAGTAAAATCTTTACAACAGCAGAAAACCAACTAATCCAAAGATTTCATATAAGACAAATTGACATGACAGATGATGTTGTTGGCCAGCATATGAAATAATTTCACTTGATTTGAATATGCAGTAAGAAATAACTAAAAGCATTCCTATTAAGTCTACAAATTTATAAATTAATCATTTCAGAAACTATACATACTTTAAAGTGAAAACAAAGTCAGAAAATAAAAAGGAGTATTATTGGCCTGTGAGTCAATAAGCCGGAAGAAATTAGTATACGCAACCTTTACTGTAATTATTTAACATTTTTCAGGCTGCAGTATTGATCCTTGGGAAAGTAAACAATGGAAAGTTACATGATTCTCTGAAAAAAAACATGAGCTAGAATTTCCTTTTTTTGTCTTCTTCATATGGAACAGTAACCTTATTTCTCAAAGCATTTTGACCGGATTTGCCTTGGCTATCTGCTTTTGCAGACATTTACATCTTCATAAAGTAAATGCTTAGCATTGATGTACAATATGTCTTAAACAAGGTGACTAATGCAGGTTAGCATTGAAAAAGGTACAGATTTCCATATACAGTTTTCATTGCTACACTTACATTTTTTAGTTTTAACTTTGATCACTATATGTATGTAGGTATTTTTTTCTACTTCTGTTGTTGTTATTGTTTACATCTATTCTGTGTAGTTTGTTGTATTTTTCTAGAAGCCAGTTGAAAGGTTTCTACGGCAGAAGACTTTCTTTTAAACTATTCAATTCCCAGTACTCTCAGGCTACCTCACTTCTTTACCTATTGACTCTCCTTTTCATCTTCTTACTTTCCCATACTCTTTAAGCATGCAAGCAGCTCTTCTCCATTCAGAATAATGACTATTTGAAGTACTGAAGTAGATGACAGCCCCAAGCAATATGAGTGCTAAGAACTATTCCGGCTTCTACTGGAATTGTTATTTTGGACACAGTGACTATCTTGCTGTGATTTAGAATTACCTGAAAGCTCACAAATCCCTTTGGAATCATGAGTCTAGCATAAAAACGATGTAGTATCAACTGAGCAACGATCAATGATAAAGATGAGGAACCTGTGCAATGATCAGTGATATAGATGAGGAACTCCACGAAGTTCCTGTGGGTTTTTTACATTATAATCCGTCCCAAAGCCATTGGAGATAGTCAGGATTAGATTGGCTTTCATAAAGGCAGATACACACACTTTCTGGAGTAGTGTCACAGAAGAATTACACATAGCACTGAGCTGAAGGTAATAATATACCTTGCTTGACTGAACTGGTTGCACAACCACATGTTGTAAGTGGCACTATATCACTAGCTGACAAATTGTTGAGGTTGCCTACACGAATACCTGTATCTTCATACCATCCTTGTGAAGAGGGGAAGTTTCATCATCTCATTTTTATAGATGGAGGAATGAAGACTAAAAGCTCCCAACAAAGTGGAGGTCATGCAGGGATTTAAGTCTGAACAGGGAACTGAAACTATGCTTCTCAAGTGACAGTAAAATGTCTTAACTCTCAGTAATACTTTGTTCTCTATTGCAAGTAATATAGAATTAAAAAATAAAAATTAATATCTATTTTCAAATGCCTGAATCTCAAATTGATATTGTGTCACACTCTTTCTGCTAGTGCAGCAACCACAGTTCTTCCATTCAAATGGCAAGGAGTTAAGATGGCAATAATGATTCGCTGTAAGTCCTTTGTGGTCACTTCTTTATGCACCAAGAAATTCTTCAGTCTCAGTGGCAGGGAGATATAAGCAATAAAGTGCTGGCCACCAGCTTTTCAATAAAGTTGCCTGACTTGTAATCATACTAGAATTCCTGCAGCAGTGACATGATATTATAAAGAAACCGCAAGTACTAACTTATCCCTAATGGTCTATTTTATGGCTATGGACATTTGCCTATTCCGTACTCTGACTTAATTTCAGAAGAAGTAAAGCAAAGGTCAGCATCACAAACAAATCTCTTGGCTCATTCCTCACTGTCCAAGCAATACACTATATCTGAAGTCATTTTGAGATGAAAGATAACACTTCAAAAGGCCCTTCTAGCACTAAAGCAACCATGAAGTACCCATATCTTCCTGAGACAATCTGGAGATGCTGATCAGCTTAGTGCTGGAGAACTGTATTAAAGGTCAAAGCTAAGAGTAATTAAAGACTGCATGATAGGAGATTGAAGAGTCAATTGGGAAACACACTGTAAATAAGCCTGATGTTTTCCTTACTTTCTTTGCCTCCTTCTCCATATTCAGTGAAACACAGTTTTAAGAGGACTGTTCAGCATTTGACAACAGCAGTTACCATGCATAGTGGGGGCAAGCTTCCTTCTCACAACATTTTGTTCTTGCTTGAGGAAAAGCAATACTGCAGTTTTGATATTTTTCACTCCTTCTTTACGACTACTTTTGCCTTTTTTTCTCTTTCCTTGAATGGCATGGGAAAAAGCTGCTAAGGTGAAGGTTTGGCATCATTTCATGGCATCTTGTCCTTTATTCTGGTGCTTTTGCATAGCCAAACAGCCAAGAAAGAACACGTAACTCTTCTTAGGAAAAATCAATGAGTATTTTTCTCTTCAGTACTGTGAATCTACATGATATATGACAAAGTATGAATTTGACTGTAAAGACAAAGAATCAGAGATCAGATGAGGGTGGAAAAGGCCTCTGGACACCATGCAGTCCAACGCCTGTGCTTATAGCAGGGCTGGGCAGAGCAGGCTGCTGAGGTCTGTGTCAGAGAAGAGATTCAGAGCAGCCCTGCAGAGAAGGACTTGGGGGTGTTGGTCAACGAGAAACTTAACAAGAGTCAGCAGTGTGTGCTAGCAGCCCAGAAAGCCAACCGTATCCTGGGCTGCATCAAAAGGAGTGTGACCAGCAGGTCGAAGGAGGTGATCCTGCCCCTCTACCCTGCTCTTTTGAGATCTCACTTGGAGTATTGTGTGCAGTTCTGAAGTCCTCCACACAAAAACGACATGGAACTCTTAGAACAGGTGCAGAGGAGGTCCACAAGGATGATCAGGGGTCTGGAGCACCTCCCGTATGAAGACAGGATGAGAAAGTTGGGGCTGTTCAGCCTGGAGAAGAGAAGGCTGCGTGGAGACCTCCTAGCAGCCTTCCAGTATCTGAAGGGGGCCTATAAGGATGCTGGAGAGGGACTTTTCATTAGAGACTGTAGTGATAGGACAAGGGGCACAGGGTTGAAACTTAAACAGGGGAAGTTTAGATTGGATATAAGGGAAGAAATTCTTTATTGGGAGGGTGGTGAGGCACCGAAATGGGTTGACCAGGGAAGCTGTGAATGCTCCATCGCTGGCAAAGTTCAAGTTTTGGACAGAGCCTTGGGTGGCATGGTTTAGTGTGAGGTGTCCCTGAGTTACCCTCACAATACGACCTGACATGATCAATGTTCCCTGGTCTGGACATGAATGTTTGTGATTTCCCTTGACACGCAGAGTGTGGTATATAAATGTGGTAGCTTTAAGTTTCTGATACACTACCATTATTTCTCAGCAATGTTATATTCAAGCGATGTTATCTCGTAATTCTTGCATATTTTTTTCTGCTTGATACTCCTTCAAAAACAGTAAACCTAAAGTTTCTATAAACTTGGTACCTAGAATGAATCATTCAGTGATTCAGATGAGGATACTTCTTTTGCTTCAAATTTGTGGTATGATTAAAAATAAATAATTCTCAAGCTCTATTTGCCCAAATGAGATTTGAAGCCATATTGGACTCAACTATATCTGCAAAGACCAAATATTTAACTTACTACATTCAAGAACAGAGTAATCTTCAATGAACCACAAACTGTGAAATCTCATTAACCTCCTTAGATGTCGTTAAACACTCTTCTGCTTGTTTAGATGCCAAAGCAAGTAATAATTTTCCGAAGTATTTCTCCCATAAAAATCTATCAAGAGAAGGCCTTCCAGCATCTGAAGGGGGCCTATAGGGATGCTGGGGAGAAACTCTTCATTAGGGACTGTAGTGAAAGGACAAGGGGTAATGGGTTTAAACTTCAACAGGGGAAGTTTAGACTGGACATAAGGAAGAAGTTCTTCACTGTAAGGGTGGTGAGGCACTGGAATGGGATGCCCAAGGAAGCTGTGAATGCTCCACCTCTGAGGATGTTCAGTGCCAGGTTGGACAGAGCCTTGGGTGACACAGTTTAGTGGGAGGTGTCCCTGCCCATGGCAAGGGAGGGTTGGAACTAGATGATCTTAAGGTCCTTTCCAACCCTAACTATTCTATGATTCTATGAAAATCAATACAATCGTAGAAAAGTTGTCCAACAGAGAACCAAAAGAAGTCACCACCCTCATACTTACATTTTGTCTAGCATGGTATTAAGAACTTAAGCAATGGGACTTTACATGATTTCCAGGGAACCTATGACTGAGTTTTCTCATCTTCAATTAATCTCTTTCTCCAATCTTTCTTCCTGCAATATGCACCCAGTACTTCTCCTTTCTGCTATAGACATAGGGAATGAATGATTTATCTTTTTAGCACCTTTTTGTGCTTTAAAGGCTATTATTATGCCTTCATGAACACTTCAGTGTATTCACTATTAGGCTAGGTTAGATTAGCTTTTCCAGATGGCTCTTCCAACTCATTCTTCCTAAACTATCATTATTTTCCTTATGACTTTCTTTAGCTGGTCTGCTCATCTCTCAAAATTCAGTACCTGGCCCCAGAACAAGCTCTAATAAGACCTTCAACATATTAATCTTTCATACTGTTTTATTGCTGCCTCAGTTTACCACATTCTATTTGTTGTAAGACTTTTCTTCCAGTTTCCTCTCCAGTTAGGCAAGAATGTTTTAACTTCAAAGCATAAGTTTCAAAAGAATTTGATCTCTCCCTATTTTGCTGTTTCTAAAAACTTGAGCATATTTTCTATTCCATTATGCAAGTTACTAATGAAAATATTGAGGAGTACCAAAACTGACTAACCATGGCAAAATCCTGATTGATATATGCTTTTATTTTCACAGTGAGCTATCAATTTCCTCATCAGTTTTGAAAACATGTCACACTAGTTTTATAAGGACAAAATCTTCCTAGCTTGCTTACAAAGACGTTATACATGCCACTACCATTCTCCCATCCTACTGGAGAATGCCTTACCAGATTTGAAAGCTTTTCTTATTGTCTGATTTGATCAGAACAGAACACACATTAAAATGCAGATGCAATCAGATATGAATGTTGCTTTGAAAAAATTTAATAGTTGAATTCTTCTCTTAGCCTGATCATGGGGGAAACAGAATGAAATGCCTGGAAACTGGATGCAACAACCCGCTCTTTGGCTAAAAGGCCAGATATTGGTCTTAAAGAGAACCATTCAGAGACATCAACACATGTTTTATTATTCTTTTGATCTGCTCTGAGAGATTCTTGGTTAGAAATTGCATTTTTTCCTGCTGGATTTCCCAGTACATATTCCTGTTTATTTAATTGCACAGCACCTTTGGCTTCTGTACAGACATTCTACTTCTACCTGCTCTTTTCTGCTTTTTATATTTTACATCTTAAGAATAAGACCAGCATGTCACATCTGGAGTGCAACTGTTCTTTCCTGGCTCAAAAGAGCTGTGTTGAAAGATACACAACTTTTGCAGCAGCCATGTGCTTTTGTCTGTCTCCTACTATGTGCTCTCTTATGCATGGGGTATAAGGGACCAGGTCACTTCAAACCTGCACAAAGAGAGAAGTCACACCAGTGTGCCATATCAGGCACCACCCTTTGTGTAAATGGTGCCTCTTACCCTGGCACTCAAACATGTTGATAGCCTACCTCTTTAGCAAAGCCTGACTTCTGTGTCTTTTCTCATTTGCAATAACATTTGAGGTGACAGATCTCCAGTATAATGCAGCCAGATTATAGTCTGGTTTACCAAGCCTTTTAATAGATATTTAAGAGTAAAAAGATAATAGTCTGTTGTTATCTTTATCAATAACAACAGCTGAATTAACATCCTCTATCTTCACTGCTTTACCTGGGCAAAATGCAGAAAATGTTTGAGAGATCAACATCTTTACTGTCTCTCATTGGTTCTTGGCTCACAGAGATGACCATTAAGTCCCCAAAGTACATGAAGACAGCATGACATGATATATGTGCCAAGACAGACCACAACATGCACAACCAAATACACAGTCATTGCATTAACACAGTTGGAAAAGACCTTTCAGATTATCAAGTCCAAACATAGTTAGTACGTCAGTGAAAATGTATTCTAATCAAGCTAATCAACAAATAAATACAGCAACATCTGAACAACAAAACAAAAATCTGCCTGCCTATTTATTTGCTCATAAAAGCTGAATCACACTTTGTACATGGATTTTAAATCTCTATAATCAAACTGTTAAACAAGTTACAAAGTCTCAGCAAAACCTGAAATTTTATTTCAGACATTTGGGAATCTGGAAACATAGTTTATCTGAAAATAGCAATGTGCTCATTAATCTTTCAGGTTATGCATGAAGTTAAAACCGCAGAGCTTCATTACTGCATGCACAGCTTTTTAGGCACTAGAAAATGGGAATAAATCACCTTAGGCAATAAGCAGCACATATCAGAAGGTGGCAGCACCGTGGCGGTCTGCTGTAGCTGCGTCATACATCACTGCAATTTCAGTAAAAGAACCACGGCACCTACTGCTGCATTATAATGCCCTCACGGTAATTACAAAACAGGACGATCTGCGATGTACTTTTCCAATTTCAAAGCAGTATTTTTGTATGTGACTCATGGATGGGGTTTTCTTTTGCTTGAAAATAAGTTTATGGAAAAAAAAAAAAAAAAAAAAAACCACCACCACCACCACATAGGTATTTTGGGATGTAGCATGTACTTTTCCCAAAATATTAATGAAAAGATGAGTAGTTACTCAGTTCCAATTGGACAGGTTGGGAACTTATTCTAGCAATAGATTTTTTTTCTACATCAAACATGCACTACTTCAACACAGAAATTCAATATGTGCCCATCTTGGCTCCTCTACACTTTGTAAAGTGGACAGTTTTACTTAAGGCTTTATTGACACCATTGGAGTACTTCTGACCTTTATGTACTGCTTTTTGTTCAACCATGTGTGGTATTCTGGATGCTTTTCTGCAAATAGACTATTAGTTCTATTCACTGAGCCCTGCCTGAGTTTCTATTGATTTCACTGGATTATTAATGTAAGGAAAGTTGCTTATATATTGTTTTGTTGGATCAGAATCTCACAGCACAGTCGTATTGTACCCTGCCTTTTGAGCATATGATCTTCCAAGATGCAAGTGCCAAGCAGTGAAAGCTGCTAACTAGCTGAACAATGAATCACCAGTTTTAAAACAATGGAGGGTAATAGCCTGTATATCCTAAGAACTACAAATCAACAATAGCGTGCCATTTTACACAACTGGGTTTTAATCTCTAGTTTCCAAAAAATAAAATTACATGTTAAACATATATATATACATACACACACATACGCATAGGTGCACACAGATTGCCTCTTCTCCATGTGTACAGTCATTATAGTAGGAAAGGAATTCTGAATGTAGAGAAATGTTAATCACAACAGATGCCAGTATAACTCACAGCATAATGCACTAATTCATGTAGATACATTTTAGATGATGAGTTACCAGGTGCCATGACATAAACAGTGCAAAATAGCATGACTAAAAATAAATAAATAAACCCTATTTACTTGCAACAGAAATAAGCAAAAGCAATGAACCCAAATCTGAGCTACCACTAACTTTCCCTTCCTTTTTTTTTTTTTTTCCCCTGGAGTAGTTTTAAACATTTGTTTTCACTACTTGCATTTCTGCTAAAAAACATTTCTAATCTAACCTGCCTCCATTGCCCATCTGTTCCTTGTAGGCTGCAAGCATTTAAAGTAATGAGGAGACATTATTAGTGGAAAACTGTCTCAAGATAATGCTTTTCTGCTATTAGACAAATGCCAAGATGACATTTTTTTGAAGCAAGAAGCATATATCCAGGGACATTTTTCTGGTCTCATAATTTTATTTATCTTATGCCAGACAATAATGATGTGGATTCTGCTGTAATATCTGATATGCCGTGCTCTGGGGAATGGTGGTGACTCTGTGTGCCAGTGACACTAGTGGAAAGCTTTGTTCCAGGAGAGACTCTGAAGCCTTGCAGAGACTCTCATTAATACAGTTTGGGTCTGATTCATTAGCAGATCTTGTGATTCACAATACTAGGCCAGGCAGAGCTAAAAGGAAGGTACCCACCTATAAAGTACAGCATCAAATCAATTAGCCCGTTTGCTGCTGTGGTATTTTACCTTCCTAGACTTTCATTTGTAAACTTTGGCTGATTTCCAAAGGCAGATTTCCTTCTCACTTTAGCCATTAGCACATGCATCATGTTAACAACCTCCTATTGTAATATTTCATATAACTCTTGAGAAAAGTTTTCAAAATAGTCAGTGCAGATTATTAGTCTGTGACTTCTTAATGCATGTTTTAAATGCTTGTTTTCAGAGTCATTGATCATACTCAGGATTTCCATTCTGATGTACTAATAAAAAGGAAACAAACAAACAAAAGTGTTTTCAAAGCTGAGTGAATGAGAAGGACATGGAAATCGTTCTGCTAAGCGTGATGTTGCCATTTGATCAGTAAGTTCAGGTAGTGACGAAAATCAGGAGGAAGTAAAGCACAGGGAGCTTGACTTTGCCAAGTATATTAATACTCCTTTGCTCCAGTAGCCACTGTGGCACTTGAAAAATGTAGGATCAGAACCATAGATTCATCACATGGTTTAGGTGCCCGAGAGATGACTACAGTGGAAGCTGTGATGATGGTGAAATTTTAAAAAAGCTGAGGAAGTGAAAGTGTGCAAGATGATCACATAACACAAGTCACAAAGTGTATCCAGATTGATGTATGCCTGCTTAAACCCCTGTCATTTCATCGGATATTTAAAGCTATGAGAATTGACAACTCCTGAACACCGGCTACTGAATAAACAATCCAGTGGACCAAAAAGCGATTTTCCTTTCCCTAATAAAGTAGAGTCTAAGCAATAAGTATGTGTGAGGTCTGAGGAAGGCAGAGATAAATGGCATGCACAGAAAAGGAAGATGGAGAGGGTTTATGACCTTTTATTAGCCATCAGAAGTAATTTGACATTTTCTCTGTCTATGCCTATCATTAACATAATATTCAGGGAGAAAAAAAAAAAAGGAGTTTAACAAAAGCACATCCTATGCGATAAAGGAGTTTTGGAGGGAGCTTTAAAATCCGTACTGCTGAATATACCTGCTCCTGCCACAGTATTTGTATAGAAATCACTTTTACAGTAACAGCTCAATATATCAAACTAAGCATCAATTTATGGCGATTTGTTATTGAATGACTTAACAAGTCTCTGCAAATACATATTAGTGGCAAATTACATTAAATAAAAGCTGAACTGATTTTTATCGGACCTAAAGGCACCTAAAAAGCAAAAAGAATCTCCCTTTAATAATCTGTGGTGGGGTGGAAAGCTAGATGATTGCTTTTAATAGTAAAACCGTATAAAATTAACCACCTACAATAAGGTTGCATGTGGATTAGTTGCAGATGTTCTGAATAAAAGAAAAACCTTCTGACGTACTCTTTTTAATATCCACTAGGTGGCACACAGCGACCGTGCTTAGGTCACCTTATCTCCACAAACCTCCCATTCATACAGCCGATAAAGAAATGCATTATTAATTTATACCACTGCATCCACTCTACACCTAATATTTGTTTAGCCAGCTGTTTCCTCTAATCCTCCTTAAATACCATTGATTGAAATCCTAAGTATATTCAGACTTTTTTACCCCAAAGAACATTTTGTTACAAGCTACAAGCCACCTTTTCAAGTGCAGTACTGTACACTACAGTTACTAACAGCAGAGATGGAATGTCTAATACTTCCTCACAAGCAACAGAAGCAGCTTGCCACATGAATTTTTTTTTTTTCCCCACAAAAAAATTTTAACTTCCAGAGGGTTTTCAGTAATGAAATAAACTGTCAGTTTTACATGGAAACGAATGCAAACTATTGAAACTTCCAAGGACAGTTCAATTACTGCTTCAATGAAAAGGCAACTGAAAAGTAGAAAATAGTTATTTCAGTTATCATACTTTAATCCTTGCAGTGAATTGGAAACCTCTGAATATTTTTAAACAAAAGCAATTGCAAAGTTGCTGTTCACCTGAAGATACCAAAACACTTCTTAAAGGTTGGTCAATATTATTTCCAGATTTTTCCTGAGGGGCAAGGAGGTTAAGTGACTTCATTAAGTAAGTATTGATAACAGTCCTTTTGGCCTCAGACTGTGGCCAACAGAGGACAGAATCTTTCTTTTAGTCACATATCAGCATAAAATCAGAGAAGCTAGGGACCTGTAGTAGAAAATGGACTTCTTACCAATTTACAAACTGTAAAGACAACAGTGCACTGCAGCATGCCACAAAAACCCTCCACCCTTTTGTGAAATCTCCCTCGGCAAAGCCCCAAGCCTTTGTACTACTTCAGGGTGTTTTTAGTATCTGCTAGCTGTTTTAACCACACTAACTGAAATTGAGAGGAAACTGCACCCACTAGGTTTAGAATGAAAGGCTGCAATGCTGTGATTTACATGTGAATCATGTCTCTGAAGAAGATGTTGCTGTGGCTAATACTTTTCTTCATAATGACACAGGGTTTTTTTCCTGTTTCTCATTAGACTCTGCTTATACACTCAGGAATCTTATTAGGAAGACAGGCCTTTTGGCACAATTTCTGTGCAGACCAGCAGTGTCTTGATTTTTACATTGACTTTTTTTTTTTTTTTTAATTTAACTTGAAAAATCTGCTCTCTGCAATTTTTTATTTTGGTTTAACTGTTACGTTGAAAATTGTCACAAATTAATCTTTCTTCTTTCTTCATGTTCCTTCCTACATTCTTCCTTCTTCCCTTTCCCCTTTTCACTTGACATAATACAGGAAAGTGCACATAGGTCAGAGTCTCAGAAAATGCATCTGGAGCAACTCCACAGTTGAAGATCTGACTCCATTTGGTATGAAAAGCCTAGGAAGCATGAGCTGTTTCTCTGCAGCACAAGGATCTAGCATTCTGCATGACACACCTTGGCATGAGACTGCTGACTCCTGATTCCCTCTCCATGGGAGCTGAGAATAATTTTCCTGTTTATGATACGTTTCTGCACGTGCTGAAAATACTCTGTCTCTAGAAACAGTGTTTATTGGGAGGGTATGTATCCATAGTTACACAGCCTCACTGCATCCACGTTTTCAACTACTACATCATACACTGTTTTCCTAAAAAACAATAGTAATCTTTCCAGATTGCTTCTTTCCACATTTAGGCACTAGAACAGTCCTGCCAGCCAAATATACAAACTCATTGCTGTTAGCAATCTACACGATTCTCTTGTGGACATTGCCAGGTCCCCAGAGTCTCTCCAAGGTATTGTACCAGTTACATGACATCACACAGCAGCATACATGAAAATATTCCCCAAAAGACCCTAGCAGTAATTAATCTCCTTTCAAATGATATACAAACAGCAATAAAATTGCCTTAATGCAAACATACAAATGCTATCCAACCCTTTACATCTAAACATACCATGCAAGTAGCTTTGCCATGAAAAACATTTTGAATAATGCCTGTATATGCATTTGACCCCCAATCTCCCAAATAAACAGCCAGTAAAAGGATACAGTTAAGATAGACATGGACCAGCTAATGAGCAGCTATACTTTCGAAATGCCGTGGCATCCTAAATTTTCTTGGTAAGTGCAGATGACACAGAAACCAATGCCAAATGCTATTCAGGCTTTCCCTGACAATAAATAGCCAAATATGACATCAGTATGCAATTTATCACACCTTATTAAAATCTTCTAACTGGATGGTCAGTACTTTATGAAAATCTACTCCAGCCCTTGAAATTCTTGCTTTGTCTAATATCCTCCTTTTCCTACATCTTAAAAATTTCTAAAAGCATCTGACTGGATGGAGAAATCCCTCAGAGAAGACACATCTCTACGAAATGCAGAATCCCATAGGAGGAAACCACAGAGTAGCAGTACACAACTTTTGTCTTTCAGATGGAATCTGCAGTTGCAATATGATCTCTTCTTTGGTAACACAGAGCAATTAAAGTCAAACACATTGAAGTTAACCAGTTTCAATCCGTCTTTCGTCCTTGCCCCCCACCTCAGCTGCCAAATTAGATCGCTTGAAAATTCCTCTAGTGCAGCCCTGAAGCTGATGCCACAGGCATTGGTTACTGGAACTCCATCCAGCTTAGAGAAATAACGGAATAAAAACCTTTCGCAAAAGTTTGGTTATAATTTGTTTTTTACCTTGCACAGTGCTCCTGAGTTGAGATGCTCTCAGAACTCTCCAGCAGCTTGAAACAGAGGACAGCGAAGTGCAGAGGAAGTTTTGGTGCTCACCTTAAGTCAGTGTGCGCGTGTGTCTATGTCCCAAAAGACCCTTTGTGGGTCTGGGTGGCAGAGGACCTGATTCAGGGAAGAGAGAGCCACTTTCTCACCGTGAGGAAAAGAAAAGCAACACGTCATGAGTTAAGTACGCCTCCAAGATCTCTTAATTGCAGCTCAACGTGCTTTCCATTCAGACCCCAGGAATGAGGGGAAAAAATAAACCCACACACGTGGTTACTCTCTCACACCCACCCACCCCGTCCCAGCATGTCCCTGTCCTCGCCCTAAGGTCCAGCCCTCCCAGATTTGCACCTAAAAAAGCCTCTTGCAACGCACACAGGTCCTGAGCTAAAAACTACACAGGGCAAAAAAAAAAAAGGGGGGGGGGGAGGGGGGAAGAAAAGGCAGAGAGAAAAAAAAAAGTGGTACTGTTCTTCATGAAGGGATCATTGAATTTAGGGATTTAGGGTGTGTGACACCCTGAGAAACATGATCCTTATTGCCTCTGCTCCCCTCCCAGGCCCCCCCAGCTGCTCATTTACCCCCCACCCTACCATTAACTCTGAGGGTGGGAACATTGTTTCAGGTGGGGAGAAAGTGATGCATGAAAAGGGGCAGGAGAGGAGGGCATAGAGGGGTGGAAACAGCTGGACCTAACAGGATCCTGTTGTTTTTATTTTACCCCCAACTTCCAACTGAATTATTAATCGCAGAAACAAGCCCAGCTTCTCCTGTTACACCCCAAATACAGAACATGCCTTGCTCACAGCACTGGCATCGCAAACCCCTGAAGCCAGGCAACTGTTGGTCCCAAGTCTTTATGCAATTTCTGAACACCATCTCAGGTTAAAGTGCTCCTCCAGCACCAAAGATCTCTGGATTATGGTGTTTTTCACATCAGGGGACACATGACCTCAAAGGAGTCTGCTAAAATTCATGCAATATGTGGTTTTAACCCCCTAAATCCCATGGCATGAAATGCACACACATCAAACCTTACCTCTTACAACTGCAGACAAAAGGTGCTGCCATTGTCTTATCTCTAAATGTGTGTTACTTGACATAAACAAACAAAACCAAAACACCAAATCAAACAACAGGAGAAAGAAAAAGGACAAATAAAAAGGCCAAGCCTTGATGATGGACTGACTACTGGTTGGCAAATTTGGGCCCAAACAGTATTTTATTTATTTATTTATTTTATTTTACTGGAAAGCAGGTGTAGTTGCTCTTTTCCACTTGATAAAAATAAGGCTTTTGATGCTCAATCTTCCAACAGTAGCAGGAGATGTAAACCTGAATCCTCAATCTCTAAATTCTGCTGGATGAGAAAAACACAGGTAATCCAGGCCACTTGATTAATTTTACCCTTTCCCCCCTTCTCCAGCTAAACAGAAGAATGTGACTGCGTCACACCCCCTGCAACTCTCCAACATCATTTTTCAGCCTAGACCCTGCGAAGCTTTTATCCTTGTTGGTGTCAAACCCTCAGCCCCCACCATCAAGAGGCTGCAGCTCATCAATCCTCCTAGACCAGGAAATGCCAGAGCTTAACAAACGCATCCTGGTAAAAAAGCACATCTGAAGACATGAGTTGTACCAGAACCACCAAGCAGGGGTCAGCCACTGCTGTGCCCCATCAGCTCCTTCAGGGTAGATCCCACTGGCCAGAGAAGCAACAAACGGGGCTCTGCTTAGAAACATCAGGGTATTGTTTGTGTGCGGTCATCAAAAAAGGTGGAAAAAAAAAAAGAGGAGCAATGCCTTTGTTTGATGATAATCAGGTATAGGCGGACACAGGCGAGGCACCTGGGCTGTGAGACACAGCCGGGCCTGGGGCTCCCTCGGAGCTGAGGGGTGCCTAGAGGCGGATCCCCTCAGCCTCTCCAGCCAGAACAAAGACACGTTTCTTCCCGGCGGCGGAGACCGGCCCGGCCCGCCCCGCGGATCCCCGCCGGTCCCCGCCTCCCGGCAGCGGCCTCAGCTGGGGAGGGAAGCGGCCTCAGGTTTCAATAACAGAGGTGACTTTGACGCTGCACTGCGGGGTGCGGCTCAGGCAGGATGGCCGCGGCAGCCCCGCCCGTCCCACGGTTCTATGGCCAGGGCTGAGGCGGTTCGGCGGGAGCTGCTCTGGCCTTCGGCATCTTGGTTCCTTGTTCTCCTCCCTCTTCTCCTCCTCTTAGTCCTGTGCCTGCCCGCTGCGGCTGGTGGGGAAAAGCGCGGCCCGCTGCCCAGCGCCGCCGCCCCATTGCAGGTCCCTGCAGAAAACCGGCTCCGCGCCTGACTCTAAACGTTCAGTCGATAAGTATTTCCACTGCCGTTATCTGTCAGAATATTTCCTTCCCTTTCAGCACGTTAAAGGTTTTTTCTTATATGGACAGCTGGAGAGGGCCTTCTCACAAGGGCCTGTAGGCACAGGAGAAGGGGGAATGGCTTTAACCTAACCAAGGGGAGATTGAGATGAGATCTTAGGGAGAAGTTCTTCCCTGTGAGGATGATGAGGCCCTGGCACATACTGCCCAGAGAAGCTGTGGCTGCCCCATTCTTAGCTGTGTTCAAGGCCAGGTTGGATGGGGCTTGGAGCAACCTGGTCTAGTGAAAGGTGTCCCTGCCTGTGGCAGGGGGTTGGAACTGGGTGAACTTTAATGTCCCTTCCAACCCAAACCAGTTTGGGATTCCATGCTAAAGCCTTCTAGTGTATTTAAATTAATTTGGGCACTGTGGCATTTGAAGACTTTTCTAATAGAATGATGTTGATCAATATTCTTTATCAGTATGACCAGACCTGGCAGTGTTCAGGACCAGGTTGGACAGGGCTTGCAGCAACCTGTTTTAGTGAAAGGTGTCCTTGTCTGTGGTAGGAGGGTTGGAACTGGATGAGCTTTAAGGTCCCTTTCAACCCAAACTATTCTGTGATTATCAGCACAACGTGGGTTTTTATAAACTACAGAGACAGTTTGTGGGCTGAGTGGGGCAGAAGTGCTCTGTCTCTGTATCAACACTTGTAAAGAATGTTGGGGCATGAGCAGAATACCTACTCTTTCTTTTGCTAATGGATGGAAAAGTGGAAAGAGAGCAGTGGGATGAGAAAAATACTGCCAACTCCATTGATAGCAGAGTCCATAGCACTCCATGAGTAGGTACAAAACTAAGGTAGTCTTTTTCCCCTGAATCTTTGAGGGGAAAGTATCAGATCACTACATACATTTGAAATAAATGGAAATGGAAGTGAATTAGCTCATAACATTCTACTCTTTTATTTCTTGCCATTTTTTTAAAACCTTGAAACCCACATGCAATGCTATATTGGATTTAGGGGCTTTATAATCACAGCTAGATGTGCAGCTGAAAGTCTGGTGCAGAGCAGTCCCAAAAGCAGTCTGTGATTGAGGATGTCCCTCAACTGCTGGTTGCAGGATATTAAGAGGGTGGGTTAGTGGAAGATTTGTTTTTTTTTCCTGCTGTCTTTTTCATATTCTTCTTTCAGGCCCCCACTGCTTGATTTTGCTGAGCAAGATGCTGGACTAGATGAGCATTGTTTTGAGGCAGTTTGAATGTTCATGTGTGAAGTTTTAGATGTTCTTGTCTTGAGCAAAGATGTAGGTTCAAAATAAGCATAATGTTCATTATAGGCTTTGCTTAGGAAGGCAGTCATGATACTGCAGGTATTTATGGTTAAAAAAAAAAGCTCTACACAGCTAGCATGAGCTACAGTGCACAGTCTCAAAGGCACTTTCCTGATTGGCATTCGACAAAGGCAAATAAAAAAGTGATTTCCTATTCTGTCACATTTGGAGGTGTAATGTGCATATCTTGTTAGTGATGTTTCTGTATAAATTTTAGAGAGATGTTCAGTTAATTCCAGCTGAAGAGCAGCTCTGCGTGCATATTGGTGCTCCATTTGTATCCATATTCTTTGGGAAGTATAAATTACTGCAGGATCGTGTCTGTAATAGTGATGAAGAATGTTGCATTGCCTTTCTTCCAGGCTTACAATTTTGTTGTCCCCCTAATACTGACCCTGAGAGCTTGCAGAGTGAAAGCTGTTTGCTTAAACGCAGCCCAGGTAAGATGAATGGGTGTTATGTTTGCTTTTACCTAGGAACTCTGTAGTGATGGGCAACTTCATAGGCCTGATGATTATTATTCCTAACATCTCAGGCTGTGGCAACAACTCAAAAAATGAATGTTCAGTGTTGTTGTACCAGAGATCTTGAATTTTTCTTTTCAAAATGGATGCAAAGATGGCATTTTCTGCAAAAGCTAATGTGATTTATGCAGCATTAGATCACATTTGAAAAGAATTTGGAAATTTCCTCTGGAACCACTTAAAATTTAAACAACAGCTAAAACGTAGATTTCCTGATAGACCAAAAGAGAAGAATTCCAGGGTTTCTATTTGGTT
This sequence comes from Myiopsitta monachus, assembly GCA_017639245.1. Taxonomy (NCBI): domain Eukaryota; kingdom Metazoa; phylum Chordata; class Aves; order Psittaciformes; family Psittacidae; genus Myiopsitta; species Myiopsitta monachus. Next base: position 74,912,444 of record CM029941.1, read on the forward strand.
TAACAGGTTTATCACTTCTAAAGCTTACTCGATTTTGAGTTGATCAGTTTTTGTGTTAACCCACTTTTACAGCACTTTAAAGTCCTGCTGGGGGGAGAGTGGATTGGAACTATAAACCTATAAAGTGGGGATAAAGATTAGAGTTCCTCAGTTGCAATGTAGTACATTTAGTATTTGTCAAAAAATCAGGTGTTAGCAAACAGCACCAGGCACATCTTCCTGCAAGGAGATTGTTGTCCTATAATATGACATATAGTCTGTTCATCTTACAGAACCGTTTTTTTGTTATTAATGCTCTTTTATTCACTGTCATTCGTCTTACGTCTGTCTTCCTGGCCAGTAATGGTTCTGCTGCATGACACTGGTCCCAAAGGCACAGCAGACATTTCCACTTTCGGATCCTTAGTTGTTTACTGCCACTTACCATGATTTTCATTTGCAGTCATTCACTTACATTTCAGTTCATGTGACAGTGATCTTCATTTGCTAGAGACTCTTAACTCTGAATCATTTTTTTTTAAAGAATAACAGACAGCTAGCTGAAACTTCAGGGCTCTGCCAACTGATTCTATGCTACAATACTCAGTGGAGTAACCTGACAAGATTTATGTGATCTTTCTGTGCTTACTAAAAACTTTATGTTTATCTTGGCTGTTGTCTTCAGTTCTCATTGAGTTTAAAGCTAGCTGTTGTAACTGTGCACTTTTAGCTTAGTAGTGGTTATCTTTTGATAATGTATTCACATACAGTGAGATGTTCTGTCTTAAGCCAGAAAAGGAGAAAGCTGTAAAAGAGTCTTGTTTGACATAGAAACGAAGTACAGTTGGTCCCACTGAGGAAGAAGACATAAGGTAAAAGCTAATAATATGGTGAAAAATGCAGGCTATAAACTTCTTCTGTTTGGAAAATTCGGCAGGGTGGATGCTATGAGTCACTGGTATGAAGATGCAGAAATCTACAGGAAAAAAAGTAGTAGAACATACTGATTTTAAAAGAAATCCTACATACTCATAAAAATTCATTACTTAAATAAAAAACACTGAGGAGAAATACAAACATTGGGAGAACTCAAGCATCATCTGTAAAAAATTAAATTATAATCAAAATATATTCAGACATTAGTTTTCTGAACTGACTGAAAATACAGGAAATTATTTTATGCCAGCTGAACAGCCAGCTTTCCATTTGAGATTATTTATAGTTTCTCGGACTACAGTGTTTTGTCTTCCTTTTCGCAAGTCACACTTTTTACAATATGAGGTTGTTTTCTTCAGGAAAACCTGACTTACTCAAGGTTTCAGTGAAATGAGTTTTGGACATTCATACCTGTTTAGTACTCCTAGATACATGATCTTTTTCTTTTTACAATATTCTCATTTCTGCTGCTTAAGAAGTGGAGCACCAAAAAGAGTTCTTGAAAAAAATACCGATTATATCACTTTTAACATCTGTTTCTCTGGAGATAGATGTCTGATCTCTATTAAAGGAATTTGCATGGTCTTCATTTTGCCTGATAATATCAGGAAAATCATTTTGATATAAATACACTTTTGATTTAGTGCTTCATCACACAATCTTTTTCACATTTCCCTCCAGAATATTGATTTATTTTGTCTTATCATCTGTGTTATCTTTGCCCTGGAATTGGATTGGATTTACAAACTTGGGCCAGCTCCAGACTTTCTGAGAGCTCTTTTAATGTTAATACTTTGTCTCACAAGTAGTTGTGACCCTTCAACACACCAGACCAGTTAGTTTTTTCTTCTTATCTTCTGTATGTTCTATAAATTTTGTTCTTAATTATGTTTTTGTTTTTCTGGGAGACTCAGAAGATGAATTGGTGAGACAGAAAGAGAATGTGATCAAGAAGCAAAGAAGGCAGAAAAGAAGACAAGAAGAAAGACTTTGTAATGTTGTGTATAAGCAGGAAACTTTCTTCTGTCAATGTGGAAGTTAACGAAATACCTCTCACTTACACTCCTACACATCTCAAAGGTCTCACAAGTGTTCATGCACTGCACATCCCAGGAATAAACAGGTTTTGGTCCATTAGATGGAAGAAAACCAAGCCTTGAAATACGTCTTAGGAAGTGATAAGAAAAATTTGTGAGGTAATCTTTGAACTGCAAGATCAGTAGTGAATAAGATAGTTTTTAAGCTACGAACTTTAGTTTTCTTAAATGCTTATTTTCTCATACAGACATTAAGATGAAAAAAAAAATCACCAGTTCTTGTACGTTACTTGATTTGCTTTTACCGCAGTCATTTGTTAAAAGTAGCACATATGACTGCAGTGTCAATTGACTCTCAGAAAGCCGATGAACTTCCACTGTGACTGTTGGCAAGTCGCTGATTCCTCTGTGTGTGAAGAATGTATTGTGCCAGAAAGTTCGCAGATACTCCTCCACAGAGACTAGATAACAGTTTTCGATCTGTAAGAATGTGACTGATCGTTGATACTTGCTATCACAAAAGAGATGATTTCAGGCAACTGTGATGTTCTCAAAGCAAAAAGAAGTGAGTCCAAGGAATGGCCTTCTCACATGGAAGACTAAGGCAGATTTCACTCAGTGATGCACCACTATCAACAAAATGTTGCTGAACTGAATCGCAATTCCTGATTATGCTGTCATCTTCCAAGCCATTCAGACAGCAAGAAACACTTTTTATTACTGAACTACCAGACAGTCCAAGCCACTAGCAATAAGGTTTGTGTGGTTTGGTTTTGTTTTGTTTTGTTTTTTAAACTTACTGTCTCGTGTTCTCCTGTATCATTAGAATTGAAGTGCCAAAGAAAAGATTTTCATCAGTCTCCAAAAGTGTGCTAAGTAATCTCAGTACAGCTTTTAACCAGCTGGTTATACTGATAGAAAAAGAGACAGCTTAGCTTTCCAATGGGGTATTTTCAAGTGTTTGTTTTGCAGGTAGAGAATGTGCTGGTGAGTTTGGTTAACTGGTGTCTAGTCATGACTTGTGTTGTGACATGCTGTGTACCTCCACACTAGGATTGTGCTGCAGAGTTGCAACTTTGCAGTGCATTTCTTGCGCTAAAAGGTGGTTGCTGAGGCATTTGGAAATGTGGGTAATTGTACTTAACTTCAAACAACTGTGCCTGTAAAAATTTTAGTGTTATAAGAGTTTGGATCATGAAGTCCATGCAGGAGCCTGTAGCCTCCGCCACTTGGCTGTCAAGGAGGCGGTGAATGCATCAAGCTGCGTTTGCCTGCAGGCACTGGGACGAAAGACCGGCTGCTATCCACAGGCTAAGAGCTAAGCCTTCAAGCTTGATGCTCACACTCTGAGGCCAACTGGCCTAGAAATATGTAGGACTGAAACTGTATCACAGTTTTGGGTCACTTTTAGTTTGCACATATTGTTGCCTGGATTTGCAGATGCAGTCTGAGGTTTGGGTGGATGAAGTTTGATATCCTAAACTGCACAGGGTCAGACATCTGCATTTACAAGCTGCTGTCAGTAGCTGACCCAAAGAGTCCTTCTTTAAAGAATGTGTGGCTTACTCTTCTTTATTTTACAGCTTCCATTCTACATAAGGAGCTATAGTATTACACTTAAAACATACAAAACCCATTCCTGACTGAAACAAGAGGCAAACGTTATAGCGCTTATTCTGCGAAATGTTTAACACTTGCTCATATCCACAGTTCCATTGAAGTGGGATTTCTAGTGTGAGTAAAGGAGAATTCTATCTAGTCCCAATTATTATTGCTATTTTAGCTGAGTATTTTGTGTAGATGGATAGGATAATATGAACTGTAATGCTGTCAGTGTGTGACTGGTAGGTACACGTCTAACATCTCTGAGCAAGGCAATTCATTACTTTTGCTTCCCAGGGGTTGTGAACAAAATTAAAATTTCTGTAAGAAGAGATTCCCTGAAGGTCCAGGATGACCTCTTTTCTCATTTTCATGATAGGACCTTAAATCAAATGCAGCAGTTTTCCGTTAATATATTTAATTTGCTTGACAGCATGACATTGTTGGTATTTAGGCTTAAATTCATGCTCTGTCAAATCTCATTAGTTTATTTTAATAAGGATCACCTCGATTGTAACACCCTGGCTTCAGTAATCACTAGGATATCTTTTTAATAACCATGCGAAGCTCAGGTATCACTTTCATATTTATGTGCTGCTTTGTGGTTTCCTACAGGACATGCCTCAAATGAGAAGTGTTAATATTTGAGGGAAAAAAAAAAAAAAGTGTTTCTTATATTGTCTTGAAGGCTACTAATGTTTCAGTGTCCTAGCTCTCAAGGAATATTTTCTCCAAACAGTTTGATGAGCAGTTGTGAGCTGGTGAAGAACAACATGACAGCCATTATTTTTCTCTGTTTTAAAGAATTGTCTTTGGGCAGTTTGTATAGGTAAAAGTTTTGGGGTAGTAGTGTAACAATGACATGTTGAGCTTTTCAGGCAATTCAGTATCAGCTGTCATGCACAGCAGTCTATAGGAGTTATTTGTGGGTTATTGGAAAGTTATGGATTGCATGATTCTCTACAAAGAAAGCACCCACTTTATCTTTTGCGTCTATTAAATTTTCTGCAGGACATTTTCTGTCCTGCTGTTTTCTTGTAATACAATACTCCTTTTTGGTAGCAATATTCTTACCTGTATGTATGCCTTTCATGGTAATTTTTGAAAGTGCTAGAATTAATGCTAATTATTTCAATATGCATATGCCCACACAAAAAATTTTACTAGTCCTCTATGCAGTCCTTTGTCAGGGCAGCTGTACCTACTAACACAGGAGGGAAACCTGGATGTAGGTATTCTCATTTACTGTTTACTTATCCTTGGAAAAATTGCCAAGAGGGACGAAAACTTTGTCTAGCTTGTAACAAGATTCAGTGAATCAGTTATGATACTCTCTTTTGATTCCTGTCTAGGTGGAGCATTTTAAAGTGGAATCTCTGTCAGTGTAAATATGTTACATACAAGCACAGAAGATCTGGCTGCCAATAACTTAATAATTTTAAATATTCATAATGTAGCATTTGTACATTGGAGTGTATTCTCAACCTGATTTTAAATGTTACAGACTAATATTTTTCATTTCTTGAATGATTCAATGTGGAAAATATTCATAAAGGTATAAAAATATGTTGACTTTGATCCTTTTTTCTTTTTAGGAGGACTGAAAGTTTTTGCAGTTACTGTAAGTGGAAAATCAATATAATAAGAAAATGTTGATTTAGCTTTTCATATGGAAATAAGTCTTCTGAGCATAGTTAGAAACAGAGTCTTAAAGAGACCAGATTCAAAATTCCCCCCCCCCCCCCCCCCCCCCGTTTAGATGAGGATGGTTATTTAAGAAAAACAGCTTAAATGGGAGAAAAACCTTATTCACCAGGGTTGGAATTAACTTCACCTGCATAAATTCTGAGTAATCATCTATGAAACCATTCATATGAGAAGGAAAGCCAAATGTTTTTGGAATGCTGAAGTTTTATAGTTGTCAGCTCTGCCACATTACTTAAAATTGAGCCCTGCATAGTGATGGTCTTTCAGTTCAGCCCAGCTTTCTCTGTACTTTTGCAACAAATGAAAATATATCAGGTACATCACTGCTCTTGGTAGAGGAGCTAGAAGAAGGGATGCAGAGGTAAAGACTTGAAAAGTGGTAAAATAACAAAATCTGGTGAAGACTTGCCGGCCAAAACCAGAATGAATTTCTGTACTGCATAGAGGATTTAAACTAAAAGCAGTTCAGGATATACCTCTGGAACTCCAGTCACAGGGACCCTTACCGTGATTTATAAAGTGGATCAGAGTATTTGAAAAGAGTTTCCTACCTGCAGAGCCTTTTCTCTTTTCAAACGTAATCACTAACCATTCACCACAAGCAGCAGACAAATAATTGGCTTAATTGACCAATAAGAATATGCTACAATAACTACTTAGATTTAAAAAAAAAGTTGGTCTTACGCTATTTTATGTCAGAAAGTGCAGTGAATAATTATAGCAATGTTTTTATAGCTTCACAAATATTTTGACTTCTAAAATGCCTAATAAGGCATTTTTAATTTTGATTTCATTTGTACTTTTAAAAAATAATTATGTGCAATGTATATGTGTGTATGTGTCTTTTCTAAAAATCTTGTAGTATTTTTGTCCTGATTAATAAAGAATTCTCTCAAACATGCCATAGTCCAAAGAAAGAAACTCCCTTAGTCCTTTCCTTTGTCATATGCTAAATTTCAGATGAAGCTGATATTATTTTTTGGTCCAATTCTTTCTGCATGATTTTATTTGGTAGTACCAATAGAGATTAAATGAAGTGTTTTCAGTTGTCTGAACATTTTCTGTGGACTTCTTTGCAACAGGAAAGCATTACTGAAGTAATTTATAAAAGAGATTGTCCTTCTTTCCAGCAGTGGAATAATGTCATGGTCATAGTAAACCTTTAGAACAAGGATGAGCAATGGTGGCAACATTATCTTATTTTTAAGTATTTTGTGAATGTCATTTAAATTATGCTCTTCATACCAGCAGACTTTTGAGCCATGATTAAAGCATCTGTGCAATCCACTGCACAGAAACTCAGTTTGAAAGAAGTAAGTTTCTGAATACTGAATTTTGGACTCCTCATGTTCCTTTAATATTATGATGATAGAATATCTGCTGATCTCAATGGCAGCTTTCCAATATTAAGAACTACAAGGAAAAAGCCATACTGAAAAAAAAAATTAAATAAAAAATCCTAGTTTACTCAAGAAATTGTTGACTAATTTCCATTTTAGAGGACCAGAAAGTTACTGTTTTATAAGGAGGTGTTAATGGCCTATTGGGTGCACCAGTGTTATTCGAGATGTAGGCAGATCAGATCCCAGGCAGTGAAATGATTCAATATTTTTATGCACATGATCTGAAATTTCTGTATTTTCTGCAGATTTAGGGAACTATTTCTTTATTAAAAATAGACTCATACTTCTAAAGCCACGTAACTTCTTGTACACTAAACTTAGAAAGGTGAAACATAGAAGATACCAGAAAGTATACCTGTTTGTGCAGAGTTTGATGCTGTTTTGCAGTAAAGTGGGAGGTAGCTGGTTTTGCTGCCAGGTAGAAACCTGAGAATGCACAACTAGTGAAATGCACCCTTAAATAGATGTAATGATACGTTCTGTGGCAAGAGAGGGATCCTTCATGCAACTTAAATTAGGCACCAGAAAGTCAGAATGAAGGTACTGGCTTGAGCACAGTGGTATGAGAAAGCAGAATTAGGCATCTGGAACATCTGCTTTTGAATTTAGATACCTATATTTAGCCTGTATTTTATTTTTGGACCTACAATACTGATTTGGAACTTGCCTTAGCCATCTGATCCTGAATAAAATATACTCATTCATTTGGTGGGGATTTTTTTCAGGATGATGGGCAAACTGCTGTTGTTATTTTTAAATATCTAAATATCATAGTTATGGTGCCAGGCTTTCAAGAAAAGCAGTTGCTATGGGATGGCTAAGATTAGATTAGTACTCACAGTTTTTGGTGGGATCTACCTTTGTTACTCACATAGGCTCACATTCTAAAAATCACATAGATGCCAAAAGACCTTAGTTCACAAGCAAATTAACTTAGTGGTTTCACAGAATAAGACAAGATCAGCCTGAGCAAAATTTCCAGTGTGTAGCCTTAAATGCACTTAAATAAAAAAATCAAGCAAATTTACACATTAGTTAAAAAACAGCACATGATGTCTAATATCTTTGCATATTGGAAAATATTTGTCCTAGTGAAATTATCTGATCTTTACCATGTGCTATGAGAAATTTATTGACTGCAGGCAAGAAATTAACAGTTTCTTTGTTAAAAAAAAATAAAATAAAAATAATAATAAAAAAAAAAGGAAGGCTAAATGCAGCAGCTGAAAGCCAATACTGACTTCCTGACTTCCGGATAGGAGTGGTATTTTCTCAACAGATAAACTTTTGTTGAAAATTACTTTGGTTAGTGAATCATAGAATCATAGAATAGTTAGGGTTGGAAAGGACCTTAAGATCATCTAGTTCCAACCACCCTGTCATGGGCAGGGACACCTCACACTAAACCATGTCACCCAAGGCTCTGTCCAACCCGGCCTTGAACACCGCCAGCGATGGAGCGTTCACAACTTCCCTGAGCAACCCATTCCAGTGCCTCACCACCCTTACACTAAAGGATTTCTTCCTCATATCCTATCTAAACTTCCCCTGTTGAAGTTTAAACCCGTTACCCCTTGTCCTCTCACTACAGTCCCTCATGAAGAATCCCTCCCCAGCATCCTTATAGGCCCCCTTCAGGTACTGGAAGGCTGCTAGGAGGTCTCCACGCAGCCTTCTCTTCTCCAGGCTGAACAGCCCCAACTTTCTCATGGTAAGATATACTTATTTTTAAGAATTGCCTGTTGCCTTCCAGTTCCATGACTTTTGATGGATGTCAGTGGAGTTCACCCTTGTGAAATGCTGCACTGTAAAAAATTCAAGAGGAGGCTTGAAACAAATGAATATCTCCTACTGAAAGCTGAAGGGCTCCATTTGTAATGGGTGAAATTAAGTACCATTTTCTGAAATTGTGAGCATCAGTGGATACAAAGGTGCAGCTGCACTGCATTACAGTGGGTAGTCCTTTGAGCTAGTCCTAAAATCATAGAGTCATAGAATCACAGACTGGTTTGGGTTAGAAGGGACATTAAAGCTCATCCAGTTCCAACCCACTGCCACGGGCAGGAACACCTTCCACTAGACCAGGTTGCTCCAAGCCCCATCCAGTCTGGCCTTGAACACTGCCAGAGATGGGGCAGCCACAGCTTCTCTGGGCAACCTGGGCCAGGGCCTCACCACCCTCACAGGGAAGAACTTCTGCCTAAGAGCTCATCTCAATTTTCCCTTTGTCAGGTTAAAGCCATTTCACCTTGTCCTGTCCCTACAGGCATTTGTCAAAAAACCCTTTCCATATATTTATTCTTTCTAAGTAGTCATTGTTAGTTCAGCTAGTTGTTATTAACTAGCAAAAAGCCATTTAAGCAATCTCTTAAGTTGTGGAGGTAAGGAAACTGTGTTTGGACTTCTTCCAGCGTATGAGTACATTCCTAGATAGTGCAGCATTTCACATCTGTCAGGGCGTGGGTATGTACCGTGGGAGGGCAGTGTCTGGGAGGATATAAGATTGAACAAGATGCATTATTTCCCTGTAACAAGTATGTAACACCAATGCCTAAAACGCCTCTGTGTCCTGTAAGAAATTCCAAGCTGCATCTGATCTTCTGCTTTTGGTTAAATAACAAACTTCAGACAATAATGTTTAAGGTTTTTCCAAGTTTGAACATACGTTCACCCTGAAGGACGTGCTGAGAAATACTTGTGAGCAGCCTGATGCATTTCACGATCAGTCAGAATTATTTTACTTTTTTTTTTTTTTGCATTTCTTTTTCTCTATTTTGTTCCCTTAAATAGCTGCTACCCCTTTGGACTTATGTTCACATCAAATATATGTAGGACTTTCTGGATCACCAGTCTTTATCTTTCCTAGTCACCTTCCCAGGTCATATCTCTCTGTGCTGATTTCCCTTCAAAGTATTAAAGTCCTGTTTTGATGCAGTGCCGAAGTTTTCAATAAATAAATGATTTTTTTTTTCAGGCTCTGTATTACATGAATTACAGAACACACACATATTCATTGCCACTTTACTAACATTTTGTGTCCAACTTGAAAAGAAGGGGCACTTCTTGTATATTGCAGTTAAAAAATGGTATTTAGTATTTGCATACATTGGAGCTTTCTGCAAGCATTATCTGTGACCTTTTCTGCAGTTCCTGGAATTCTGCTTTGCAATTATCCAGAATAGTTTTCACTCTGGGTCCACTTTTTCCCCTTACTTTGTCAGCTCATTGCCCTGTGTTGTTCTTATGCTTCATGTAGAACACATGAAGTTTAAAAAGTGTGTTACTTGGCTATCCTGTATCAGTTAGAAATTCTTCATTTCTACTTGGTTTTCTGTCGTGGTTTAAGCCGTAAATTTCCCTTCTCCCTCCTTTTCCACCCCCCACCCCCCCCCCCCCGATGGGGCGGAAATGGGGAGAAGAACCAAAGAAAATGTAACTCCCACGGGTTGAGATAAGAACAGTCCAGTAACTAAGATACAATACAAATCACTACTGCCACCACCACCACCAATAATAATGACAAAGTAAATACAAAGGGAGAGGATACAACCGTTTCGCCACCCGACCGAGCCTAGAGACCGCGCGCCGCTCCCCAGACCGTGTGCCGTGAGACCCTGCCCCCGAATCCTACCTCCTGGGCATGACGTGCTGTGGTATGGAATAACCTCATTGGTCAGCCCGGGTCAGGCGCCCTGTCTCCCCTCCCCCAGCTTTTCTCTCTTTCCCAGCATAACATGAGACTCTGCGGGGGGGGGGGGGGGGGGGGGGCAGGGGGGAGGAAGCCGAAACCATAACAATCCACCCTTTATTCCATACCATTCACATCATGCTCAGATCCCACATTTTCAAAATATCATCCCATATATACATACACACACACACACAGATGGAGAGATATAATCCCTATAAAGCTGCTGAGTCCATCCAGTCCGTGATGTCAGGCTCCACCTTTGTAACAGTCTTTCAGAGCAGGGGAGGCTGTGTGCAGTGTTGGATCGTTGCCTGTTGATGCTGATTGTTCCTTTACTGCAGAACTCGTCTGGTTTCATCAAAGTTCATTCTTTGTTGGGATGATGGTCTGAGGGTCAGTCGCGGGTGACTTGAAGACATCTAGTTGATGGGCTATTATATAAAAAAAATTACATAGCAGGCAACAGCATGCAATTGAGTTCATTGGCTGTTTTCCCCTAAAATCAAATCTCCTTGAGGTACACATCGGACTTCCTCATCTTCCCGCATTACTCACCAAGTATATCCGGGTCCCTGAGCAAAAGCAATCCCACAAGTGGGTTTGCCTTTACCTGAAGCAGGAATAACCCAGACTGTCTTCCCCAGCAAATTCTTTATGTGCACCACAGGAACGTTGTCCCCCTCTACAGTATGTAGAAGTTCTGACTGGGCTGGACCAGCTCTGTTGGCAGATCCTCTGGTGTTGACCAACCAGGTGGCCTTTAATAAATGTGTATCCCAATGTTTGAAAGTCCCACCACATATTGCTCTCAGTGTAGTTTTTAATAGCCCATTGTACCGTTCGATTTTCCCAGAGGCTGGTGCATGGTAGGGGATGTGATATACCCACTCAGTGCCATGCTCTTTGGCCCAAGTACCTATCAGGCTGTTCCGGAAATGAGTCCCATTGTCTGACTCAGTTGTCTCTGGTGTGCCGTGTCACCACAAAATCTATTTCTCAAGGCCCAGGATAGTGTTCTGGGCAGTGGCGTGGGGCACAGCGTATGTTTCCAACCAGCCGGTGGTTGCTTCCACCATTGTAAGCACATGACGCTTGCCTTGGCAGGTTGGTGGGAGTGTAATATAAGCAATATGCCAAACCTCCCCATATTTGTACTTCAGCCATCGTCCTCCATACCAAAGAGGCTTTAACCGTTTAGCCTGCTTAATTGCAGCACATGTTTCACCGTCGTGAATAATCTGGGCAATAGTATGCATTGTTAAGTCCACCCCTCGATCACGAGCCCATCTGTATGTTGCATCTCTGCCCTGATGGCCTGAAGTGTTGTGGGCCCACCTGGCCAAAAATAATTCACCCTTATGTTGCCAGTCTAAGTCCATCTGAGCCACTTCAATTTTAGCAGCTTGATCCACTTGTTGGTTGTTCTGGTGTTCCTCAGTAGCCCGACTCTTGGGTACATGAGCATCTATGTGGCGTACTTTGACCACCAGGTTTTGCACTCGGGCAGCGATGTCTTGCCACAGTGCAGCAGCCCAGATGGGTTTCCCTCTGCGTTGCCAGTTGCTCTGCTTCCATTGCTACAACCACCCCCACAGGGCATTCGCCACCATCCATGAGTCAGTATAGAGAAAAAGTACTGGCCATTTTTCTCGTTCAGCAGTGTCCAAGGCCAGCTGGATGGCTTTCACCTCTGCAAACTGACTCGATTCACCCTCCCCTTCAGCAGTTTCTGCAACTTGTTGTTCAGGACTCCATACTGCTGCCTTCCATCTACGGTGCTTTCCCACAATGCGACAAGATCCATCAGTAAATAAGGCATATTGCTTTTGACTTTCTGACAGTTCATTATATGGTGGGGCCTCTTCAGCACGCATCACTCCCTCCTCCTCTGGTGACCTTCCAGAATCTTTGCCCTCTGGCTAGTCCATGATGACTTCTAGAATTCCCGGGTGACTGGGATTTCCTATTTGGTCTCGTTGTGTAATTAATGCGGCCCACTTACTCCATGTAGCATCAGTTGCATGATGTGTAGAGGAGACCCTGCCTTTGAACATCCAGCCCAGCACGGGCAACTGGGGTGCCAGGAGGAGCTGTGCTTCAGTGCCAATCACTTCCGAAGCAGCTCGAACCCCTTCATAGGCTGCCAGTATCTCTTTTTCAGTTGGGGTGTAGCTGGCCTCAGATCCTTTGTATCCCCAACTCCAAAAGCCGAGGAGTCGACCTCGAGTTTCCCCTGGAGCTTTCTGCCAGAGGCTCCAGGTAGGACCATTCTCCCCAGCTGCGGTGTACAGTACATTTTTAACATCTGGCCCAGTCCGGACTGGTCCGAGGGCTACTGCACGAACTATCTCACGTTTAATTTGCTCAAAGGCTTGTTGTTGCTCAGGGCCCCGTTTAAAATCATTTTTCTTCCGGGTCACATAATAGAGAGGGCTTACAATCCAACTGGAATTTGGGATATGCATCCTCCAGAACCCCACAGCACCCAAGAAAGCTTGTGTTTCTTTCTTATTAGTTGGTGGCAACATTGCTGTTATCTTGTTGATCACATCTGTGGGGATCTGGCGGCATCCATCTTGCCATTTTATTCCCAAAAATTGAATCTCCTGTGCAGGTCCCTTAACCTTACTCCATTTTATGGCGAAACTGGCTGTCAGCAGGATTTGGATTATTTTCTTCCCTTTCTCAAAGACTTCTTCTGCTGCATCACCACACACAATGATGTCCTCAATGTATTGCAGGTGTTCTGGAGCTTGCCCCTGTTCCAGCGCAGTCTGGATCAGTCCATGGCAGATGGTAGGGCTGTGTTTCCACCCCTGGGGCAGTTGGTTCCAAGTGTACTAGACGCCCCTCCAAGTAAAAGCAAACTGTGGCCTGCACTCTGCTGCCAAAGGAATTGAGATAAAAGCATTGGCAATGTCAGTCGTGGCATACCACTTGGCTGCCTTTGACTCCAGTTCATACTGAAGCTCTAGCATGTCCGGTACGGCAGCACTCAAGGATGGGGTAACTTCGTTCAGGCCACAATAGTCTACTGTTAGTCTCCACTCTCCATTAGACTTTCGCACTGGCCATACGGGGCTGTTAAAGGGTGAGTGGGTCCTACTGATAACTCCTTGACTCTCTAATCTACAGATCAGCTTATGGATGGGAATCAGGGAGTCTCGGTTGGTGCGATATTGCCGCCGGTGCACTGTTGCGGTCGCGATTGGCACTTGTTGTTCTTCGACCTTCAGCACCCCCACAGCAGAAGGATCCTCTGAGAGACCAGGCAAGGTGGACAGCTGCTCCGCTTCCTCTGTCTCCAAAGCAGCAATACCGAAAGCCCATCGGTACCCTTTTGGGTCTTTGAAGTACCCTCTTCTGAGGTAATCTATGCCAAGGATACATGGAGCCTCTGGACCAGTCACAGTGGGGTGTTTTTGCCATTCCCTCCCAGTCAGGCTGATTTCAGCCTCCAGTACAGTCAACTCTTGGGATCCTCCTGTCACTCCAGAAATAGAAATAGGTTCCAGCCCTTGACAGCTTGATGGCATCAGAGTACACTGTGCACCGGTATCTACTAGAGCCTTATACTTCTGTATAAGATGATGTGCCAGGCCATCTGATCCATACAGTCCAATAAGTTCGATTGTCCCCTACCTCCACCTGGCTGGAGGCGGGGCCCCTCTAGTAGTCATCACATTGGTCACTCACCTCTTGTAGAGATGGATTATTCTTCTTCATCACAGGAGCTGAGGTAAAATCTGCTCTTCCACTCCATCTGGGAACCTGCTCACCAGAGACTGAAGCCGCAGCCTTCATGGGGTGATCAGACTTGACCTTTGCTCTCCTCTTCAGTTCTCGCACCCGCTCCTCCAAAACTGAAGTAGGCTTTCCATCCCACTCCATCATATCTTCTCCATGATCCCGCAGGTAAAACCATAGGGTGGCCCGTCGTGTATAACTTCTATTATCTTCTCTCTCGAACAGTGGGACGCCTTCTGTTAATAGCTGAGACGTGTGTTGGTACACGTGAGGAGCTGGATAGATCATCTCTCAATTGTTGGAGGTTCTGGGACAGTTTTTCCACAGCTGAGATGATGGAAGGGGTGATATTATCTTCAAACTCCCGGAGTTTATAAATAATTTCATCCACTGTTGGTGGTCTTCTATCACTCCAGGTTATTGCTGCCGATGAATGGGCATAGGATTGGGGTGCATTTCGTGTAAATTTCCGCCACATGGGTCGTGTACATTCGACTTCATCTGGATCTATGGGTATATCCCCAACATTCGGCTTGGTGATATAGATCATCTCTACAATGGCTGATTCTCTCAGAGACTGGATGCCTTTCTCTAGAGTAGTCCACTTGGCTGAACGACTCATAACATCATCCTTGTATGGAAACCTCTCTTTCACAGCTGCCAAGAGCCGCTTCCAAAGGCTGAGGGACTTTTTCTCTCTTGCAACTGCTTTGTCAATTCCCCCTTCCCTGTCAAGTGATCCCAGCTGTTTGGCTTTACTACCTTCTAGTTCATGACCGTCGGCCCCATTGTCCCAGCATCGGAGCAGCCAGGTGATGATGTGCTCCCCTGGCTGACGGGTAAAGTTTTTTCGCATATTCCGTAGCTCGGTTGAGGTCTGAGATCGAGAAGTCACCTCTTCCTTTTCTTCTTCTTCTTCATCATGTGGTAATAACTCCTGGTCAGATGCTGTCCCAGGTGGTGACGTTTCTTTGTCTTGCTTCATCTTTCCCACCTCTTCTTTGCTTTTCCTCTTGTGCACAGGGGCAACCGATAGTGGTCTGAGTTGGTCCTCTGGTTTAGCTGTGGTGATTATTACTGTGGTTTGGGTAGCTGCTGTACTTGTCACTGGGGTTTGAGTTGTGGCTGTACCTGTCGCTGGTGGTGATGTAGCTGCTGTACTTGGAGCTGGATTAACTGCGCTGTCCATTACTCCGCCCTCAGATCCAGAGACATTTTTTTCCTTTTGAAGATGCTGGACAGTGTTAAACAAGGCTCTGTAAGCATAAGCCAAGCCCCAGCACGTTGCCATGATTTGTCCATCTGTGGTGTGACCAGAATGATCACATACCTCCTTTAAATGTTTTACTAATTTTTCTGGGTTTTGCATTTGTTCACTGGTGAAGTTCCAAAGCACTGGAGGGGCCCACTGGCCTAGATACTTGCCCATACTATCCCACACACCCTGCCACTCATGACTGTCCAGCCTTGGGGAAAATCTCTCGGCCATCCTGGATTGTGGTCTAACCCCAGACATGGCCCACACCACACTCTGCTTAACTCTCCGCACCAGACTAAATAGTTGTGAGTACAACATATTCAGTATGTGTGCCAACATGATAATTCCTGTCACCAGCAGCAGGCAGATCTCAAAGGTATCTAAAGGCCATTCAAAACCTTCAGAATTCTCAAATAGTGTTGTAAACGGCCTGGTGGGGGTGCTGGGAGCACAAAAGAATGTCTCCTTCACAGGCTGACCACCCGAGGAGGTGAAAAGAGACGTATAATTGCTAAAAACTGCCATTATATACCTCCCAAATATAGAGTTGGTGGCCACACTGGAAACACAAACCGGGTCAGTTTCATGATCACTGAGTCTATTGTATGAACAATCCATGCAATACAGTATAATGTAACAAGAATCTTAACCCAAAACCCAGATCTGAAAAACGTTAAGAAATACCGGCTGTAAGTAAAGTATCATACACTGAACCTGTGAGAACCAGAGCAACAACTTTGAGAGCCAATAGATCAGCATTGTGATGAGTGGCTATTTTGTCTTTATCTCAACCATTAAGTGCCCCATGTTGGGCGCCAAAACTGTCGTGGTTTAAGCCGTAAATTTCACTTCTCCCTCCTTCCCCCCCCCCCCCCCCCACACACACACACTCCGATGGGGGGGAAATGGGGAGAAGAACCAAAGAAAATGTAACTCCCACGGGTTGAGATAAGAACAGTCCAGTAACTAAGATACAATACAAATCACTACTGCCACCACCACCAATAATGACAAAGTAAATACAAAGGAAAAGGATACAACCATTTCACCGCCCAACCGAGCCGAGAGACCGCGCGCCGCTCCAGAGACCGCGCGCTGCTCCAGAGACCACGTGCCGTGAGAGCCCCACACCCGAATCCTACCTCCTGGGCATGACGTGCTGTGGTATGGAATAACCTCATTGGTCAGCCCGGGTCAGGCGCCCTGTCTCCCCTCCCCCAGCTTTTCTCTCTTTCCCGGCGTAATATGAGACTCTGCGGGGGACGAGGGGGGGGGGCAGAGTGTGGAAGCCGAACCCGTAACATTTTCATATACTAATTTTTCTATTAACTTTTCATACATTACTTGTATAGTAGCTATGTTAGCAAATTTTGGCTAATCTGAATCAGTTTTGCTAGTGTAATGGGGAAGGGTGGAAGACAAATGAGCATTAGCAGGGTTAAATTTGAATTCTGAGTTGAGTATCTGATCAAAAAACAGATAATGGTGAATGAAATAATAATTTGTAACATTTTTCCTGGAGAGAATAGCTCCACCCACCCAAAATAATTTCATTCAGTGCTAACATTTTTTAAAAAAATATTAAAAAGTAAATGTTGATTGAAGTTAACAGTTGGAGATGCCATAACCCAAGTGCTGCTGGGTTAGAGCGACTGCTCAAATGGAGTTCTCTTGTTTCTTGAAGAGCATGAACCTGCATTTCTCTAATGAATGTCTATAGGATGCTTTCGGAAAGAGGTGGAAGTCTCCTCAGGTATCCCATTGAAACTCTACAGCTTTGAATGAGTAATTAAGCTTTCACACCTCTCAGGCAAGTGTTCTCATCACTGCTGACACAGTCACTTGTCTGTTCTCACTGGCTATTTAAGTATTTTATGGAAAAGAGAAACACTGTGGCCTCAGAACAATCATAATGCAATCATAAAACCAGTTGCACCCCTGCGCACAGCACGCTGCCAGGTATGAATCTGTCTCTGTTTTACAGTTGTATTGGTTATTACTGAGAGAGAGAAAACTTGTCTGACTCACCCAGTATTTGGGTGAAACATCTGAGTGCTGGTGTCTATCCCGGTAGATGTTTAATTATATATGCAGGATGGAATTGATATGGGGAGGAAGACAGAGCTGCAGTTAAGGCATAGTGGTTTGTCTCGCAGGTGCAAGAGGAAGCTGAGTTGTTCTAACCTGTCGCTTAGACAGAAGCACCAGCCACTGAACTATTGAGTGGATGTGGAGTGTGAAAGCTTTGTGAATTGAGGCTGTATGTTTTAAGAGGACAGTATATGCTACTTCTGCTTTCACTGATCACCAAATTCAACCTCTTTCCCAACTACACAAGATGATGCCTGTGTAGACTACTGAGCTGTCCTGGGAGCACCCATTGCTCATTGCCTCTTGCCTCCCATCTTCCAAGCTCTGGGTTAGGTGTTGCACATACTCTTCAGCTCCCCCCAAACCACTTATGGGAGTCCTTCTTCCATGTAGTGATTCAAGGAGCACAGTCATTTTTTAATACTAAACTAGTAACAATAATCATGTCTTTTTTGAAAATGAAACACATCCAGACAGCTGTTCATTTTCAAGGAGATGACTGTGTATTTCAAAAAAATGTTTTTTCCCCTTCATGAATCTAGAATAATGCTAAGTGGCACTTGTATGGCTTATGCTATAGTTCCCAATGTTTTTCCTGATAGCTGGACTTCAGTACATCTGTGATTTAACAGAACGTAAATTCTTTGGTTTCTTTATTCACAATGACTTAAAATTTGGTTACAGTCCTGTCAGCACTTTAGAAGGCTCAGTTTTAGTTTCTCTCTATGGATATGTATTGAGGTGACATGAGTCTGGTAATAGATTGAACAGATCCTCTGGAGAATGTCTGACTTTGGGAAAGTAAATAAGTAAAATATAAGCCTATGTAGTTAGACCAGTAAGGTCTAATTAGGGCCTGCTGCTCTAGTGAGGGCGAATGACATATATGGAAACATTAAACAGCTGCTGGCAGTGTGGCACTGAAATATCAGATAATGCCAGTTCTGTTCTCAGATAAATTCCAAAGGCATTGCTTCTGGAAGGTCTCTTATCACTGGGAAGAGCCGTCTGAATTTTTCGTATACTTTGATGGGTTATAAATTAGCTGTAATCACTCCAGAGAAAGACCTGTGCCTCACAGGGGAAAGCTCAATAAGAGCATCTGCTCAATGTGCCATGGTGGTCAACAAAGCAAAGAAGATAGCAGGTTGCGTTAGGGAAAACATATAGGAAGATACTGAGATTGCAGTATTACTGCTACATATATAGATGCATTATCTATGTTTCTATACTTAATGCTTCAGGAATTTTAATACTCAGGAATTCCAGTCTTTCAAGAGGTACAGGTATACAAGCTTGGTATTGTTTAGTTTTAAGGTGAGAGATGACAGCTAGTTTAACTTTTATGTATACCCTTGGTTTTATTACATAAAAATAGTGCTTAAAGCTTGAATTGGTATTAACTGCCATAGCACTGTCATAAAGGTGAGAGAAAATCCATATATTAAGTTCATCCTGCCTTAAATAAATATTCAAGTACAAAGCACATTATTTGAGATGTAAGAGAATTTTTCTTATGAAGAAAGCTTGAAACAATGCAAACTGCGGTAGCAAGGGGGGAAAGGCTGATGTTACAGAGATCAGTTGTGGCAAAACCGTGTACTATGTACAGAGAATAAAAGCGAAGTTTGTCAGTAATTTTTTCTTAATACAGACAAGAAGAGTAAACTATTCCCTTTTATATCATTCAGGAGCATCCCATTATGGTGGTGACAATCTGTAATTACGAGCTTTCTTCATCTGGCCAGGGACTGCTTTGTTCTTTCTCTTAAATATGCCTTCCCAAAAAAAGCTGCTTCAGCCCTTGCAACTGTTGAAGAATGCAGTAAAGGGAAGATAAAAATTGTCCAGAATTTATTCAGATCTGTGTCTTCGCCATTTAGTGGTTTTAGTGGGTATGTTTGTACCGTTACTGTTTATCTACTTTTAATAAAGGGACTAAACTCCTTCCATTCCAAAATCAGGGTTTCTTTAATCAGAAATATTATAATTATTTTTTAATCTCTCTTTCTGGGGGATAAATAAACATGCTGTGGTCCCATTTGTTCTGTAACTAAGTTATTGATGCTGTGATTAAGATGTTAATTGATTTGGTGTGACAGGTGCAGAAGGCAGGGGAACTGGATGATGCCTTTGCCTCAGTTCTCCTCAGGTAGGCTTCTGTGTTATTTTTCTTTTCATTATTGTTATATTATACTGTGCCTTATTTTAGCTATTAAACTATTCTTATCTCAACTCATGTGTTTTTACCTTTTATCCAGTTCTCTTCCCCACCTCAGAGGGTGAAGAATGAGGGGCTCTGTGGTCCTTCGTTGTTGGCTGGGATTAAACCATGACAAGTCCCCAGGAAAACTGTAGAATATATTTCTGGGCATGTGGTGGATAACATGATTAGGAGCAAGAGTTTCTCAGCAAAGGTTTACTGGAAGTAAGTCACACATGACCCACCTTATGGCCTTCTGTGAAGAAATGATTGGTTTGTGAATGGTGGGAGAGACGTGGGTGTCATGTACCTGGGCTAGAGCAAAGTTCTTGATGCTGTCACTGTTCTCACATCTGGATTAGGCCATGATCGTCTGGATGGATGGACAGTGAGGCAGATGAAAAACTGGTTGGATAATGGGACTCAGAGGGCTGTGATCAATGGGTCATATTGTCCTGGTAACAAGTGGGGCAGTGCTAGATCTCTCTGGGACCTCTCATTAATATCTGTCATGGCTTAATCCTGGCCAACACCTTCGGCACCCCCAGCCTCCTCACTGGTGAGGCAGCATGAGAAACAGAAAAGTCTTTGATGCTCTGTAAGCATGTCCATTAATATCTAAAACATCCCTGTGTTATCAATACTGTTTTTATAGAATCATAGAATAGTTAGGGTTGGAAAGGACCTTAAGATCATCTAGTTCCAACCCCCCTGTCATGGGCAGGGACATCTCCCACTAAACCATGCCACACAAGGCTCTGTCCAGCCCAGCCTTAAATATCACCAGCGATGGAGCGTTCACAACTTCCCTGGGCAACCCATTCCAGTGTCCCACCACCCTTACACTAAAGAATTTCTTCCTCATATCCTTTCTAAACTTCCCCTGTTGAGGTATGAACGCACTACCCCTTGTCCTCTCACTACAGTCCCCCATGAAGAGTCCCTCCCCAGCATCCCTATAGGCTCCCTTCAGATACTGGAAGGCTGCTAGGAGGTCTCCACGCAGCCTTCTCTTCTCCAGGCTGAACAGCCCCAACTTTCTCATCCTGTCTTCATATGGGAGGTGCTCCAGTCCCCTGATCATCCTTGTGGCCCTCGTCTGTACTTGTTCCACAGTTCCATGTCCTTTTTATGTTGAGGACACCAGCACTGCACACAGTACTCCAAGTGAGGTCTCAGGAGAGCATAGTAGAGGGGTAGGATCACCTCCTTCGACCTGCTGGTTATGCTTCTTTTGATGCAGCCCAGGATGCGGTTGCCTTTTTCTGGGCTGTGAGCGCACACTGCTGGCTCCCTCATTTTTTCGTTGACCAACACCTCCAAGTCCTTCTCCACATGGCTGCTCTGAATCTCTTCTCTGCCCAACCTGTAGCTGTGCCTGGGATTGCTCTGACCCAGGTGCAGGACCTTGCACTTGGCATGGTTAAACTTCATCAGGTTGGCATCAGCCTACCTCACAAGCGTGTTAAGGTCCCTCTGGATGGCATCCTTCCCTCCAACGTATCAGCCGAACCACACAGCTTGGTGTCATTGGCAAACTTGCTGAGGGTGCACTCAATCCCACTGTCCCTGTCACCGACAAAGATGTTGAACAAGACAGGTCCCGACATCAATCCCTGAGGGACAGCACTCGTTACTGGTTTCCAACTGGACACTGAGCCATTGAGCACAACTCTTTGAGTGCGGCCATCCAGCCAGTTCTTTATCCACCGAGTGGTCCACCTATCAAGTTGATGTCTCTCCAACTTAGAGACAAGGATGTCATGTGAGACAGTGTCAAACGCTTTACACAAGTCCAGGTAGATGACATCAACTGCTCTACCCCTGTCCATCAGTTCCATAGCCCCATCATAAAAGACCACCACACTGGTCAGGCAGGATTTCCCCTTAGTGAAGGAATGCTGTCTGTCACTAACCACCTTGTTGTTTTTCATGTGCTTCAGCATGGCTTCCAGGAGAATCCGCTCCAAGATTTTGCCAGATACAGAGGTGAGACTGACTGGTCTGTAGTTCCCCGGCTCATCCATTTTCCCCTTCCTGAAAATTGGGGTTATATTTCCCTTTTTCCAGTCATCAGAAACTTCACCTGACTGCCATGGTTTTTCAAATATGATGGACAGTGGCTTAGCAACTTCATTGGCCAGCTCCTTCAGGACCCGCAGATGGATTTCATCCAGTGCCATCGACTTGTATACGTTCAGGTTCTTATGATGGTCTCGAACCAGATCCTCTCCTACAGTGGGCCCTGGGTCTTCATTCTCACTGTCCCTGCATCTGCCTTCCAAGACATGGGTGCTGTTGTCAGAGCATTTTCCAGTGAAGACTGAGGGAAAGAAGTCATTAAGAACCTCAGCCTTCTCTGAATCCAGGATAGCCAGTTCTCCTGATAGCTTCTGGAGAAGGCCCATATTATCCCTAGTCTGTCTTTTATTTGTAATGTACCTATAGAATCCCTTCCTGTTATCCTTAACATCCCTAGCCAAGTTTAATTCTAAGTGGGCCTTAGCTTTCCTAACCTGGTCCCTAGCTTCCCCAACAAGATCCCTGTATTCTTCCGAGGCTGCCTGTCCTTGCTTCCACCTTTTATAAGCCTCTTTTTCCCTTCGAAATTTCCTCAGCAGGTCCTTATCCATCCAAGGAGGTCTCCTGGCCCTCCTGCAGCACTTCCTTCTAGTAGGGGTGTATCGCTCCTGAGCTTGCAGCAGGTGATCCTTGAATATCAACCAATAGTCTTTGGCCCCCCTGCCCCCTTGGGCTATATCCCATGGAATCATACTGAGCAGGTTCCTGAAGAGGCTAAAGTCTGCTGTCTTGAAGTCCAGGGCAGTGAGCTTGCTGCACGCTCTTCTCACTGTCCTGAGGATCACAAATCCAAAACATAGCTGCACACATAAGCTGCTAAACTATACAAGTTACTATGAAGAAAACTGTTTCCCAGTCCAAACCAGTACACATCTTTATCTGTTGTCCAGAGGAGATCAGAGTCCTTGCCCATCAACTTTTCAGATGGCCCTGAACAGAGGGGATGAGGTGATGCAGAATCCGTGAGTTCCTAAAATAAAAATCCTTTTTTTCTAACTCTGCTAGTATAATTGAGTTATCTGGCCTTGATGTGATTTTCTTCTTGGGAGTAGACATTTGAGTTTATTTACAGGTCATATACCAATAATTCCAAATGGAAGCAGAGATGAAAAAGGCCCCATGTGGGTTGTTCTTCGCAAAAAGCTTAGAAAGTAAGCTCATGCCTCATCTCTACTTTGAAATTCCTAATTTAAAAAAAATAAAAATAAATAAATCAAACCAAGGCTATCTTTTGTAGCTAATTATTTCCTCTTTTCAGCAAAAGATCAATGCCACAGCGTGGTGGTAAATGACCCTGTGTCCTTAGAAATATCATCTTTTTCTTATTAGGCCAGTTCTTATGAGAATAGAGAAAAGGATTGATTTCATGTACATACTCTTCTATAGCAACTTATATTCTATATGCACTTTCAGCTACTTTAGTTATGGGTTTCAGCTAAGTCTTGCCTTGCATACTTTCTCATCTGAATGATGCTGTGTTTTTTTTCAGAGCTTTCTATCTTTTATTCAGTGCATCACATTTCAGAGACAGGTGATAGGGGCATACTTTTGGATTCTGATCAGCCAGTTGGATGGGAGTAGGCTTTGTGAATACAGATGCGCTAGTACCAAATGTTTAAATCCTGATCTGTACTGGACGTACAGATCTTCAGGACGTACTGGATCTTCTTTGAAGATCACTGGGGGAGAGGAGAGGCCATGGAATGTGAGGAGCGGCCATGTGGGGAAATCTTGAGGGGTGGTGATGAAGGATGAGGGGCATTTTCGTGGGAAGATCATGAGGGGAGAGCGGGGTCAGCCATGGGATGTGATAGGTCACCATGAGGGGACATCTTGAGGGGAGATCAGTTTGCCCTTAGTGATATGGTTTAGTGGTGGCCTTGGCAGTCCTGGGGTAATGGTTGGGCTCAATGATCTTAAAAGTCTTTTCCAACCTAGCTGATTCTGTGATTCTCTAGTCTCATTACCATTTTTCTGCCTTTTATTTTGGGATAGTTCACTGTGCATAACTTTGTCTCAGTGGGAAATTTGCAGGGCTCTGCATTTTCTCTTTTATTTCCTGTTTTGGGGTTTGCTTTGAAGATGTGTACAGACCTCAGTATCTGAGATACTGAAGGCAAGCTCTGCTTGTTAAAATACCAGTAAAGTTGATTGAAATGCTTGTAGGTTGCACAAAGCACCATAAATGGGGCAATCTCTTAGATGCCCTAGCACTGAAAAGTCTTGGATGGGGTATTTATCTGTCAAACTGAAGCCTTCTGAATAGATCTTCATCTGGAAAATCATCCAGAACTGGTCCCAGCTCTTGAGAAGGATCGCAGATGTCATATTTCATCCTGACCTAAACACCTGTCAAACTGCGCAGTACTGGCCTCTCAGTCACCAACAAATCACGACCCCCTTGGAGCACACAGGGACATTTTAATGTACTTTTTATAGCTGTAAATAATTAATGACTTCAATATATAACAGATAAGGGATTTTTTTTTTCTTTTTTTTTCAAGTTGGCAGATTGCCACCTTCCCCTTTCCACGTCGGCTTTGTGATTCTGCATTTGAAGCGTGTTGCTTGTAAAACAGAAACCTTATCAAAAAGTGAGTAGGCATCTAGCTAATGGGTGCACAAAGGATCATTGCCTGTAACTAGGAGACTCTGATTCATCTCACATCACTTTTTAAAAAAAAAAATTAATTTGGCAGTCTTAGTAAACTAACCATTCTGAGGTTCCCATCAACATAATCTTTCATTTTAAAGACAGGCAAGTCTGGTGGCTACTTTAGGGGTTTTTCAGCTTTAACTGTTCACTCTGCAATAGGCTGAACACCTGAGCTTGGGCAGTTCATGTTGGTCAGGCTTTTCTAAGGGCATAACCAAAGTGAAAAAACTGCGACTTAAGCTTCTGTATTATCTCTGAGAATTTGGGTCCATGTGCCCCAAAATCAGAAATGGTCCTTAAGCAGGAACGTTTTATGATCTGTCCCTTGTGATTTGTCCATTGATTTGTGATTTGTCCATTGATCCGTTACTGAAGTGACCAGCAGGGCAGGGATTAAATCCATGTCTTGAGAGATATCTTAATTCTCCCCTACAAGCTAGTAGCAGACAGCATCATGGACAAAGCAGGAAGCAGTGAGGACAGGCAGTATGCAAACCACCAAGGACCCACTATGTCTGTAGTTTGCGGATGACACCAAGCTGTGTGGTATGGTTGATATGCTGGAGGGAAGGAATGCCATCCAGAGGGACCTTGACACGCTTGTGAGGTAGGCTGATGCCAACCTGATGAAGTTTAACCATGCCACGTGCAAGGTCCTACACCTGGGTCGGAGCAATCTCAGGAACAGCCACAGGTCAGGCAGAGAAGAGATTCAGAGCAGCCCTGTGGAAAAGGACTTGGGGGTGTTGGTCAATGAGAAAATGAACATGAGCCATCTTCAGTGTGCTCTCGCAGCCCAGAAAGCCAACCGTCTCCTGGGCCGCATCAAAAGAAGCATAACCAGCAGGTTGAAGGAGGTGATCCTGCCCCTCTACTCTGCTCTCGTGAGACCTCACTTGGAGTATTGTGTATAGTTCTGGTGTCCTCAACATAAAAAGGACATGGAACTCTTAGAACAAGTCCAGAGGATGATCAGAGGACTGGAGCATCTCCCGTATGAAGATAGGCTGAGGCAGTTGGGGCTGTTCAGCCTGGAGAAGAGAAGGCTGTGTGGAGACCTCCTAGCAGCCTTCCAGTATCTGAAGGGAGCCTATAGGGATGCTGGGGAGGGACTCTTCACTGTAGTGAGAGGACAAGGCGTAACGGGTTCAAACTTCAACAGGGGAAGTTTAGATTGGATATGAGGAAGAAATTCTTTAGTGTAAGGGTGGTGGGACACTGGAATGGGTTGCTCAGGGAAGCTGTGAATGCTCCATCGCTGGTGGTGTTCAAGGCTGGGTTGGAGCGAGCCTTGTGTGGCATGGTTTAGTGGGAGATGTCCCTGCCCATGGCAGGGGGGTTGGGACTACATGATCTTAAGGTCCTTTCCAACCCTAACTATTCTATGATTCTATGGTTCTGTGTCCATACAAACTGGTCTGTGGCCATGAAGCCAATCCATGATAATATTGGGAAGTCCTGTGAGTGAAGTGAGGATGTGAGGCAGAAGTCTGGGCATCAGCATGCCTACATCACAGCTCCAACAAGGACCAAATGCAAAGATCTGACTTGAAATGCAGGTCCTGTCACTGGCAGTTGCCTGCATCCCTCTGTATCCCACCCATTTATTACTAGGGTGGGTCTTAACAGTAAGCACAGGATTAGCATTTCTTAGTACTACCTACATATCTGCCTGGACTTCTATAAGACCTTTGATGCAGTCCCTCTCCAACATTCTTACCTATGAATTGGAGAGAAATTGATTTGATGGATGGACTGTTAGATGGACAAAGCATTGGCTGGATGGCCATGTTTAAAGAGTTATGGTCAATGGCTCAATGTCCTAATGGAAACTAGTAGCGAATGGTGTTCCTGAAGGGTCCATACTGAGACTAACAGTATTTAATATCCTCATCAATGACATAGGCTGTAAAAGTGAGTGCACCTTCTGCAAGTTTTCAGCTGACACCAAGCTGAGTGGTGCAGTTCATTCATTAGGGAGAAGGGTTGCTGTACAGGGAGACTTTGGCAGGCCTCAGATTTTAGGCCCATGTGTCGTGGTTTAAGCCCAGCCAGTAACTCAGAACCATGCAGCCACTCGATTACTCCCTCCTTCTTCCTCCCCCTGCTCCCGGAAGGATGATGAGGAGAATTGAAAGAATGTGACTTCCACAGGTTGAGATAAGAACAGTCCAGTAACTAAGGTGTAACACAAACCACTGCTGCTACTACCAATAATAATAATGATACAAGAAATAACAAGGGAAGACAATGCAACTTTTCGCCACCTGCTGACCCATACCCAGCCTGACCCAAGCAGCGATCTGGGCCTTCTGGGTAACTGCCCCCAATTTTTATACTGCGCATGACGTGCTGTGGTATGGAATTCCTCTTTGGCTAGTTTGGGTCAGATGTTCTGTCTCTGCTTTCTCCCGGCTTCTAGTGTTCCTCCTCACTGGCAGAGCCTGAGACCCTGGACAGTCCTTGGGCAGAGTAATCATAACTTAGCAACAACTAAAAACATTGGTGTTATCAGCGTTGTTCCCAGGCTGAAAGTCAAAAACACAGCACTGCACCAGCTACTAAGAAGGGGGAAACTGACTGTTACTGCTGAATCCAGGACAGTATCCACCCCTTTTTCCATACCATTCACATCATACTGAGATCCCGCATTTTTCAATATACCATCACTTTTGTCCTATATATATATATATATGTATATATACCCACACCCTCACAAAGAGAGAGATACCATTCCTTAGTGCGTTGACCAATCACTATAAAGCTGCTGAATTCATCCAGTCCATGATGTCAGGCTCCATCTCTTGTAACAGTCTTTGAGAGCAGGATAGATGGTGTGGAGTGTTGGATTGTTGCCTGCTGAGGGCACTGTGGAATTTGGTCACTGCTGAGCTCGTCTGGTTTCGTCAGAGTTCATTCTTTGATGGTGGTCAGAGGGAAGTTAGGGCCAGTCACTGGTGATGTGAAGACATCTAGTTGGTGGGCTATAAAAGTGCTACATAGAAGGCAACAGCATACAATTGAGTTCATTGGCTATTTTCACCTAAAATTAAATCTCCTTGAGGTGCACACTAGACTTTCCCATCTTCCCACATTACCCACCAAGTATACCTGAGTCCCTGAGCAAAAGCAATCCTATGAGTGGGTTTTCATTAAGGTCTACAAGGCCAAGTGCAAGGTCCTGTATCTTGGTCAGACCAATCCCCAGTACCTGCACAGACTGCATAATGAATGGATTGAGAACAGCCATGCAGGGATAGACTTGGAGATATTGCTAGATGAAAAATTGGACATGAGCTAGTAACATATGCTCACAGCCCAAAAAGCCAACCATATCTTGGGCTGCATCAAAAGATGCATCAAAAAATTATGACAAGCAGGTCAAGGGAGGTGATTCTACCCCTCTGTATGGGTCTTGTGAGACCCCGCTACACTCTTGTGTCCAGCTCTGAGGCTACAACACAAGAGGGATGTGGAGCTGTTGGAGCGAGTCCAGAGGATGCCACAGAGATGCTGCAAGGACTGGAGCAGCTCTGTTCTGGAGACAGGCTGAGAGAGCTGGGCTGGTTCACCCTGGAGAAGATAAGGCTCCTTGAGGGGAGACCTTAGAGTAGCTTCCAGTGCCTAAAGGGGCTACAAGAAAGCTGGAAAGAGGCTTTGGACAAGAGCCTGTAAAGCTGGAAGGAGGCTTTAGACAAGAGCCTGCAGGGACAGAACAAAAGGGATTGGCTTTAACCTGACAGAGGGGAGATTGAGGTAAGATCTTAGGCAGAAGTTCTTCTTTGTGAGGGTGATGAGATCAGGACACAGGTTGCCCAGAGAAGCTGTGGCTGCCCCATCCCTGGCAGTGTTCAAGGCCAGGTTGGATGGGGCTTGGAGCGACCTGGTCTAGTGGAAGGTGTTCCTGCCCATGGCAGGGGGTTGGAACTGGATGAGCTTTAAGGTCCCTTCCAACCCAAACCAGTCTGTGATGCTATGGTTCTGTGTATCTTTCTCACTAATTCTGCCTATATCATTCCAGCAGCTCTATGTTTGGAGGAGAGAATTTTGTTTTCTAGAGCTGCATGTAGCACCAAAAAGGTCATTGGGAAGGGTTAAAGTGAAGTAAGACAAATGGAATAGAAAAGGATAAGTCTTGGCACAAAAAGTATTCTGAATCTGAAATTTTATGTGTGGTTTCAGGCTGGAAAGTTTCTTATTCCTGATTTGCCAAAATGGATGTAATAGAATTAGTGAAATAATCTCTACACAAATGCAACCTGTGGAAGGTTATTATTTTGAAGTTCTATAAGAAGTTTTAATTTTCAGAGAACTTATGTCTCCTTGAAAATCTTTCCCATTTTTTTCTTTTAATATGGAACTATTTAAAAATGAAATTAAGTTCTTAATTTTTTGAGGACTAAATTCCAGGAAGAGTGTACAAAAGGAAAGATGTACAACTGGGTCATATTTTTGAATAATAGAGCCTTACTTTTAAATGCTTGAGTTATTCTGCTAGTTAGGCTGGTTCCAATTTGACCAGAAGTTGATACTGTGTTCTCAAGGATGATGGACCTCTTATGCAAAGAAGATTGTTCAGTTAATTGAAGCAAAAGTAGCTTTTTAGTTTCTTGCTGTAAGACAAGGCCAGGCTCACAGTGTAGTTGTGCCTGCAATCATGATTGGCTCAGACGTGTGACAGCATGCACAGCACACAGCAAGTGGCATGGCATCAGCAGGATCAACCAGACAGACAATAAAAGAGTGGGTAAGTGTGAATGCAGCCCAAAATCACTAGAAAGAAGATAATAATACATCACCACTGCAGTGTGTCAGATACGTGCAGGAGGAAGCTGAGCTTATTCAGGCATGAATTGGATAAAAGTCATGTTGCTGTTCCACATCTAAGACTGCTGCACAGGCACTGCATGTTTCTTTGCTTGTCATGCAAGCCTATCAGTTCCTGAGTTTTTCATTCTTGTTGCTGTAGGTGCAGCAATGAGGCTTTGCATGTTTGGAATGAGCAGACATTGTTTTGTGCAATAATCTTCATTCTGGTACTGGGTGGAGTGCCCAACCTTCCAGTGGACCCTGAAGTCTCTGTGCCACCAGCCTATAAATCACATCAGGTTGCGGTTACATCCTTTGAGCATATTAAGTCTCCCAAAGGGATAAAAACTGTTGTAGCTATGGATGTCAGTGACTGCACCTGAAAGCATGAAAACTGAAAGGGATTTTTTCCTGCTTAGCCTGTGTATTATGGCTGCCCCCCTGAACAGAAAACAGGCACTGTGTACATTTCTCTTCCTACTGGCAGTAAGTGGAAGGAGAAGAAGTAAAAATTGTTCTGGCTACTATTTCCTTGATGGTCGCACGAAGAATTATCTTACATGTGATTTTTCTAGGCATACCTTCTTTTGTTTCTGAAAATTTTGCTCAGGAAGATTTAAAGTCTTCATCAATTTGTCCACAATTGCTGTATGCCTGATAGCCCTAACAACTCAGTCGGATTATACACAGACTAATAAAGTTTGAGGTTTCCAAATGTAAGAGGTCTGTTTGGAGAGTTTTTATCTTCTGAAACAATGCCATTTGTAGACTTCATGCTTTCTCTGCGAGGCATGAGCATTTTCAGTTGCATTGATAGCTGAGTTATCTCAGCAGTAATGTATAGATATTAGATGTGATAAAGACTTATTTGTACATTTTGTCCTACTTCTCCATAAAGGCAGGGTTAAACCCATTGTACAACCACTTCAATTCTGTCTACCCAGTTTTATTTGTCTCAACTGGTAGGACTTCAGTTTATACCTGAGAGAGTGCTCCATAGCATGGTGCATTTCATAGGAGTTTATCCAGACACTTTAATTTTCATCCGATTACTTTTGCCTATTCTTCTTTATGCAACCTGAAATATCTCTTTGCTTAGTTTTCATATCCTTCAGCTATTTGTTAATGGTTGTCTTGATGCCTTTCAAGCATTCCACAGCCAGGCCATGTTTATTTGGATCTTTTCATCTGTCTTCCTAAGTCAATGCCTCCAGTCCACTTTAATCATGCCAGTGGTTTTGCACTGACCTCTCTGCAATTTACAACTCTTCTCAATAATGAGGGTCTCAGGGATAAACACAATTTTCTGAGAGCAGCCACATACTGTAGAAAAATAATTTTACCTGACATTTCAAGTGTGATGTATTTGCAGCTATGAACTGTATTTTTCTCCCACAGTTTTGCATTGGAAGGTCTGTTTGGTGTCAAGATTACTTAATTTGCTACAAAATGTCCACTGTTATTTTCTTTCTCCTGAGATCCATACAAATTATAAAAAAATGATCCAGAAGAATGCAGAGATCAAGGGCACATGGAGCTCTAAACCAAATGATTTGGAAATGTGTGGAGGATTTTCTTATTTTCACTCAAAAGGTCAGAAATATGGGCATAGTTACTATCTTTAAGCACCAGACTCAATGAATATGCACTGCACAGGGAAGCTGAGCATGTGTAATGGATGTAGTTCTGGGAGTTGATTTTAAGGAATTATATCAAAACTGTTCATCTGAATGAAAATCCCTGTTCATGCGAGCAGAAATGGAAGAAGTCAGTGCCACATTAGTGGCACCTTAGCTTCACCCTTTTCCCTTTTCCCAGACTCAAAGGCTATTCCTGAAGTTTCCTTCATGAACGGATTTCAAAGGGAAAAACAGTAGCTTCTGTTTAATGGGACAGAGAAAGGAAAGCTAGCAGAGAGTAGCAAAACAGTAAAATGTGCAAGGTGAGAGCCATAGAAAGTTAATTTAATGATTGCTTTTATTAAGGGCATATATGGAGCATGACCTCAAAGGAGTTTTGTTAAATAGGAAAATGTTTTCTGCAGTTGAGAGCAGTAATGATGTGCACTTCATATTTAGAATGGCATCAACAGTGGCACAGGAGTGAATGAAGATGTAGCAGAAGTCTGACTTTTCACTTAGTGAGTGTTTTGTTGTTATTGTGAGCTCAATGTTTCTAATATTTCCATCTTTCCTCATAGTGCTTATTTGTTGTCTAGATTCTCCTGAGTTCCTGGATAAACTACATGGGATTTGTAATAGGAAAAGCACTGACTACATCAGAAGTGGGTAAATGGAAACCAGATTGTACTCTGAAAAATTCAGGCAGGATTATAAAGAAGAAGTACTGTACTCCTTTAAGATTCAAGTTAAAAAACACATTCATTGCTAACATGGATTGACAGCATGGCTGTTGTTTTCAACCCAGTTTTTCTATAGCTTGACTATGCAATTATCACACTGTATAACTTTTCATAAGAAGTACATGTTTCTCTTGAATATGAATTTGTCTGGTAAAATGATTATAAAATATAGATGCATAAATTATGGGTGCTCTCATGATGTGATAAAATGTATGCCTCCATTTTTTTTATTTTTTTTTTTTCCTATTTAGACAGATAACTGTTAGCGGCTCATACAAAATATGGTCCTGAGTATACAGTTGCATATGTAAGTAGCTCTTGAGTGCTTCAGTGCCGTGGGTAAAGTCCTTCAGGAAGTCTCAGTGGGCTTACTGACTTTTTCTCAAAGTGAGTTTGGGGATTTTCAATACTTCATCCAGATTTGCTGCATATTCTGCCTATGTTTGTCTTTATTTTGGTACATCCTCCAGTGGAAATCATGTGATGATCTAAATGGTAAAAACACAGGAATGCTTCCAGATTTATTTAGTGCAAAAAAGGATATGACTGAAAGGAAAAGGGAGACTGGATGTTTACTAGCAACACAGGCTATCCTTTGATCTAGTTTCATCTCTATTTGCAACAACTTGGAGCAACTGGGTATGACAAAAAGACATTTAGAAATATCACACAAACTTGAATGTTAGAAATAGTAACTCATATTTTTTTGGTTCTAACCTCTGTTTGCTTAATGATTCATCTGAATAATCCGTATTCAGTCTAGTGGTTTCTCTATGGCTCAGTTTTTAGACTAAAAGAGTGCGTCTTTTCTCTTTTTAAATATACGTATGTTTATCCATGATTATTTAGCCAGGACCAGTACTCTAATGTGGAAAATACTATCATAAAACATTAAATTTTAGTTTGAGTAAGCCTGGCTTTTTGGAGGAAGTCTTAATTTTGTGTGTGATTCTACTGCAATTAATGAAGCTTCAGATTCCAACCAGGACATAAATAGATGTCTGCTTATGCATTCAGAGCAGTTATTTCTAATTTAAAATACAGAACCTAATTGCTTCCTTCATTCTGGGAGCCTTTGCTCTTACATTTTGCCATTCATCATTTTCTTTCAAGTTGCTGCAGGTACAGAGAAGGAAAAAGATGGTGATCTTTTTTCTTGTATGTTTCCTTAATGCATTTTCATAAGTAGGATAAAAAATAATAATTGTTAACTGCATCAATCTGTATAATATTAGAATTATATTTTCAAACTCTGCTAGTTGAAAGAAAAGAATAATTCTGAATATCATGAATCAATAAAACTTAAGAAAATTGATTTTTAATTAAGAAAAGTCAAAGTACACGGATCTTAAATAGATAAAATAATGAAAGTCTCTTTGCAGAGTTAAAGAGTCAAGGAGTAACCACAAGCAATTCAGAAGCCTAGGTAGATAACTTGAGATGGTTGATCACTTAGTTACAACCTTTGAGCTCCTCTGAACTTCACCTGCAGCTCCCTGGGCAATACACCCTTAGCACTGCTTTAAGGTTATAAGCTCTCTTACACAGGTGTTCAGGCTTCTGAAGTACCTATCTTAGTACCTACTGGAAGTCCTTTAAAGGTAGCTGAACTGCGTGTAGTTTTTGTAGCCAGCCTTGTGTTCTTCTTATTGATGTTTTTAGGAATCCAAATAGTTATGGACAGTGGTCCTCCAAAAATAACTAATGTTAGTGGAAAATCCTGAGGGCTTTTGATAAGACTTGTATTATGTATTATTTAAATTTTATTTACAATCACATGTTTCCATTTTATTCCAGATAGAAGGTTAACCTGCATTTAGCAGGTATTGTGAAAAAGTATCATCAAGTAGTGTTTTGCCCCCTTTCCTCTTTTGTCATAATCAAGCGTCAGCTTTGATTGGCACTTGACTGTGGATGAAAACCACCATATCCAAAATGACCAGACATCCACCCTTTTTTCCTTCGAGCTGTGAATAATGTACAAGCATATGTTCAGCATTGTAGGATGAAACAGACATAGCAGCATCCCAGCTTTTTGTTGTTGCTTCATCTCAGCTGAACCTGTAAAGAAGTGGCATAGAAGCCCCTGGGATCCAACCCACCCCTGGTGGTGCAGAATACTTACCCAAGAAAATTACTTGCAGATTTTCTTTCAGAGTCCCAGAGAAAAAAAACTGTAAGAAGTTAAGGTGGTTACAATTGGTTTAGACACAGTCATACTTGTCTTTCAGAGACATACTTCCAAAATCAGTAGGATTTCCACGCAAGAGCAAGGCTACACTTGTTATAACAGACTTTGGTTTAGCTACAGATGCTTATAAGACAATAATCAGAGACTCGAGATCTACAGCCTTTGCAGGTACAAACCTCCCTCTGAAATCAATAGGACTTTTCTGTGCAAAAGAACAGTAAGATATGGCTGTGATCCTTTCAATCTGCTATGGTGCTGTCAGAGTCAGGTACTAAATAGGACTGTTAAGAAGAGAATCTAGGTCTTCTGCCAACCTGTTACAAGTCAACGTCTGTGTATCTCAAAAAACACTGAACTGACAGAATTGCTTTGTGCTCAGGTTCTAATAAACTGATGTTGTTCTGTGGCATTCCAATGAATTTATAAGAGCTCTGTGGGCAACAAAATAAAATCCAGTCTTCTATTTTTAGTACAAATTAAGGCTCAGAACAAGTCCTTGTTGCTCATGCTTAGCAGTACCTTTTCCTATGAATAAAGCACATTATTTCCTAGTTCAAAAATCTCTTTCAGCATCTGCTGCAGCTTCATTGAAGTTACAAACTTTCTGCTGACACTAAATGAACCATTTATGCATTTGTTTCCTTGCAGTGTTGAAGAATAGTGATTCATAATTACCAGTGCTTTTCATACACCATCCAATGCAGTTGTTTTGCTTTCTTTCTACAACTTTCCCTCTTTTCTGAATTACTCTTTCACAGCGTGCCTTTATATGTTCATAGATGTGAGCACCTAACCCTAACTCAAACCCATGTCACTGTCATCATTCTGCACTTCTCTCTTTCAAGAATGGACACTTCTGATCTTAGTTTAGCAGCTTATTAATCACAGCAATAATTTTCTTAGCAAAGACAGTTCACAATATGACAAGTGATTGATGAAGATGAACAGCCATGTGTATATTCACTAGAAAATTTGTGTTATCCATTTCTCTTCAGCATCATAATTAAAAACAAATAATTATAAACCCACAGTTACTTGTTGGAGGGGTTCACAGCATGGCAGTAACTATTTTCAGCAGTCAGGAACACTAAAATTTCCAAACTTCAGCAGTGTTTGAATGCTGAACTCATCAGGAATGAGCTTTATACAGCCAGGCTATCACAGTTGTCTTCCCGTTGATTCCTCCATCAATAACAGTTTGGCTGCAATATCTTTGAATCTCTGAGAGCCTTGAGCAGCTGATTATGTGGATTTTCAGATTTTAACTGGTGGAACACATCTTGCCCCATCTCACAGCATCATCTCAGAGATGAGCAGCAATGAGCAGGGAGGGATGTAAGGTGCCAGGAAGCACTCCCCCTGCATCCAGGGCAGAACAACTCCCGTTGAGAAGCAGGGAAAGAAGAGAGGTGCGGGGTGGGGCCAGGAGCTCTACCGGCAGCTTAAATCCGCTGTGCCCAGCTCCTGGGTGAGCAGCCAGCATGAGCAGTGGCTGGGAAGCAGTGCTCTGGAGGCTCCACTGGTCTGTGCATGGCACTCAGAGAAGAGTTATTGTAGCCTTGATTTACTGCTTCCCTGAGTTTTTATTCCCAATTTGTTGTCGCAGTGTAATAAATCTGCACAGTACCATATCGTATCAAGGCCAGATTAGTCAATAACTGGTGCCAATACATTTTTAAGCTTAGAGAAAACAAATCAAGGTGCTAAAGGGAATGTTCCCACAAGGCGCTGGGGGGGCAAAGAACAATTACATGCTGAATTCAAGTGACATTTTGTGTGTCATAACTAACAGAATTGCAGATTCATTACAAATTCTTGAACATCCTGCTTCTTTACCTCGTCATCTTCTGTAATCCCTTTTTCCTGTACATGTGTACTCTCCCACACATACTGTTTTCAGAGAAAATCTTCAGAAACTCAAAATACGAAACTTGAGTCATCCTTCAGTTTGGGCTGAGTTTGAACTTTTTACCTACTGGTCAAAAAGCTGACTGAATATACTGTTCCCTTGTTTCAGTCTGTCAGGTTCCACAAAGGGACCATTTTTGTTACACATGTAGGAGCACACTGCGGTGGGATTAATCATAAACCTGGGCCTGTAAGTGTCTGTGCGTGTGAATGATGCTTTCTGTGAGTTGAGTTGTGACCAAGAACCAAGTAAGGCCTAAGCCTCAGAAAGCAGCCTCTGTGCTCTCCTTTAAATGCACTAATTCATCTCTGGGCAAAAAGGGCTAGAACATACCAAGCAGGTCCCCTGAGGATGAAGAGGCATTTATATCATGACAAATACACAAGGCGAAGCCTTATAGCAGATGTACTGTGCACTCTGTTGACATGTAAGGAAAATTATGACACCTTTCAGACTTTTCCTGCTATTCATGTTGCTGAAAAGTATTTCATCTTGAAAGTTCTTTTGGATGTATGTATCAGTGCATAATTTCACATCAAACAGAGGCAGAATCAGGAAAAGGCCAGCAAACTCCCATCTCTTTGCATGTGTTCAAATCTGAGTGTGAAGTGACATTTTAAGAGTAAATATCACAAAAGTGTCATATCTGGACAGCGCTCCAGAGTTTCTAGTCTACAGGAAAAGCTAGAGCTGGCTGGCCATGTTGTGTTAAGGAGTAAAACTTCCTACCCTGTGATTCATGACGTGGCAGTCCTAAATGCTCAGCCATGGAGTAAACTAGAAGGCATCCCTGGGAAAGTCATCTCTATGGGACAGCATACTTGATTAGGATGAAAATATTGTGCTGTACTAAGTGAAAAACAATAATAAAAAAGGAATTATCCCTAAACCAGATAATAAGTGTGACACCAGACTCCTAGAGCCAATGAAACAGTACATTTTTTTGTTTCCTGGAACAAATCAGGGAGCTGCTTAAGCAGCTTTTCAAATAATGAAATTTATAAAACATAAGAAGGAAGCACTGCCCTAGAGACAGCTTCTGACACCTTATTTCTAAAACTTTTTCTAATCTTGTTCTTAGATGAAACAATTAAGCTAGCAGATTTAAATCAATTTATAGTTCAGAGACCAAGTTACATAAAAAAGAAGCTGCATATCACTTCTTCTGCAAGGGGGCGTTTTATGCCTTTTCTAGGCTTTCCTTTTCCTAGTAGTACCCTGTTTGTGATGTACTAGTGCCAGGTCATAGCATCCTCCTTCATTAACCTTTTCTGCCAGAG
Source organism: Myiopsitta monachus (assembly GCA_017639245.1). NCBI lineage: Eukaryota > Metazoa > Chordata > Aves > Psittaciformes > Psittacidae > Myiopsitta > Myiopsitta monachus. The sequence continues at coordinate 74,949,387 of CM029941.1, forward strand.
CAGCTCATGTGTGTTACCTGCTCTGGTGGGAGAAACACAAAGCTTCTCGCATGATCTGTGAGAATGTGGGTCCCAGTGGAATGTAAGGCAGAAAACAGACAGCCTCCAGCATTCATTTTCCAGGCAAAATCTTGCTCCAGAGGTCATGGATGTTACTGCTCTCAGCTGCTCTGCTTCCAAAATGCTTTACTGGCTGGGTCCCAGGCTGGAAAGCAAATGGAGACAAGTAAAATAAAATAAAAATTCTCATTAGCAATGGAAAGATTCCTGGAGAGGAGATTTGTATGTGTGCAGTAGTTTCTTTGGTGAGGAAAGTACCAATTGCTGTTGCCACTATAGCTGTAGATTATTTCCTAGCACTTCAGGCTTCATTATGCTTGAGAAAGTAATGACTATGTGTCATTGTTCAGTGAGCAGGGTTTTCAGAAGCTTGGTAATATTATTTCAAACATTATGAATGTAGTTGATTGCCACTAATCAGAATAAATTAATTTAAACCTCTTATAGAGGTCATATGCTTTTCCAAATAACAAGCGGTGTGATTTTGCAGTGGTTAATGGACATTTGTCATTATGATTGAATGATTGAGTCTTCTGCATCAAGATGAGAATAATTATCTAGAATTACACTCGTTGGCATTAAATAAGAGACTGGTTAAAATAGCCAGTCTCATATGTCAGCTAAAGAAATAAGGAAATAAATTGGTAAAAATCACATATCTAGATTAACTTTTTGAGTTTGATTTTGTGCTTGCTTGGTTGTGGGTTTGTTTTGTTGTTTTTTTTTTAAACTTGAGATCACTTTTGCCTCCATGGCTTGAGATTTCTCTTTTTTGAAAAACCTGTATGATATTTATTATCAAAGACTGAGTGTTCATATAGTTCTGAAACAGTAATGAATTCATTCTCATACTGTACTCCAAGGCTGACCAAATATACTTCAATATCAAGGGTCTCCTTTAAATTCAGTTAGTGCAGAACACCAGCCTACTTTTAATGTGTATTTATTCAGATTTTATATGATAAACTGTGCTCCTCAGGAACTCAGCTATACATACCTAGTGAATGAAATTCTCCTAACACCAAATAAATATATGCTTCAGCCATCCTAGTTATAAAAGACTTCTTCATAGCAGCCAGAAAAGTCTCACATCGCAACTGAAGGCAAGAAAAGTCAATTCACTCCAGCCTTGCACCTACCCAGTCCCAGTGAATGGCAAAATAGATGGACCTGGCATCTTACCTAAAACATTTAGACATTAGAGGTATCTGAACTATAGTAGGAGGCAGTCCATAGAAGCCTCTAATTTATTTTGAACTGTCTCCACTGATTACAGCTGAATATATATTATGAGAGAGAAGGAGGCAGACCTTTAGCTTTCCAACTCTGAAACCATTTATGGGTTTAGAGGTTAAAATTCAACCATTTAAGACTTATCAGCTGCCATGGCTTATCCTGAAGCAGAGGAGCCATGGCTAAAATACTGGTTTGTAAGAACATTTTTCTCTACTTTTAGATTCTCTAAATTTACTGTGTGCAATTTCAATCTGAAAAGGTCTAAAAAATTTCAAGAAGACATGTACTCTATTCCCATGCACTGAGATTAGTTACACTTATTTAAGCCTTCCCAAACAGGCATTTCCTGCCACGATGCAATTGTTCCCACTTTTGACATGTGTCTGCCTCTCCTTTAGTACATGATAAAACAGTGTCCCAGCTGACAATTTATTAATCATTGTAGAGCAGAGTAATTTTATGTATCTCCTGTAAAAATAAAACTTAATTTAATTTTTTTTGGTCTGCCTATAACCCCAGGACCTTCTCTGCCACTTGACTTATGATAGTTTCTTAACACCCATTTGGTATCTGTGAATTCAGCATCCTCTGCTAAGCTGAATTTCTTCCTGGATTTTGGAAGATGACTCTGTTGGTATACTTTTGAATTCTGATTCTGTTTTCTAAAATGCTTAACACAGTCATTATTTAATGTCAAAGCCATCATTATTGTTGAATTTATGTATGAAAGTACAAAAATGTTTGGCTACTGCTTAGTCATAGAGAAAAAGTTATTCAGTTTAGTGGGAGAGGAAGATGGGTATTCAAGCTGCTAAAACTGCTAAAACTCCTCTCTCCAGTGAAGTTATATGTGTCATAACTGTACCACAGTAGCTTTTGAAATAGCTAAAAAAAAGGAAAAAAGAAAAAAAACAAAAAAAGAGAAGTTCCCCACCACCATAATCAAACTGCTGAAGATATCACATTTACATCTCTGATCAAGAGAGAAGTTTTGAGCAGAGGTCAATCAGACAACTAGGTTATTCTTTGGTGAATGACAAAGTTAAAGCAGAGCCGGAACACAGGTGGAGGCACATAAATGCCAGGAGGATATAGAAAAGCAGAAAAAAAGGCTAAAACACTAGTAGAGAAGCCACTGTGATATTCCCAAGAAAAGGAAGCCTCCTGTGAAGGTTTTTGGGCAAAGCATTTGCTTCTAGAAATAACCAAGGAAATGATATATAGCTCATCCTTTATAAATAGATGCCAGTGGAATATCATTACTCAGTTCCATCTCTTTATCCTTTCCTGTAGGAGTCAAAAATTTAAAAAACTAACTGTTTGATTCTGTCATGGTTTAAGACCAGCCAGCAATCCAGAGCCACGCAGCCACTCGCTCACTCCCCCCTCTTCCTCCCCCTGCTCACAGAGGGATAGGGAGGAGAATCAAAAGAATGTAACTCCCACAGGTTGAGATAAGAACAGTCCAGTAACTAAGGTATAACACAAACTACTGCTGCTACCACCAATAATAATAATGATAAGGGAAATAACAAGGGAAGAGAATACAACTGCTCACCACCCGCTGACCAATACCCAGCCTGACCTGACCAGTGATCTCACCCTTCCGGATAACTGCCCCCAGTTTATATACTGGGCATGATGTGCTGTGGTATGGAATACCTCTTTGGTCAGTTTGGGTCAGATGTTCTGTCACTGCTTCCTCCCGCCTTCCTCTCCTCCCTGTCAGAACATGAGACTCAGAAAGTCCTTGTCAGAGTAAACATTACTGAGCAGCAACTAAAACCATCAGTGTTGTCAGCACTGTTCCCAGGCTGAAAGTCAAAAACACAGCACTGCACCAGCACTAAGGAGAAAAATGACTGCTACTGCTGAACCCAGGACAGGTTCAAAGAGTCATTACAGAATGAAAATTTCTTTTGTGACTAGGGGTAAAGCTACAGCAGTTACTGCAGTGAGTAGCAAGTCACTACAGGCTACTGTAGAAAGGTACCTTAGTATAATGCACAGATGGTCAATTAGGTCAAAGTTCATCACTCAAAGGGATTAAACAAGTTACATCATCAGGCTCTTCAATCTTCAAGAAGAAAATGTGGCAAGAAGGCCAGGAGGCTTTATTTTGCAAATTAAAGACAGGCCAGGGGCAGCATGGGCCCTCTCCAGAAGCTATTGAAAGAACTGGCTACCCTGGATTTGGAGAAGGATGAGGTTCTTAATGACTTCTTTCCCTCAGTCTTCACGAGAAAATGCTCTGACCACATCACCCAAGTCTTGGAAGACAAATGTGAGAATGAACACTTTAGGCCACTGTAGGAGAGGATCTGGTTCAAGACCATCTTAGGAACCTGAACATACACAAGTCCATTGAACCGGATAAAATCCATCCGTGGGTCCTGAAGGAGCTGGCAAATGAAGTTGCTAAGCCACTGTCCATCATATTTGAAAAATCATGGCAGTCAGGTGAAGTTCCCGATGACTGGAAAAAGGGAAATATAATCCCCATTTTCAAGAAGGGGAAAATGGATGAGCCGGGGAACTACAGACCAGTCAGCCTCACCTCTGTGCCTGGCAAAATCTTGGAGCAGATTCTCCTGGAAGGTATGCTAAGGCACATGAAAAACAACGAAGTGGCTGGCGACAGCCAGCATTGCTTCACTAAGTGAAGTGCCTGACCAGTGTGGTGGCCTTCTATGATGGGGCTATGGAACTGATGGACAGGGGTAGAGCAGTTGATGTCATCTACCTGGACTTGTGCAAAGGGTTCCACACTGTCCCACACGACATCCTTGTCTCTAAACTGGAGAGACATAAATTTCCTAGCTGGTTGTGAAATAGAATTTCTTTCCTAGTTCTCCAAGTGAAACAAGCTAAGGAGTTACATCTTTGTCTGCTCCCAAATGAGCTTTCTCTTGCTGCATAGCAACCCATTAGATTTCCCTGGAGTTTCTGCTATTTTAAATGGCCTGACCTTTTTTTTTTTTTCTTTTGTCCTTGAAAGATTATACGACATTTAGTTTTTCTTATGTCATGGTTAATTTTTACTCCTGCTACTGGCTTTTCATGTAAGTTCACCACAGTTGCCATCACAAGAAAGCTGTTATCCAATCTATGTGTGCTGCCAGTGTGACTTCCTGGTCCAATCTTATGTGGTATTCATTCATTTTTTATCTAAAAGCATCATGCAGCTGTTAAAAAGGTGGCTGTTGAGCACCTTGGGGGCATTACACTATTCCTATAAGAAGTTAGTAGAAAAACATAGCTAATATATTGGAGCGGAAAACACAGATGTTGTGCATTTAATGTGCTTTGAGCACATAGAAAATATGTTGTCGTTATTACTGACTCTTACTTGATGGTAATTTCTAACATCCAAGTTTTGGGACTGGGCTAGCATTATGATAAGCATTGTCACCGGTTACCTCTTGCTGGGAGTAGCGGTGTATTTTGATCATTCATATTTGATTACGTAGGGTGCTGTGAAGATGGGAAATGACAAACTTCATCACAGCAGCTTCAGTTGATAAAATATTGAGACTGATGTTCAGGGTGTTAGGCACATAATTTTGAAGAGCTCAGGCTTTGAAACTGATTAAAGCCTGCATCCTGCCAACAGTCCTTGGGGTTCCACCAGGCAAGCCTGTGTAACGATAACATGATCACTAGGGGAGCAATATGGTCACCATACATTTAGGAATTTGTCTTTGAGTCATATCCTGGCAGCTTTACTTATCTCTTTATACTCAGGTCTTTGTCATGGTTGGTGGATTTCCTCTGAAATTATCATAGCTTGCCTGGAAGACTCAGTTGTAGGCAATACCAGTCTTTGTCTTTATTTTTTATTTTGTTTTCTCTAGAAAGAGTTGACAAAACCAGACGATAATGAAACAATGGGAAGTGTTACTGGGCTTACCCTTCTGCCTCACCAGCTCCACAACCTTGCCTGTCTTGTGAGTGTGGCTAATGAGCTCCTGCAAACTGCCTCAGGGCTATTGTATACACTCAGTTCCCAACCCAAATCTTTCTGCTGCTTTTATTAAAGGGGGTTACTGGTGCTGGTGCACTTAGTCTCCAGCTGTGTCTGTACACTGGAATGAAATGACAAAGTTACTTATTCTCTCCTAAGAGCTCAGCTTTCTCATTTCTTAGGCTTTGGTGTGCAGCAGTAATGAATGAATCAACATAAGGAATTTCATCTTTTTCCAGGTCTTTAATTTCTGCAACATCCAGCTCCTTCTACAGTCATGGGGTGAGCTAGACCATGAACCTGATCAGTCAGCAAAAATTTATTTTGGGATAAATAAGAAAAAAAGGGTTATTTTTTCAGATTAAGATGTTTCCATATTCCAGAGTTCCTCAGATGTACAAGCAGATGTGCAAGTACATCAGAGGGGACAACGCAGAAGATGGAGATGTGTGTCAAAGAGGCAGGCAGAGAAAGTAATGCAGAATTACTGCCATGGCCTTATGTCCATTGAATTAGGTAATTTCCTTCTGCCCTTCTGCATAAGAACCTTCAATTAACATTTCTACTGTGGGTGTTAGTTGCTGCATTCCTGGCTTCAGGATGTTTTCCCTTGCTTGTAGCTTCTTTAAAATATGATATTATAATTTTCTAAAGATGTAATTTACATATTCAGTATGCAGCCCCTTTTAAAAGTGTAGAAGGTGTTAACTCGTGAGCTTTTCTTGGACTCCCATTTGTGTAACTTGCAAGCACATAAAAATCACTAATCTGAGTATGGAGCCCTCAAACTGTAGGTGTGGAGCTTGGCACATAGCCCAGCTGATCAGTAGTATTTAAACAACTGATTAGACAAAGGCAGTTTTAACCTGTTGTCACTTTAAGCTTCCTTTGAAGTGCAAAATTGTTCCTTTCTGCTTATCACAGCTTCTTACTAAAGTTAGATGCAGTCATATTCATCAATGGTTTCCCTTAAATGACTGTGTGTTTTTATTTTTGGTGAATGGGAGATTGTGAAACAAATTCTAATTTTTTGATTTTTTATTTTTTCACAACTGTGGTGTAACCTTCATGCATCTTCAACCTGCAGAAAGACGCAAAGGTGTTTTAGTTTTCTGGGGAATTGTATATTATAGGGTTCTCTTCTTTTTCTAGGTCTTCTTATACGAAAATAAACAAAACACTGCAATGGCAACAGGATTATTATTTTCTGATATTTGCTCTCTAATTTGGGTTTCTCTTTTCTTCCTGGCACATTGATGCTTTGCTTTAGGAAGGCATTAAGAATGTATTAAATAGGACTCATTACTCATAAGTAAGAGAAATGTTTGTTACAAGTGAATGCCTTGTTTTTAAAATCAATGTTTTATATCATTGTTTATAAAATACTTTCTTAATCATCTGCAATAAGTGAAACAATCTGTAGAATAGTTTTAGAATTTGAAAAAAACTGCTTTAGACCTTTAATAGGAAATAGGAAAAATAAACTATGACATTTCTAATTACTGGTAAGACTGGAATGTGGGTGTGAATTTGCAGCTGAGCAGGTTTGCTAATGGATACCTCTGTGGTCTATGGAAATTGCAGACCTGCAGGCCCAAACAGGGCTGAAAGAAAAAAACACCTTGAAAGACAAAGAAGGTTAATGAGTTAGCCTTCCTTTTTCTGGCTACAAAGCAAAGTAATTAAAAGATATGTAAGTGAGTATTATGAGCTGGTGTTCATTTCAAATATAGAGAGATGGTGTCAGCTACTGGGTGGTACATTAACATAGATGTGACCTATCATTCCAGTCGATTATCTTTTCTGCACAAACATGGGAAAACATATTGATTTAGTCTTGTGGTTGTGTTTCTGTATGCACAGACTAAATTGCTTTTGGCAGCTTGAACATGAGAGCAGTTTACTCTGCTAATACTATATTTTTGAGGTCTCAGATGGATTTGGGTACTCCAATTTCCTCTGATTTAGCTTAAGATTAAATAACAACAACAACAGCAACAAAATAATGCTTTGCAGGTTGCATTTTTAGTCTCTGAAGAACCACCTTGTAGATTTTTCATGTTAGAAAGTGATTAAGTTTTAGAAAGAATATTTATTCCTCCTCTGCACTCTGTGTACTGTAATTTGTGAAGTTTATATCATAAATCTAACCAGTAATCAGAGTAACAGCATGACATTTTGCATATCTCTTTCTTGAATTAATCACACAGCTTTTGTCTTACAATTTGTTCTTGAATGCAGGCTGGAGTATTAAAATTCCTTGCATGAAAAATGCTTCCTGAAGCCCTCATTATCTTTTTTTTCCTTTTGCTTTTAATTTTTGTGTGTGTTTCCCAGTCTTTTTATCAGTGTCATGCTGAAACAAGTGGCTCTATTCTGACATTCTCTATTGCAGCTACATCACATTAATCCTTTTTGGGTTTTCTACCTTTTATTCTAAACAACATTACTTTATACTATCTTTTTCACTTATAATTTTAGTTAGGGATCACAATAGTCTTGTTCTCCGTCCACCTGTCCTTCTCATTCACATTCTTATATTGTAGCCAGAACTAAAAAGACAATTGTTACTGACATAAGAGTACTTTTAAAGTCCTTCAGTGTTTTAAGTAGATCTAAATCTATTTGATTTCAGAAATGTTGTCTCTCTCTTATTGACATGCCATGTTTCACAGTTCTCAGTTGGCAAACCAAATGAAATGTCTATGATCCTTTATCATCCATGGATGGAAAAGAATTCAATATGCAAAGTGAGAATGCTGGGATACCTAACTCTCCACTGCTCTCTTTGAAACATGAACAGAAGTCTCAAATTGAGGTAAAATGCATATTGCCTAAGGTGAGGTCTCTGGTGAAGCTTTGTCCCATGGGCTGAGCACACTGCAAGATGCATGGAAATGAGGCAGTGTTTGTATCATTAGAAGGGAATGCCATAAGGTCTTCTTTCCTTTTTTGCGCATGTAATTTTCCACGCATGTTTGTGAAAAATTACCTTCCTGTTTTATGTATGTTACAAATGTGGTACCACTGTCCATGTAAATATATTTATTCTGTTTACACACAATGTGTTCTTACATAAGTTTTTACCAAAGTGGCTTCTTTTCTGGTGAGCCTGGATGAAAAATTATTGGGCTGTGTTTGAACTTGTATGTGTCTTCATACATGCATTAGAGGAAGACCTGAATACATTAGTGTATATATACTAGGAATATTAACTTTTTTTCCTAATTTCTGCCTGTGTAATTGAAGCTCATTAACATATAACTAAATTATCTGAATTCTTTTTACTGCTTTATATACAAAATATATGAATATGTCTAAAAAGTTAGAGAAAAGCTGTGTCTATCCCATATCCCTTTTTTTGACAGTGGTCTGTAGTGGCTGCTCAAGACAAAGAATCCAGCAAGACAGAAAATGGTAAAGATGGCTTTTTTCATAGGATGCAATACAAGTTTTAGAAACTCTCTTGGCGTATTAGTCATTTTTTATTTCCAATTATCTTAAATTTCACACAGTAATTTTGCTTATTTATTTGTTCCATTGCTTTGGGAAATCTCCACAGAGTGTCCCTGTTTGACAGAAAGGTTTTGGGGGAATTTCCATGCCACACTGGACCTCATCTGAGAGAACTTCAGATCTTCTTATAGTTATTCATTGTCTAGACAGTTTCATTTTGCTCACCCACACACACTGGGACACACATCAATACATTTATGAAGCTTAGGTATTTCTATATGTTTTTAAGAAAAATGATATTCAAAAGCCTCCCATTGATTTTTTGATAAATGGTTCATAGAGAAATTTGCTTGACAGCCAACAGGAATGAATAAGCTTATTCCAATAAAATCACCACCATGTCTGATTACAATATTTTTCAATGGCCAGTTTTGTGCAGAGAAAGAATCCCTACGGGGAGGTCATTTGTCAGCCAAAGTCAAAGCTTTAATGTTTCTCTGAAATAACTTAGTTGAAGTTGGGTGAGAGTTTCTCTTTTTCCTTTCAGGCAAAAAGGTATAAAGGAATTATGCAAAAAATATGGAGAATCACAGAACTTATATAAATCAGGACACAGCAACCATATTACTTCATGTAAGCTCCTGGTGCCAATATATTCATTTTCTGTTCTAATGGGGCTCTTATTTTTGAAAAGTCCTTTTTACTTTCACATTTTTCTACATCTATGTTTTCTTTAAATCTATTGCAGTTTATTTTGCCAGGGTCTACTTGAGCATGTTTTAATCATAAGATTATCAGAGTCACATTTATCAGTGCAGTGGCTGCCATAATGTACACTCCATCCCAAGGAATCAGTTTTGCTCCCAGCTCTTCCCAGAATTATTTTAAACTAAACAATAATCCCTATGTCTGTAGCAGCTTCTGCACTGAACAGTTTTCCAGTGGGATATAAAAATTAAAATGGCAGTAATTTATACTTGCTTTACTCCACAGTTGTCAGCCAAATCAGAGTTTTTGTGTAAAACATGCGTTGTCATATTAACCATTTCAACAGGAGCATGAATCTGCTGTCCTTTTTTAACAATGTCTTGATTTTGGTGGAGTTGCTGGTTGAAGAGTGAAGGAAAGCTTTCATGTCATTATGTTTAGCAAATGCTGGCTGATATGATGAAAAAACATAATTAACAAAACCAATTCCTGTAGATTCAGCGTAAAGCTTAAAGGATGAAGGATTTCTCTTAGTTTTTCCTTGCAGCTAGGTAACTGTGTATACTTTGATATGTAAATGGAACGAAAAATTTCAACTGTTAGTTGAGGTAAAGATTGAACCAGGTTAGATGTACATACATGTTCTGCCACCCTTCTAGCAGGGCAATAACATTTGGCATTGTTTTGCTTTCCAAAGAACATAATGAAAATTTAATTCCTAACAGCAACCACCATTTTGCTCTCTTTTTATGAGAAGGGTAGATATTGCATGTTAAATAAAAAAAAAAAAAAAAAAAAAAAAAAAAAAAAAAAAGAGAAAATCTGTTCCAAAAAAAAAAGGATTCAGGTACTGTGCTGCAGAGTACTGCCATCTGTAATATTTAGGTGGCTTGTGCCTAGAATGAAATCCCAAGTGACTGAGTTCCCGAAGTAGTTCATGGGGAGAGGTCAGGAAAGAATGCAAACCACACAGACTACTGAGCAGGGAAACTGGTTGGGGCTAACCAATGGTACATGGGGTCAGGTGAGATTTGAAACCTGACTGCTCCTCAGATGGAGGTACTACTCAGAGCAAGATCATCAGGTAGTGCTTGGTAAAGCTTTTCTTCGTTTGGGCCAGGAGGTTAGTACTCTTCTTCAGTATTGAGTAGAGACGTGTTAGGTGACACCAAGCTGTGTGGTTCGGTTGATACGCTGGAGGGAAGGAATGCCATCCAGAGGGACCCTTGACATGCTTGTGAGGTGGGCCAATGCCAACCTCATGGAGCTCAATAAAGTGAAGTGCAAGGTCCTACATTTGTGTCAGGGCAATCCCAGGCACAGCTACAGCTTGGGCAGAGAAGAGTTTCAGAGCAGCTCTGCAGAGAAGGACTTGGAGGTGTTGGGTGTTGAGAAACTGAACTTGAGGCAGCTTCAGTGTGTACTCACAGCCCAGAAAACCAACCGTCTCCTGGGCTGCATCAAAAGAAGCGTGGCCAGCAGGTCGAAGGAGGTGATCCTGCCCCTCTACTCTGCTCTCGTGAGACCTCACTTGGAGTATTGTGTGCAGTTCTGTTGTCCTCAACATAAAAAAAAACCATGGAACTATTGGAACAAGTCCAGAGGAGGGCCACAAGGATGATCAGAGGTCTGGAGCACCTCCTGTATGGAGACAGGCTGAGAAAATTGGGGCTGTTCAGCCTGGAGAAGGCTGCATGGAGACTTCTTAGCTGCCTTCCAGCATCTGAAGGGGGCCTATAAGGATGCTGGGAAGGGACTCTTAATCAGGGTCTGTAACCATAGGACAAAGGCAATGGGTTTAAACTTCGACAGGGGAAGTTCAGATTAGATATAAGGAAGAAATTCTTTAGTGTGAGGGTGGTGAGGCCATGGCACAGGGTGCCCAGAGAAGCTGTGACTGCCCCATCCCTGGCAGTGTTCAAGGCCAGGATGGACAGAGCCTTGGGCAGCCTGGTCTAGTGTGAGGTGTCCCTGCCCATGGCAGGGTTGGAGCTTGATGATCTTGAGGCGCTTTCCAACCCAAACCATTCTGCGATTCTATGTTTTAGAAGAATCTGGTGTCTCTCTGAACATAGGAAGAGTACTGGGTAAGTGCCATAAGATAACATTTGAGTATGAAATCTTATCTTCCTTTGCTGCTTCCTGGATGCAGGCCACAAAGACACCAAAATTTAATGAAGAAAACTTCTTCTCTACTGTTAAGACTCATGGTCAGCATCTCATATTGTGGTCTTGCAGCTTACAAGAATAAATTCTTGATGAGAGGCACATTGTCCACAGGTCTGTGTTTTGCCTCCAGTTAAGTGACTTTGAACATAACACAAGATTTTGATGGAAAACAAAATGATTTTTAAGCTACTAAAGGGCAAAGTCAACAGCATAGTTGCTAAATTTGGAAAGTGAATGAAGAGAAACAAGGCAATTACATACCTTATTAGCCAGCTGTACTTGGCTTGGTTTCCTGCCTCCACTCTGCTTGTTTGCCCAAGAGCTGACAGGATGGATTTGTAGCTTGTTAGAGCTATGACCAAGTTCCTCTAACGAGCCACATCCATCTGGCATCATCTCTCCCGAGTTGGAGCCTCCAACTTAGGACAGTCTGTCTTTAGTGAATTGCTTTACTCTCCAAGGATTCTACAGAGTATAAACATACCCCAAGGGAATTGCCAATAAACCATAGTCTTGATAGTTACTTTAATTACTGTTTGAATACATAAGCCTTCTGCTAATGTAAATCTGTCTACTGTAGTATTAGCTACTGATACACAGACATGTTTTTGAAATACTACTTCATACTGGGTTGCCCAAATAGTGTTATCACTCTCTTCATCAGTTAGATGGTACATTAATACCGTGTAAATGGTGCTCTCCTTAATACATGGTTGATGAATATGCATTGAATCATCTGAGCTTGTGAGATTATAAGTAACTGTCTTTGCTAGCACAGCAGAAGTATTTATAATCAAACCAGCTCAGGTAAAACATATAGATGAAGCACAGAGGAACAAAGGAAAGCAGAGAGTAAAACATATATGGTTTGTTGTTTCAGAAGAACTTTAAAAGCAAGTAATGAGCTTTTCAAATTTTCCCAAAACGGGTTAAATCCATGAGAAAAGTTTCATATACGGTGCCATGAATCCTTATTTAGGATCCTGATCACTACAGCAGTTTGTCACAAATGGGTGATTTTGGTCACTTAAGGAATCACTGTCAAAGGTAATAGCAAAAGTAATTTTAATATGAATTTATGAAAGTGCAATTTAACAAAGTTCCATGGCAAGGTTCACTCTATTACTTACTACATGGATGAAATGTACAAAGGCAGATTGCCTTAGAACTGGTTTAGAATTATTTACACATAATAAGATTAAAGATACAGAAAGGTAAGGAAGACCCTCCTGTTGAGTCACAAGGTTCAGAGTTCTTGGTTTCTAAATTCAGTTGAACTTAGGTGTGGCTAGGGTCAGTCATATTCTCAAACTTGGACAATGGTGTATGTCTAAAGGAATTAACTGTGGATTTCATAAGTGTTCATTCAGCTTTCTATCAGTTACTGAGGATCTGTTGCAGGTAAGAGGTCTCTCCCCCCTTGGGTGAGAAAGGATCTCTTAGTCTCAGGTAAGGAGTCTCAAACCTTGTGAAAAGCATCCCTGCTCAAGGGGAGAGTCAAGTGGTGTGCTGTCCAGTTGCAGTTCAGACAAGGCTTGAATTCAACTCATCCAAAGCCATGCTGCCTAGCAGGGGGAGCTCTAAGAAGAATCACTGAGGCTGTCACATTTATGGGATAAAAGGGTTGGCTTGTAGTCAGACTGCATACGATGGGAAAGGTATGCATGGGACCGCTTGTACCCACAGCTTTCTTTGTTCCTTGATAAATGAGTCTTGGAAAGTCCACACACTATCCATATGATAATCACTTGATCCACGTGCCAGACTCACTCTGCCTTTGTGGGTTTCCTGGAGGAGTTCTTGTGTGGCTATTGCGCTTTACCTCCTTTGGAACCGGTACCAAACTACTCCTAGTTTGCTTAAGGGGATCAAGGGCATCCATCACAATAGGCAAAATAAGCCAGGCTTTTTTCAGCTTTTTGGTGAACTAAGTTACAAAAAAAAAAAAAAGAAAGAAAAAAAACCACACACACACACAAAAAAAACAACAAAACAACAACAACAAAAAAAACCAAAAAGAAGAAGAAAATTGAGTAAGCCTAAAGTATTTTCTTCAATAGAAAAAATCATGATGTTTTCTTTTTGGGTCTTTTTTCATAAACCTCATGTTTTGTTCAACTTTTAATAAGAAATTATGTTTTCAAAAATAAAAGCCACAAAGAGTGAAATTAATAAAAATGTTTGCCACAAGATTTCAGAAAGTTCAAAAATTCGTATTTTATTTCATTTTTATGTTGACCTCTTTCATTCAAATCTGATAGCAAAATTCATCTTCATTGTGTTGGGAAATTCTTCTTCATTGGGAAGGTTTTCCCTTGTCTCACACCCTAGGAAGACACATTACCCTGACAGGTAAGGCTGAAAATGCTGTATGTCTGCAATATAAGTGAGGGTATTTTTTTGCAGCTTAAAGATGTCCAACATGACCAACTTTAGGTTTCTTCAAGATAATTAGAGATAAGCTGGGTTTTCAGGGTTTCAGTTTTAGAGTTTAAATTCTGTACAAATTTCATTTGGGGTCATTTGTTTAATCTTTCCCATGGAAACAGTTAATCTTTCATTGACATATATTTAAGCTTTTGCCTTTAGTGCAGAAGTTTCTGGTACTATATGATATTTTAATAAAAAGGCAAGAGATAGGACTAGCTTTACTGGAAGCATCATGTTTTGCTAGAGAACCTCAATCCCCAAAGCCTTCCACTTGCTGCATATTTGTGTCTAATTCAATAATTTCTGGTGGCAACTTCATCTTTCCACTTGAATTACGCTTCCAGTCAAAATGTAGAAGTGTGTCTTTGCAGTGCAATAAACTAACCACTTTTCCAAAATAAATAATTAGATCTTGTAATACATCTTTTCCCTCCAAAGAGTAAAATGCACAAGACTAGCTGTCATTATCTACACATTCACCAAATTCAAAATGGTGTATGCATTATGTATTATGTATACATAGTCCTTGAGAACAATGAAGCGATCTATCCGCAGTCTGTCTGTTGTGATGGAGCCCACTACAGTATTTCATCTGTCAGGTGCTGTTGGGATGCACAACCCCAATTTGGAGACTTAGGGCTTTGTTGCAGGATAACTGTGATGTCTTTTGATAACTCAAAATAATGCATCACTAATTACACACTAGTTAACACGAGTACATTAGGTCATTAGGACGCTGAGAAAGCCAAGGCATTCAATGACTTTTTTTACCTTGATCTTTGCTGGCAGGAGCACCAGCTACACTGCCTAACTCACAGAAGGCAAAGGCAGGGACTTAGAGAATGAAGAACTGCCACTGTAGAAGATCAGGCTCAAGATCGTCTAAGGAACATGAAGGTGCACAAGTCCATGAGACCTGGTGAGAGACATCCTGAGATAACTGGCAGATGTTGTTGCCAAACCATTATCCATCATATATGAGAAGTCATGGCAGTGTCGTGAAGTTTATGCTGACTGGAAAAGGGGAAATACACCACCCGTTTTTTAAAAGGGAATGAAAGAGGACCTAGGGATCTACAGGCCAGTCAGTCTGAGCTCAGTGCTCAGCATGATCATGCAGCAGATCCTCCTGGAAATTGTGCTAAGTCACATGGACAATAAGAGATGGATTGGTGACAGCCAGCATGGCTTCACTAAGGCAATTTGTTAAGGACAAATTTGGTGGCAATCTATGACAGGTAGGAGGTTGGTAGGAGGTTGGTAGGAGGATAAGGGAGGAGCAATTTATGATGTCTACCTGGACTTTTGCAAGGCATTTGACATTGTCCCACACAACATCCTTGTCTCCAAATTGGAGAGGCATGGATTTGATGGATGGACCACTCAGTGAATAGCAAATTGTCTGGATGGTCACACTCAGAGTTGTGGTCAATAGCTTAATGTCCCAGTGGAATGGAGACCAGTGATGAGTGCTGTCCCTCAGGGGTTGGTACTGGGACCAATCCTGTTCAACACCTTTTTGGCAACACGGACAGTAGGATTGAGCACCCTCAGCAAGTTTGCTGATGACACCAATCTTTGTGGTGCTCTTGACACACTGGATGGAATACAGAGGGACCCAGACAGGCTGGAGAGGTGGGACCAGGCAAACCTCATGGAGTTCATGTAGTTCAACAAAGCCAAGTGCAAGATTCTGCACATGGGTCGGGCAATCCTGAACATAAAGACTGGGGCAGACTTGATGGAGTAGCCCTGAGGAGAAGGACTTGGGGGTATTGGGTGATGAGAAGCCCCCCATGACCCAGCCTTTTGGTCTTGAGCCCAAACACCCCGTGTGCTGGGCTGCATCCCCAGAGCATGAGCAGCATGTCAAGGGAGGGGAATCTCCTCTCTGCTGCTCTCTAGGGAGACCCCCGTTGCAGTCCTGTGTCTGGCTCTGGGGCAACAACACGAGGGATATAGAGCTGTTGGAGTGAGTCCAGAGGAGGCCATAGAGATGCTGCAAGGCCTAAGCAGCTCTGCCCTGGAGACAGGCTGAGAGAGATGGGCTTAATCAGCCTGGAGAAGAGAAGGCTTCAGGAAGGACTTAGAGCAGCTCCAGTGCCTGAAGAGGCCACAAGAAACCCGGAGAGGGGCTTTTGGCAACGGCCTGTAGGGACAGGACAAGGGGGAATGGCTTTAACCTGACAGATGGGAGATTGAGATGAGCTCTTAGGCAGAAGTTCTTCCCTGTGAGGGTGATGAGGCGCTGGCACAGGTTGCCCAGAGAAGCTTTGTCTGCCCCATTCCTGGCAGTGTTCAAGGTGAGCTTGGATGGGGCTTGGACCAATCTGATCTAGTGGAAGATGTCCCTGCCTGTGGCAGGAGGTTGGAAGTGGATGAGCTTTAATGTCCCTTCCAACCCAAACCAGGCTGTGATTCTGTGATTTGTTTATCACTTGCTAATAGCTGCCTAGCCGATTAAATATAGTACTGTCATGGTTATTAATATGCTACAGGCATTTCAGTGTATTTGTAAGACCTCAAGACTGAGGCTTTTTTGGCTAATTTTGTCTGAACCTGTCTGGGAGCTTGGTTTTTTCAAGGTGTAGCTGCAGCAAGTCCAAGTGTCTATACCTGATTTATTTTACTTTCACTTATCTTTGTGTAGTACAACTATAGTTTTTATACAGATAGCTGTAATAAACCATTATTCTGTGCAGAATGAAGTACTGCAACTAAAATGGTGACATAGTGTAGAAGAATACATTCTGGTACAATAGCAGAGCTCTCGAGAAGTGCGAATGCAGGATGTGGAGTAGAGGAGAAATCGTGGTGATAAGAACCAAGGCATGAGCCAGCATTCAAGACCCTGTAGCTATAAATAACTTGTTATTGATCAGTTAAACAAAAGCAGACCTGGAGCTGGGTAATGTCATGCTTTTTAGGGGTAAAAACCAAAGAAAGAATAAGTGTATATTGTGGAAAAAGCCACACGATATTGCAAATCTGGGTGTAATGTGACTTACAGACCAATAAAGAAAGACTGAAATGTAAAGTACATTAGTGAACTTTAAATAATCTGCAAGTGGATCCTAAAGGAAGGAAGAAGAAAACCTCACTATCATCATCATGCTTTTCCAAGCAAAAGGCTTGGGATGCTGATAACTTGCTGTGCTCCTCATCAGACTGAAGACCTTGTCATTAGGACCCCAGGGAGGAGTGAAAGCATGAGCAAAACCCCTGAAAAAGGTGTAGACTCTTTAAATGTGTATTCAATTTTAGCTATACTATTATTATTGAGACGTGTTTTGATAAGAGTATTTTTTTTTTCATTTTCTATAATAATTAGATCTGGACTTAATAACACATTGTGGATTAGGCTATTAGGATTTTATTTACCCTGACAAGAAATTCTGTATTTTACATAATATTGAATTAATTTTTGCCTAATACAAAGTTTTTAGTATAATTATCTGAGCTATGTCTGTAACCAGTGCCGTAATCTTGACTAGATTTTTGTGCACACATAAGAAGTGGACTTGTTTGCACAGAAAGGGTAAGTGAATCTTGCCCAATGACTTTGCCCTATTGACTCTGGGTTCCCATGAATTTGTAGTTACCACTGATTTTAAGTATAATTAGAACATAAATGGAAATAGAATGAAAATAATCAATTTACTTATCAGGGAATCAGAGAATCATAGAATATTTAGTGTTGGAAAGGACCTTAAGATCATCTGCTCCCAACCCCCCTGCCATGGGCAGGGACACCTCACACTAAACCATGCCACACAAGGCTCTGTCCAACCTGGCCTTGAACACTGCCAGCGATGGAGCATTCACAACTCCCCTGGGCAACCCATTCCAGTGCCTCACCACCCTTACACTAAAGAATTTCTTCCTCATATCCAATCTAAACTTCCCCTGTTGAAGTTTGAACCCGCTTGTCCTCTCACTACAATCCCTCATGAAGAGTCCCTCCCCAGCATCCTTATAGACCCCCTTCAGATACTGGAAGGCTGCTAGGAGGTCTCCACACAGCCTTCTCTTCTTCAGGCTCAGCAGCCCCAGCTGCCTCAGCCTATCTCTGTATGGGATGTGCTCCAGTCCCCTCATCACCCTCCTGGCCCTCGTCTGGACTTGGATCAACAGTTCCATGTCCTTTTTTTGTTGAGGACACCAGAACTGCACACAATACTCCAAGTGAGGTCTCACAAAAGCAGAGTAGAAGAGCAGGATCACCTCCCTCGACCTGCTGGTCACACTCCTTTTGATGCAGCCCAGGATACGGTTGTCTTCTTGGGCTGTGAGCGCACACTGCCAGCTCATATTCATTTTTTTGTCAACCAACACCCCCAAGTCCTGCTCCGTAGGGCTGCTCTGAATCTCTTCTCTGCCCAACCTGTAGCTGTGCCTGGGATTGCTCTGACCCAGGTGTAGGACCTTGCACTTGGCATGGTTAAACTTCATCAGGTTGGCATCAGCCCACCTCACAAGCATGTCAAGGTCCCTCTGGATGGCATTCATTCCCTCCAACATATCAGCCGAACCACACAGCTTGGTGTCATTGGCAAACTTGCTGAGGGTGTACTCAATCCCACTGTCCATGTCATGTAGGCTCTGTTTCTCTTACTTACACTTTCTAGTCTTACAAGGCTGCAACAAACAAGTCTCTTATTCCTGAAAACACCAGTGTAGAGTACAGTGGGATTATTGCTCTTCTCTTGGGTAGCTCTGCAAAATCCAGGAAACTAGAAATTTACTGAGACATTGTGAAGAAAAATGTTCATTGCTCTTCTTCCTAACTAGGATTTCCAGATCCATGAAGAAACTCTTATGAAGCAACCCAATTCTTTCAAACCAAAACTGGGTTCAATGGGAATCTAGGGATGATTAGAATGACCATTGCAACACCACTAGCTCTAAACTGACATACACTGTGAATGCAAACACCCTTTGCTTTGATGTCTTTTATGTAAGGTTTGCAGGGTCTTTGCACAGTGCCACTATCTTCTCCAGGTCCAGCCTCCCCCAAACTCCATTTCAGCTACAGAGTGGCTGGCTCATAGTGAAGCTCATTTTCCTTTCTTGTGACTATGATCTGTCTGTCTGAGAGAGTTGTGTACTTTGAGCAAATAGCCATTTCTGGGAATAGAAGAGTAGAATCACTGGTTTGGGTTGCAAATAACCTTAAGATCATCTAGTTCCAAGCCCCTGCCCATGGGGAAGGATACCTTCCACTGGACCAGGCCGTCCAACTAGGCTTTGAACACTTCCAGGGATGGAGAATAACCTAAGTAATGTAATTTTGCATATATACCCTGCATTTTACTCAAATAACAGAGCATGTACTACATTCTTTCTCTTTTTTCTTTCTTACCCCTCCCAGTTAATCAGCAACACAAAGAGGAATAGATTGAATTCAACACTGATTACTGTGGATGGGATGTAGGGAATGAATACTTATGAAGCAATGTAAAACAAGGCTGTGATTCATACTTTGACAAAGGCAAGGCACTGAAGATACTAATTGTTTTCAAGAAAGAAGTTAGAGTAAACAGAAACCCATTTTTCTTGGATTTACTCATGACAAAGACAATGAAATATAATCAGATACTAATAGCAACAAAATATGTGACAAATAACAATAGAAAGAAGAGCTGAGCACAAACAAGGTGTGAACTGAAGACTGAAGAACCACATAGAAATTAGAGAAACCCACCCTGTAAGCTTATCAGCAAAAAGAGGGATACATATGGATGTATTTCATGGTCTGGGGTCTTGTTACCTATAAAGGGGTTTAAGTTCTGGTTAACAGAACAACAGAAAGGGAGAAAGAGGAGGAGAGCTTTTGCTTGTAACTTTCTTACTTAATCTCTTCTTTCATAAGCAGTCACTAAATTAATTAATTAGAGTTTCATTAGGCTTCACCGACTTTGAGTTCATTGGAAAGTTACTGGGAGAGAGAGCCCTTTTTTCTCCATAGAGAAAGCTCTTTATGAAGCCTATGAGATGTGTGAGAACGACCTAAGAACTCATCATAGAATCATAGAATAGTTAGGGTTGGAAAGGACCTTAAGATCACCTAGTTCCAACCCCCCTGCCATGGGCAGGGACACCTCACACTAAACCATGTCACCCAAAGCTCTCTCCAATGCAGCCTTGAACACTGCCAGCGATGGAGCATTCACAACTTCCCTGGGCAACCCATTCCAGTGCCTCACCACCCTTACACTAAAGAATTTCTTCCTCATATCCTATCTAAACTTCCCCTGTTGAAGTTTGAACCCGTTACCCCTTGTCCTCTCATTACAGTCCCTCATGAAGAGTCCCTCCCCAGCATCCTTATAGGCCCCTTTCAGATACTGGAAGGCTGCTAGGAGGTCTCCACACAGCCTTCTCTTCTCCAGGCTGAACAGCCCCAACTGCCTCAGCCTATCTTCAGATGCTGGAGATGCTCCAGTCCCCTGATCATCCTCATGGCCCTCCTCTGGACTTGTTCCAACAGTTCCATGTCCTATTTATGTTGAGGACACCAGAACTGCACACAATACTTCAATGAGTACTCCAATGAATACTCCAATGAGGTCTCATGAGAGCAGAGTAGAGGAGCAGGATCACCTCCGTCGACCTGCTGGTCACACTCCTTTTGATGCAGCCCAGGATATGGTTGTCTTTCTGGGCTGCAAGCACAAACTACCAGCTCATGTTCATTTTCTCATTGACCAACACCCCCAAGTCCTTCTCTGCAGGGCTGCTCTGAATCTTACTGAATTTAACTTTATTACCTATAGGTTTATTTTTTCTCTATTTCTGCTGCTGCAAAAGGCGCTTGTTAATATAATAAGAAGCAACCATATGTTTTTTTGCTTTTCTTGAAATGAAAATACGTGTAGTATGAGGTCACTTAAAGGGTTGTGCTGGACTCTCTTAGATATTCACCTGGATTTCTGTCTCTTGAAATTCGTTTCTTCGGGATTTTTTGAAAACTCTACATACCAAAGTGCAATGCAGAAGTGTTTTTTTGAAGGTGTATTTGATGAGCCTTAGGACTTGTAGTGAAGAAGAGTTCTCCCCTACAGGTGGTGAAGATTTATGGATGAATGGTAGCAAATGAACACCAGCTTTCTTCTCAAATTTAGTCTGAGATTCACACATGAAGAGAAGTTAGAGATAAGACTCTAGATAGGAAGTTAGAGTAATTTCTTCTTTGCAAGCTGCCTTTTTTGTTTGGTGTTTTATTAGCTCCCAGTGCTGTAAAGTCCTGGTTTATGGCTGGTACTCCTCTCTGCTATTAGCAAAAAATATTAAGAGGGAGCAGGTAGGGAACGGAAACAACAGAAAGTTGTGTGAGGGAAATAGCCAAGTGTATTTAAAGGGAGGAATCAAATGTGAGAAAAGCTATACAAACTCTGGAAGTGCAGCAGTTCATCCAAAAGATCCACCTTAAGTCTAGGTATGTCTTAGTATTGAAAAATCTCTAAAGCTTGTCAGTGAAAAGAGAGAATCCCAAATGCAGTTAAGAGAAGCTTAAAAACGTAACTATTTAATGGAGAATAGCTTACAAATAATATTGTGAGTATATTGAAAGACGCAGAATGTCTTCACTGCTGTCACTTCCACACATTAATTAACAAATTCCACTTTGCTGTAAAGTAGGTTTCTGGCTCCCAAATGCCTTGTTTAGAATTTGTACCCAAACACTACTTATCTGGTTGCTGTGGTTTAACCCCAGGCAGCAACTCAGCCCCACACAGCTGATAGCTCACTCCCCTCAATGTAGGATGGGTAAAAGTGAGAAAACTCATGGGTTGAGAGTGAGTTTGAGACAATGTAACAGGTAAATCAGAAGCCCCATGTACAAGCAAAGCAAAACAAGAAATTAATACTCTTCTTTCCATGGTCAGACATTTCAGCTATCTCCAGGACAGCAGGACTCCATCACAGATCATGGTGATGTGAGAAGGCAAACACCGCTGCTCCGAATGTCCCCCATTGCTCCTTCTTCCCCCAGCTTTATGTGCTGAGTATGACCTCCTACAGTATGGAATATTCATAAGTAAGCACTGCTGCTCACCAATCACAAAAACATCCCTGTATTATCAACACTGTTTCCAGCACAACCCCAAAACATAACCCCATAGTAGGTTCTATGAAGAAAATTAGCCAAAACCAGCACACTGACGGTTAGAAAAATTGTGGTCAGTTTATACCTGCTTTCTACATACATTCAGTCATTAATAATATTCCCTTTAATTTTTATTTTCTGGGCTTCAGATGTGTTTTTGCTATCCCCATAAAGAATGTTATGCACTTCTGTTATCATTCTAGTAGTACAGGTCCAACTGAAACTAACCTTACTTTTTGACTAGGAGTAACTTGCACTGCATTTGATATGCCAAATAAGCCCTGATGAATGGTCTGTAAAATGATGAAGAACCTGTTTCACCTGAGAAACCATAAGTTTCAGGGATTGCAATCTTGATATGGGCCAGACATGAAAATAAATGTTGAACAGCAGCATCCTAAGCATTTCCGGAAATATCTGGTCTTTATGAAGGCAGCAGCACATTTGCGTCCAGACAAGTGGAGAGATTATATGGACATACTTAATGAGGACTTTCTTAGGGAGGATTCAAAACTCACTCATCATTATACTTAATTTATCTGAACAGGCTTCAGAAAGTTTTGCTTTGCTCTTCTTTGGAACAAAACCCAGACCTTGGAAAATTTATTTATAGACAAATAAATAAGTGGGTTGAGTTGTCCATTATAGGAATAAGTATTTCTCTAAACTACCTCTTATCTGTACACTTTGCAGGCCAGCCTTTTGAGCATGAAATCTTATCCTGACTGCTGTAGAAGTCACTGTATTTACTGTTTTCCAGTGTTTCAAACTATAGCCCACCTAGTCATAATTTTTTATTTTGTATATACATTCTTCTCACAAGCTTAAGTTCTCATTATTTTTATTAAAACACTGCTAGCCAAGGACAATGGATAAAAAGTAGAATATCACATTCAATGACATTTTCTGTCCTATGAGGTGCTAAAAAGGTGTTGCATTCAACCATGTGTATTAGCACTAAAAGGAAGGGAAATCATTTTCATTCAAGAAGCAGTTCTTTTCTCTGGTATCTACAAGTGGGACTGATTCTCATTATGAGCAGAGGTTGTGAATGCTGTGATGAGACTATACTGTACTTTCCAATATTCATTTTAGGAACTTCAGGATGATTGCATCCGCTGTGGCACAGTGCCATCCTGTGGACCCTAAGGTTATCTGAGACAACCACACTGATATAACGGGCATGACAACTTAATGTGTTGAGCAATTTTTATGTAAGGCTTTAAACCAGATCTCTTTCAGTAGTTGCTAATGCATTACTTAAATGAAAACCCATGGCTGAAACCTGTGTCCGTACCTCTCCATGCAACCATACTCTCCTGTGCCTCTCGTGACACTGCTGACATAAAATTCTTGAGCTGCTTGGAGGACATAATTCTTCTTCCGACTAGCTTTCAAAAAGTTCCAAAATTTATTTTACTTCCACATTTTATTAAGGCAACCTCTTGCCAATGCTTTTGTCAGAAGAAAAGTGAATCAGGTCCAATTTGGGTCAAAAATAAGTTTTTGGTGGGCAAGTACATTTTTGGTGGTATTTGATCAAAATTACATTGAGAGCTTACATGCTAGTGGTCAAGACACAAGTCACAGATATGGGAGAGCCAGGCGTAAGTCCTTGCTGTAGTTCATGCAGTGATTTTCCTCACAAGTCACAATCCAACCATGAGAAGCTCACATCCTAAGGTAGATTCAGGAGGTCCGTTGTTCACATCTTCCTTAAACTTTGTAGTTCTTACTTATATGTCCGTGAAATGACTTGGTTGCATAAGTATTTATCATGTTGAATGTATTTCATCTACATCTGACGAAATTATCTTGTCTTTTACAGTGGGCATATTTCCTGGCAAACAGCTATGTTGAGCTCATTTTATTTCCAGGAGGTTTGATGTACATTCTACATTTACTTTTTTGATGGGCCTGGAACAAGAGATTAGGCAAGTCTTAGGAAACTTTTAAAATAGCTCTGGGAAAGGCAGGAAAAAACATCTATTGCCTTGAGAGTTCATTCAGGGGACGGGTATGAAATGTACGATCTGAGCTCTCTGTGACCCCAGCTGGATAAAGACAGTTCATCTGATTTATATGAGTGCAAATATAATGCTACTCAATGCAAAAGTGTTTTGCTGAGTGTTGAATGAATACTCTCTGGTGACTATTTATGAAGGCAGAGTGTTAAAAGTGTTAATGCAATCAATAAAGAGGAAAAGGTCTGAGAGTAGCACTCAATCTAAGCAGTCAAAGCTTTACAGAACATTGCCACTGAAATAAATATTTAGTAACTCTACACTGAAGGTGCTATTCTTTTGACAGGATGAGTTTCATGCCTCACAGCACTAAAGTTATGAGATTTTGATCAGTAATCAAGGAACAACTCTACATTTTTCACAGCAAATAGACATTGCTTCTTTTCCTCTGACATGCCGATGATTAAATGAAAGTTTCATCTCCTGCCTCTGCCTCCCCTTTCATTTTGGGTGAAAAGAGAGCAAGAGGGGAAAAAATAGTCCAGAAAGAAAAAAGAAAGAGGTGAAAGAGTACTATAAAATATATGTTACGTACACTGTGACTAACTAGAAATTGGTATATGAGTGTCAATGGATGTCACTACATAACACTATTACATTTAGGCTGCCTGAGCTTAAAAATTCTCCAGAGCTCATGCTTAAAACTGTAGAGAATACACTAAGGCTTAAATCAGAAAAGATATTTGGTATCTGATTCCACAGTTTATTTCAGTAGGAAACATGGACTGCTTTTTTTCACTACTATTATATTCACAATTTTTGCATCACACACACTTTACATTACTTGTGACATGATTTTCTTTTGTACGTGTTAGATGTTATAAACTCATTTTCTAAATTTATTTTTAGAACTAAACTCAGTTAATTATGTATACTGCTTCCACTTAGAAGAGTGAGATGATGCAGAAGTCTGTATCAATAACAAATAAATAATTGCCGCAGGTTTCAGATGAGAAGCTGGAGATTTTTACAGTTGAGGAGGGCAGCTGAGGATTTTGTCATGTAAGAAAGCTTTGGGGAAAGTGTATACTGGCAAGATGTTTCTGGTACAATGCAGCAATGAAACACCTTAATAACGTTGCCTCTTAAAATGTCTCCTGACTTTTGGAGTCCTCCAAGTGAGTGGTGTTGCACATGCACCTTGAAATTACTATTTCCAACTCAGCAGCCTCTGGATAGTGGCAGAATGCCTCAGAATATGACAGAGAGCAGCCTCCTAAATCAAATACAAAAATAACTGTAGCTTTTCTAAAACATGGGCTGCAACCATTAGGAAATGAGTTTATTGTTCACCTAAACTCCGCATATTTCAGACTCTTGAACCAAAATGCTCTTAAATGGACTGGGCAGGTGGTTCCATATCTAGTAAGGTTTTCCTGGGACTTGTAAACTATGTTATTGGAACTGTTAGCTGACCATACTGGAGTGGGGAGTGGTATCCACGCAGTGTCATGCCCTCTGTTATTTAGAGACACTCTTATGACTGGTAACTCAGTTAACATTATTTTAGCTGCTTTGTGTATGGGTTGCTGGTAAGAAATATATTCCCCTGTAATAAAGGAACATATTATTGTATTCTTATCATTCAAAGATTTACCTGCAATTTTTTTCTAATTACTTGTGTGTCTGTTTTGAGCATGAGGCTTAATTACAAATACAGAAAAAATACCCCATCTTATTTTTTTTTTATAAAATACAGAAAAACATCTCAGTTAAATGAACGGCCTATTGTGGAAGCAGTTATATATTGAGGTTATTTTTCCAGTAGCTTGAAAGGTATTTTTGTAGAGTTTATTTTTTCCATACAATTGATAGTTGCAAAAGAAAATGATCCTACCTTTGTGCCTTTTATTTTTTTGCCTAAGCCTAAAAAATCCCTGCTGTCATACTAAAGTAAACGTTACAAAACAATTTTTAGAAGAATGTGGTGAAAATTTATACGTACCTCTTCTATATTGACTTCTGTGGGGGAAAAAAATGCCTGTATAGGACACAGCTAAATATCTGGGTGGTAATTTAAAAAAAAAAAAAATGGTGGGAGGGTGGGGAAAACTATAGTCAAGAAGAAAGCTTTTGCAAGTACAAAGAGCTGGCCTCAGATTTCTCCCATTGAAATTTAAAGTTTTTTATTAACTTGAGTTGAAGCTGAGTGAGGCCAAGAATGAGTGGCTTGGAAAATGTGAATCTATGGTCAAAGCTATTGTTTTGCAGGCATTGCATATAGAGCTTGTTCATCTGTTGCTCAGCTCCAACTCCCATCCCTCTGCCATGAGCTGGGAAGAGGGTGGGAGAAAGAGCTTAAATATCTCTGCTCCGCAAAAGCATGAGAATTTTACATGCTTTATATACATTTTATTTTTATTTATTTATGATATGAACTGTAGTCACTTGCAATAAAGGAACAAAAATTAAATTTTTAAAATATAAAAATGAGGTGGACTATGAGATGTTATAGCTAAAACCAGACAAGGGACATTGTGTAGTTCAAATCCTGCCATGTGTGATGGGGAGGTAAAGTGCTAGTAGAATCATAGAATCACAACCTAGTTTGGGTTGGAAGGGACCTTAAAGATCACCCAGTTCCACCCCCTTGCCATGGGCAAGGGTACCTTCCACTAGACCAGGTTGCTCCAAACCCGTCCAACCTGGCCTTGAGCACTGCCAGGGATGGGGCAGCCACAGCTTCTCTGGGCAACCTGTGCCAATGCCTCATTTTCACACTAAAGGACTTCTTCCTTATATATAACCTAAATCTCTCATTTTATGTTTAAAGGCATTACCCCTTGTCCTATCACTACATCTCCTGACCGCAGCTTCTCTGGGTAACCTGTGACAGGGCCTCACCATATTCACAGGGAACAACTTCTGCCTAAGATCTCATCTCAGTCTCAGTGGAGCTCCAGTAGCTCCAGGTCCCTCTTGTGTTGTTGCCCTGAGCTGGAAGCAGGACTGCAGGGAGGGTCTCCCCAGAGTGCAGTCCCCTCTCTCGACATGCTGCTCATGCTCTGGGGATGCAGCCCAGCACACGGGGGGGTTCTGGACTCAAGTGCACACTTAAGCTGGGTCATGGGGAGCTTCTCCTCACCCAGTACCCCAGAATTTTTGCTCACTGCTCATCATGTCACGCTATAGCTCCTAAAAAGTAGTTACTTACAAAATAAGTATATTTCTTTTGGTTGGCTGCACTAAAACCTTTCTGTAAGCTTAGCCTCAACTTTAATGCAGAATTCATAAAGACCAATTTTTTTCTGAGTCAGATAAATTTGGTAGTAGCACGTTAAAATAGACTTAGAGTTCAGGCAGAGTACTTTGGAATAACTTACATGTGAATATGAGTCCCATTTCCCAGTTTTATAATGGCGTATTTTTCAAAGAATAAATCTCATGAAGGTCAGAGGAATTTCTAACCCATTTATTGCTATGAAAACCTCCGCCCACAGCTTTCCAAGAACTCACAATTCAGGTTTGCTTTTCAAAAACCACGTAGCAAACCCCACATTTCAAATCCTTATTCCAGTTCATGTTATGATATTGCTTTCCCAAATAGCCTGACTTCATGACTTATGTGTTTCTTTAAGGACTAAAAGCAGATTGGACCTTCTTAATTATCAACATTACTTAATTATACCTCAGTTAACATTTCAGAAGTCCACAGAATTATTCTGAGTATGTATCTTTGTAACAGAATTGTAACATTTCTATATTTTCTAGTACTTAAGTTCTATAAATTCACCAGTAACCTTTTCTCCTTTTTGTTGTCAATTGTCTTCTTTCAACACCTGAATTATTGAATCACAGACTAGTTTGGGTTGGAAGGGACCTTAAAGCTCTCCCATTTCCAACTGCCTGCCATGGTACACCATGCCAAAGGTACTGCCTGCCAAAGGTACACCTTTGACTTGAGCAAGCATAGAATATATATATTAATATATATAATAGTATATATTATATATAATATTTATAATGCATGTAACACATATAATGCATATAATAGCTACATCTAATATGTAGAAAATTCTTCTACAGTAGACTTGATGGGTCCTTCACTTTCAAAAGCATTATTTTCACCTTTTATGTATAAGCCATGGACAAGCCTCTTTTCAGGCTTCATTTAAACTTTATTTAGCTTTAAGCTCTTTTGAAATGTGCGTTACAAGTTTTAATTATTTGAATATTTTCCAAACTTTTCCATCATTTTTCCCTAATCCTTTTTTTTTTTTTTTTTTTTTCAGTGAGGCTAATGTTATGTGACATAAAGTCACACAGTGCTAAAAATTTTCTTCCGTCTTGTACAAATTTTCTCTTTGACTATTCATCAGACTAAGCACTGTTTACCCCTCTGAATTCTGACAATAATGTCTGTATGGCTGTAGCCGTTCTCTGCTGGTAGTGTAATCCAAAGGTCTACTGCAGGGTCACTTTATTGAAGAAGCCAGTTTCCTGCCTTTTTATGAGACATAATACACATTGTGCAAAACCAGCCGGTGATCACAACTCATTGATATATTAGTTGCCACTTCACAATTACTGTTGCTTATTTTGATATCAGCATTGCTATCTTCCCTTCCCTTCCCTTCCCTTCCCTTCCCTTCCCTTCCCTTCCCTTCCCTTCCCTTCCCTTCCCTTCCCCTTCCCCTTCCCCTTCCCCTTCCCCTTCCCCTTCCCCTTCCCCTTCCCCTCCCCCTCCCCCTCCCCCGTCCCCTTCCCCTTCCCCTCCCCCTCCCCCTTCCCCTTCCCCTTCCCTTTCCTTTTTTTTTTTTTTTCATTTGTAAGAATTGCTGAAGATACTCAATGCATTTGTGGTATCAAGCTGCCTTGATACTTCTTTCCGTGGACCTCATCCACCAGACAGATGGATCATTTGCTCCTTTCTGGAATTGGCAAATTAACCCTCTGGCTGGGGAAACCTGCGTAATGAACAGAAGACTGTTAGCTACCGTCCATACCCAATGAGGAGTATGAACACAGCCATTCACACTGCTTCTTCTGGAGACCAGGACTTACTGCCTGCTGAGTAACTGCACTACTATCGATGAGCCAATATGCAGCCTTCCAGTGAGCCACATTTTATTCTTCCTGGATGCCAAGAACACTGCAGGATAAGGCAATGATTGTTTTTTAAAAGTGTTTTTTGAGCTGCAGCATTAATCCATTAAACTAATGGAATACTAGACTGGATATTAATCGTACTATTGCACATTGACATACAGCAAATTCCTTAGTGTCATTGAAGACTATTACGTCAACCCAGGCATCTTGATCAACTTGATTTTTCATATCAGAAACCAGATTTTACAAAACCTATTTGCTGGAAAAAAATATTGCTTATCAGTAATTATGCTACAATTGTTTCAGTTTCCACCCATGATTCTACCCTGTGTCAGTCTTCTGTTACTTTTTGTCTTGTAATGGTCAATTATGATCCCCTTGGAGTCCTTTGGGTGCATGATTGGGACTCTTCCTCAAATGAGTATAGCTTGTATATTTTTTGTCTAGAGTCCCACAGACCTTTAGAAAAGTATAAAGGACAGGTCATATTCTTAAGTTTCATATTATCTGGCTTTTAAGATGTAAAATTAATGCAATATTAATGCCTTCTTAATGTATAATTCATTGATACAAATGAATTTTCATTATGCATTAATTTAATATTAATTATCACTTCAGGAATTAGTACCTTCTACTTCTATACCTGGAGGCACATAATTGTACTTAATTCTAATGTTGCCCCAAAATTTGACTTACAGAATTTTCTGCACAACTTTTCTGAGGTGTATCTCTGTGTAAGATTGTCGTGGTTTAAGCCTCTAACCACCCCCCCCCCCCCCCCCCCCCCCCCCCCCCCCAGTTTTCTCACTCACTCACTCTGCTCTTTCTTCCCCCAGTCCCGGGGGAATGGGGAGGAGAATCAAAAGAATTCAACTCGCACAGGTTGAGATAAGAACAGTTTAGTAACTAAGGTATAACACAAATCACTACTGCTACCACCAGTAATAATACAAGAGAAATACAAGGAAAGAGAATACAACTGCTCACCAAGCCCGACCCAGCCAGTGCACCCTCCAGCAGCGAACCCTCCAATACCAAAATCCTGACCATGCTGTGCACCCCCTGTCCACCACCACACCCTTCCGGATCTCTGCCCCCCGTTTTCACATCCTGGCCATGACGTGCTGTGGTATGGAATAACCTCTTTGGTCAGTTTGGGTCAGGTGTCCCGTCTCTGCTTCCTCCTGGCTTCCCTCCTCCCTGGCATAGCATGAGATTCAGAAAGTCCTTGGCCAGACCAAGCAGTAACTGAAAACACTGGTGTTATCAGCGCAGTTCCCAGGCCCAAAATCAAAAACACAGTGCTGCACCAGCTACCAAGAAGGAGAAAAAACGACTGCTACTGCTGAACCCATGACAATCCACCCCTTATTCCATACCATTCACGTTGTGCTCAGATCCCACATTTTCAATATACCATCACATGTATGTGTATGGATCCACACACGCACAGAAAGAGAGAGAGATCATCCCTTTGTGCATGGACCAGTCCCTACCAAGCTGCTGAGTCCATCCAGTCCATGATATCAAGCTCCATCTCCTGTAGCAGTCTTTCAGAGCAGGAGAGGCTGTGTGCAGTGTTCACACTTGTGAATAACGTGAACAGTAGTGTCCATTGTTAAGTCCACCCCTCGATCATAAGTCCATCTGTATGTTGCATCTCTGCCCTGGTGGCCTGAGGTGTCATGGGCCCACTGGGCCAAAAATAATTCACCCTCAAGTTGCCAATCTAAGTCCATCTGAGCCACTTCAATTTTAGCAGCTTGATCCACTTGTTGGTTATTCTGGTGTTCCTCAGTAGCCCGACTCTTGGGTACATGAGCATCTACGTGGCGTACTTTGACCACCAGGTTTTGCACTCGGGCAGCAATGTCTTGCCACAGTGCAGCAGCCCAGATGGGTTTCCCTCTGCGTTGCCAGTTGCTCTGCTTCGATTGCTGCAGCCACCCCCACAGGGCATTCGCCACCATCCATGAGTCAGTATAGAGATAAAGTACTGGCCATTTTTCTTGTTCAGCAATATCCAAGGCCAGTTGGATGGCTTTCACTTCTGCAAACTGACTCGATTCACCCTCCCCTTCAGCAGTTTCTGCAACTTGTCGCTGAGGACTCCATATTGCTGCCTTCCATCTACGGTGCTTTCCCACAATGCGACAGGACCCATCAGTAAATAAGGCATATTGCTTTTGACTTTCTGACAGTTCATTATATGGTGGGTCCTCTTCAGCACGCATCCCTCCTTCCTCCTCTGGTGACCTTCCAGAATCTTTGCCCTCTGGCCAGTCCATGATGACTTCTAGAATTCCCGGGTGACTGGGATTTCCTATTCGAGCTTGTTGTGTAATTAATGTGGCCCACTTACTCCATGTAGCATCAGTTGCATGATGTGTAGAGGAGACCCTGCCTTTGAACATCCAGCCCAGCACAGGCAACTGGGGTGCCAGGAGGAGCTGTGCTTCAGTGCCAATCACTTCCGAAGCAGCTCGAACCCCTTCATAGGCTGCCAATATCTCTTTTTCAGTTGGCGTATAGCTGACCTCAGATCCTTTGTATCCTCGACTCCAAAAGCCGAGGGGTCGACCTCGAGTCTCCCCTGGAGCTTTCTGCCAAAGGCTCCAGGTAGGACCGTTCTCCCCAGCTGCGGTGTACAGTACATTTTTCACATCTGGCCCAGTCCAGACTGGTCCCAGGGCTACTGCACGCACTATCTCGCGTTTAATTTGCTCAAAGGCTTGTTGTTGCTCAGGGCCCCGTTTAAAATCATTCTTCTTCTAGGTCACATAATAGAGAGGGCTTACAATCAAACTGTAATTCGGGATATGCATCCTCCAGAACCCCACAGCACCCAAGAAAGCTTGTGTTTCTTTCTTATTAGTTGGTGGCGACATTGCTGTTATCTTGTTGATCACATCTGTGGGGATCTGGCGGCGTCCATCTTGCCATCTTATTCCCAAAAATTGAATCTCCTGTGCAGGTCCCTTGACCTTACTCCGTTTTATGGCAAAACTGGCTTTCAGCAGGATTTGGATTATTTTCCTCCCTTTCTCAAAGACTTCTTCTGCTGCATCACCACACACAATGATGTCCTCAATGTATTGCAGGTGTTCTGGAGCTTGCCCCTGTTCCAGTGCAGTCTGGATCAGTCCATGGCAGATGGTAGGGCTGTGTTTCCACCCCTGGGGCAGTCGGTTCCAAGTGTACTGGACGCCCCTCCAAGTAAAAGCAAACTGTGGCCTGCACTCTGCTGCCAGAGGAATTGAGAAAAAAGCATTGGCAATATCAATCGTGGCATACCACTTGGCTGCCTTTGACTCCACTTCATACTGAAGCTCTAGCATGTCTGGTACGGCAGCACTCAAGGATGGGGTAACTTCGTTCAGGCCACAATAATCTACTGTTAGTCTCCACTCTCCATTAAGACTTTCGCACTGGCCATATGGGGCTATTAAAGGGTGAGTGGGTCCTACTGATCACTCCTTGACTCTCCAATCTACAGATCAGCTTATGGATGGGAATCAGGGAGTCTCGGTTGGTGCGATATTGCCGCCGGTGCACTGTTGCGGTCATGATTGGCACTTGTTGTTCTTCGACCTTCAGCAACCCCACAGCAGAAGGATCCTCTGAGAGACCAGGCAAGGTGGACAGCTGCTCCACTTCCTCTCTCTCTGAAGCAGCAATACCGAAAGCCCATCGGTACCCTTTTGGGTCTTTGAAGTACCCTCTTCTGAGGTAATCTATGCCAAGGATACATGGAGCCTCTGGACCAGTCACAGTGGGGTGTCACATCCTGTGAAGATTCTTAAGACTCAGAACTGCTGAGGTAATTGCAACAATGGGCCTGAAAACCACACTGGTTTGCAATCAGCACCACTAGGATTAGTCCTGAAATTGGGAAGAATGCCCAGTGATATAAAATTATTTCTTTGTTATTTCTGTAGAAGGATGGAAGCAGGCGGATAAAATATAGCAACTTCATTTTTTTTTCTTGCTTTCCTTTATACAAACCCTTCAATATGCAATTAGAATTCATTCTTGCTATGATTGGCAGCAAAATGGAAAATACTCATGCCTTCAAGCAACTTTTTTAGAGTGATGCTCCCTGCTTTGTGTAATCAAGCCCTAATAATCTTTTTTAGTAACTCAAATTGCTATTGCAAATTTTAATTCTCATAATTTTTAAAAGATATTTGTACTTTTATTCAATGACCCCATAAAAGCAAAAGGGAGCTTTTTCTCCATATTCTTCCTTTAAGGAAAGCTAGAAGCACTTTTTCTTCCTAAGGATTTTGAGTGCTGTAATGAGCATCAGAAAATGAAGAACATTCTCCTGTGCATTAGCAGAGTGAAATTCATTGCTGTGCAGATGACCACCAAAGACTGTGAAATTTTTCAGTCTTGAAATGCATTTTTAGTTGATGTATGTTGTAAATAAAGTATTAGCTATTCCAGCTGCTCATACATAATTGCATCTTGTGTTTCTTGCTCAAAAGAAAAGAAATGTACTCCCAGTGGAAAATAGACTGAAGTCTGTATCATCTGGTTTAGGCCTAGGCATTTAAAATTGCATGTCATATTCCTTCAGCCTAAAAAGCTTCCACCTGAAAACTTTGCATTTCTAGCCAAGAGGAAACTGATAATACAGGAGCTTGGGACAGCAGGCTGATAGCAGCAGAATTATCAAGAACTTAAAATTCCTTGTTAGCAAAGATAAGCTTTTTTCCTACTGTTTTATCAAAACCCAAGTAGAGTAGGATACATGTTTATTCCTTAGCAAAATTTTCCTTAGTGAAACATTCCACAATACATTTATTTTTCATGCATGCGCACACAGACATATATTTCATATAGTCTCCCAGATTTCACTAGTGGTGTCTGTTAATGCTTTTTTGCCACAGTTGATGTTAGGGGTTTAGCATGATTTAACATGATGTGGTATATTTGCTGACGTGTAAGCGGTAAAATGCCATATGAGAAGATGGTAAAACGTCGAATAAAAAAATGGTGCAATGGATTGTGTCCCTGGCCACTTTTTGTGTTTTTAACAAGTCTGCAAAAGATAAAATACCTAGGAAAAATGCGGGATGAGAAGAACATAATTTCTTAACCATGTTTAAATATACAAGCTTATGGTTATTATACTTGCACTAACTGCAAAGCTCTGGCATGTCAAAAAGTGAAAGTGACCACGTGACTAGTCAAGAGTCTTAAAGGAAACCAGAGGAATCAGAAACATCTGTGGCCCTGTGCTTGCCTCCTCTGTATATTTCCCTGTTGCCCTTTGTGCTCCTCTTGCTGTGTCCTTCTGCATGGATGTTGTGTGTCACTATCAGCAGGTCGCACTCCGCCTGTCCTCAATGCAAATTCTTTCCTGCTCTGCCCACAAGCATCTCACTGGGTGTCTAATCAGCAATTATTCTCAAAGAAACAAGGATTCTCTGTCAGCATAACAACTTGAATGGCCACTGATTTTTCAAGATTTCAAGATTAGTTGCAGTCCTTGTAGTTGCTTCATCCTCTGCCAGCGTTTCCAAGAAGTTGTGTAGAACTGCACTTCATTAGCATTTATTATCTGTCCTACAGCCTCACATGCTGACTGAACACAATAATGGTCTGCACACTTGGGGGACTCCAGGCTGGTATTATTTATAATATTTTGATTGTGATTTACAGCTCCACACTTTCAGATTTCACCAGGATAACAGAAACATGGCTTATCACAGTTTCTGTAGGTGGAAAGAAAACAAAAGCTGAAATTCTGTAGAAATGCAAATTGTCAAGACATTGTAGTTACCTGAGCAATGGCCATGATAATATCAACAGAACACAAGTGTGTACTGAATACAGTGGTACTGGAGGAGAATGCAAACAAGGAAAACCAAGTTAAAAAAGAAAAATTACAATTATGATTCCTTTTATCTTTCAATTTTCTTTGCATAGGGATTGGAAGATTCTTTAAAAGTAGTCTTTTAAATACTATTATTTTGCCCCACTTCATAATACATTTTAAAGTTTCAATCTCATAATTTTATTCCTTCTGTTCTGTCATCTTATTGAAACTATGTGGTATAAATCATGGACTAATGTGAAATGAACTAGTAAATTGGTACATAATAGACAATTTCTTTTTATCTGCTGAAGTATTTCATATGCAGTGATAAATACATTATAGTAAATATTTGCAATTGGCTTTTGAAGAATGCAAATTCAGAAATCTACACTTCTTGAAAAGTTTCAACTCTTGACATTCAGTGTCCTGTGAGGATACAGGAGTTTGGGCCCAGAGTGTTTTGGGTTTTTTGTAATTTTTTCTGGTGATAAGGACACAGTTACCTGTAGCCATTGAAGTAATTTGAAGAAAGATACTTCAGCTAAGCACCACAGGAAATAACCTCTTTACAATGACCTTGTGTCACTGCAAGTACAGAGCACTCTTCACAGCTGAATGCTCTAGCCCCAGGGATTACTAATATGAAAAGTAATAGGTTTTAAAATGCTGGCCACCAGAGCTGTGTGCCACATACAATTATTCCCTTTGGAATTTTTAAGATTTACTTATGTGGTATCTTTCAGGATGTTTTTAGTTGAGCAATATCACATTCATGATAAGTTCATGAGAATTGCAGGCGCATCGTAGTAAGACACTGTTAGTGATAAATTACCTCCAGGGAGCCGAGGAACTCCAGCTTGCATATGACAATTTAGAAAACACTTGTCACTTTCTGTTGTGTTGGTGTTCACTGCATTCAGTAAAACACTGTGGAAATGCTTAGAAAAACACATCAGTAAAATAACTATGAGAAATTATCCTTTGTTTTTATTCATAGATAAAAACAATCACTTAGATAATAAGGATAAACCCCCCAAAAATATAGGCATAAAATAGAAGGCATATCTGTTGTGACCTTTCGTTCATTTCTCCCTTGGGGCAGATTTGTTGCTTTCTGAACACTGCCTTGAGCCCTGGCCAGCCTAGGTATAAAACACTAAGTCACAAAGATGCCAGTTACTTTTTCCCTTGAAAGGTTATATAGCACCTTATACACCATTCAGGAAGTCAGTCTTATGGTTGTTGCCAGTTTGTCTGATTTTGAAATCTAACTATAGTTGTTAGTGCCATAAAAACATACAGAAGAGAAGCAGCCCTTCCCCAGAGATGCTTATGGTACTCTGAGTCTTCTCCTCCAGCATTTTCTCCATCAAGCAAAACTTCTTTTGAGTAGTACAGCCCTACACCCCCAATTTTATTCAAGGAATCAATTTTAGATACTTGTGAGGATGAAGAGCATGAAGATCCTTCAATATAACACTTTGTGCAGTAGGAAACTGAAATCAGCCAAAGTCACTGCTTGTAACTGGCTATTCAGGTAGTATAAATCACCACTGCACCATGTTACATTTGCTGAAGACCAGATTACAAGCACTGGCATACTAAATGTAACTTGTGACTTATAAGGAGAGTTAGGAGGGCATCAGCGATATTCTGCTTGGGAGGGATCACAACTGTAACATTTTCTGAAGCTTTTAAGGTATGCGAGAAGTATGGGCATTTGACACTCTCCTCTGCAATGTAACATCTCTAAGTGGTTTGTGTGTGTTAATGCATGTGGGAGCTAATAGTCATTCAGAGCACACAGTAAAATTGACTCTAGCCTGGGTTGCAAACCAGTAGGTTTATGTGGAGCATCAGCTTTCCCTCCTGTTATTGCACATTATTGCTAGAATAAAAGGCAAATGACATAACTATATATGCAGCTGCAGGATAAGCAAGCCAGGGACAGAATATACAACTAAAGGGTTGCACCGTAAGATCACTACATGACATTAAAGAAATATAGTGTCATGTATTCACTCTAAAATAAAAAGAAATTACCCACTTGTACTTGACTTTTTTTGTTATTTTGTTGCTGGTTTTAGGAACAATGTTTTTTTAGTCTCTAGCTGGAATTGGAAGATTAGTCATAGATGGAAAATAGGTGAGCAAGTGCAAGAAAATCTCTGCATTAGCAAACACAGAATTCAATAACCATAGAATCACAGAATTATAGAACTGTTTGGGTTGGAAGGGACCTTAAAGCTCACCCAGTTCCAACCCCCTGCCACAGACAGGGACACCTTCCACTAGACCAGGTTGCTCCAAGCCGCGTCCAACCTGGCCTTGAGCACTGCCAGGGATGGGGCAGACAAAGCTTCTCTGGGCAACCTGTGCCAGGGCCTCACCGCCCTCACAGGAAAGAACTGCCTAAGATCTCATCTCAATCTCCCCTCTGTCAGGTTAAAGCCATTCCCCTTGTCCTGTCCCTACAGGCCCTTGTCCAAAATTCCTCTCCAGGTCTCTTGTAGCCCCTTTAGGCACTTTAGACTCTAAGGTCTCCCTGTAAGGAGCCTTCTCTTGCCCAGGCTGAACCAGCCCATCTCTCTCAGCCTGTCTCCAGAGCAGAGCTGCTTCAGCCCTCACAGCATCTCCACGGCCTCCTCTGGATTTGCTCCAGTAGCTCCATGTCCCTCTTGTGTTGTTGCCCCAGAGCAGGATGCAGGACTGCAGGGGGGGTCTCCCCAGAGCGCAGCACAGAAGGAGAATCCCCTCCCTCCTCCTGCTGCTCATGCTCTAGGGATGCAGCCCAGCACTCCGGGGGTTCTGGGCTCCAGCATGCACTGAAGGTGGGTCATGGGGAGCTTCTCCTGATCCAGCACCCCCAAGTCTTTTTCCCACAGGGCTGGTGCATCCAGTCTGCCCCAGCCTGTGTTTGTGCTGCGGATTGCTCTGACTCAGAGGCAGGACCTTGCACATGGCCTTGTTGAACTACATGAGGTTCTCATGGACCCACCTTCCCATCCTGTCCAGATCCTTCTGGATCCCATCTCTTCCTTCCAGCATGTCGACCCCACCACACAGCTTGGTGTTGTCTGCAATAATGCAAAAAATTGTATAATATGATTGTATGTAAAGTTTTTAGTGCATCTAGAAACATTTCATATAATGGCTCATAAAATTTGACCTGAAAAATTAATTCAGGTCAATTGGGAAAAGCATGAAGAGAA
Source organism: Myiopsitta monachus (assembly GCA_017639245.1). Lineage (NCBI taxonomy): Eukaryota > Metazoa > Chordata > Aves > Psittaciformes > Psittacidae > Myiopsitta > Myiopsitta monachus. The sequence continues at coordinate 74,987,632 of CM029941.1, forward strand.
AATTACCAGAAGATCTTTAAAAAATGCCATGATAAACAGTAATGTGCTAAGAAATTGGAAAGTCTGTGCTGGGATATTGAAAGGATTAACAGCAATTTCAGTTTCATACAATAATTGAATTAATTGCCTAAAATAAAAATGCAAAACCACATTTATTAAGTTTATAAATGAGCCTGAATTAACACTTCTTGTCAGTTCCCCTGGCATAAACCCCATAAAATAGCAGTTTATGGTGAGATCTGTGAGTCAGAGGCATATGCAAACATCTCCAGGTATGTATTTTACATGCTAGTATATTAAGGATATCAGTTTTCTAAGAAAAAGTACAGTTCATTCTGTCCTTCTTACTGTCCTGTTAGTGAATGACACTATGGAAGACTAATGTTCTCCCCTGACAGGGAGCTAAAGCTAAGGAAGAGTGAGGAGGTGACGTGTGTGGCAGAAGTCAGACAGGGTAAAATCTTACTTCTGCAGGCTGGTGAGATGGCAATGAAGAAGACTGCAGCTGTGAAGCTATCTGCATGGATCAGATCCCCAGAATACTGAATGCAGAGGTCATACGAAATTCTAAACATGCACTTGTATGCACACACACATGCACACACATTGTATTTGGGATGTTGGTAGCTGTGCTTTTGTCTCTGCTTTGTTGCTGGCAGAGTGGGCAGTGATAGACAATATCTGTGTATTGACAGCGTACTCACTGCTGAGTATTTCGCTGGCTGCTCCTGACATTCATCAAGGTCACTTTAGGTTTTGTTCTGCTTTACAACTATAAGGAGATTATTTACAGCAGTAGAATATTTTTAATGTGACAGTTTGCTGGTAAGACCAGAGAATAGATAGGTGACTTGCCGAGATGGATTGGACCCACAAACTTCTGTCATATTCATGATCTGTAAAATGACAAAATAACAAGGTCTGTGTTCTTGCCTTTTGCACGTGTAACCTCCAGACTGTTGTTTTCCGCCCTGTCTTGTCCCACATCTGCACAACAAAGAGCATCTTCCTGCTCATAACAGGTAGAAGTGGGGTGATGTTTGCAAAACTGATGGCTGCTAAGACATGTCTTTGTGTGATTAACTCTGAAGGGACTGTACATGGCAAGGTGATTCTTGGAGATAGGGTAATTATTTGGTAGGGTAATTATTCACTTCTCAGCCTCATCAAGTCTATGAGATCCATACGCACAAGGGACATTTTCTAATATAGTAGCTGGATGTAGTGCCATGTTTTTATTTGCTAGGGCACAGTGAGGTTCAAAGCTGCAGCTGCTCTTGCACAACTCTTCTGTCCTCCTGCTTCTGGGAATATAGGATGTTCATCTATTGTCAAACATCTCTTAGGGCATTCCAAATTTCACAAAACTATGCACTGTGTTCCATTGCCAGCTTCTACACATTTATTTGTCTTATTTTGCTATCTTCATATAGCAAATGTTTCTGTGTTGCTGTGATAAAGAGCATTGCAAAGCCCTTCCAGTGGCTTCTAGCTGATACCAGCCAAAGAAGGGAAACAATTTGCCTTAGCAGCAATTTATCAGTAGGTCTGTCTTCACATTGATTTTCCTTCTGAAGCTACTTCTTTCTGTCTGTCAGGAGCATGATTTTGACAGCAATTAGCACAGTGCCATTAGTGAAGACTACCCTCTCCTGTGTAGTATCTAAGCCTTGTCTTTGACTCCGAAAATAAAATATAAACATCTACTTCTAAAAAAATTCTAATCTCGTGAGATCACATGTGAAAACAGAGCAGGTACGCTTTGCTAGTTTGCTTCATGAGTAAAACAAGAAGCCACCACAGTTGGAAGGTGACAATTTCTGAAAGTTTTAAAATGCCCCTGTGACTGTTTCTGTTGGAAAGGAGTGATTATCCATTGCTGCAGAGTTTATAGTTTCACTCAGATGGGGACAGTTTAATCTCAGTTGGTGAGAACAGTGATGAAAAAATAACCCACCTACTGGAGCCAGCAGAGGCACTCAAAGGATGACAAAACATAAAATATTACAGTATATTGGGTCACGTGGCTTGAAGATACAGTTTCGTCATGTCATGTTAATTAGTGTCACTTGCATGAAAGCTCATCCTTAAAATATATTGATTTACTTGGTGGTGTTCTGCTTCAATGGTACCCTTAGGGACAGCTGTGAATAATAACAAAGAGGTTTGAACTAGATGAATATTCAGGCAGATGGATAGACAGATGATTTACATGCATGTATGATATATAGGTTTAATCCTACTAATTAAGGAAGGAATTACAAAAAAAAGATGGTGAATAATTTCTAGTGTTGTATGATTGACATAAAAACCTAGCCTCCCCACACTGCAGAGCAGCATTGTGCTGCTTGTGGGATCATTACTCTTTTGATTCAATGTTCACTTCTTTAATCTCAAATTTCTTATGTTAACAGTTTTTTGTTAATCTAATTTTTAATTCTGTCCTTATTGCCAGTAATTAGAAAGGGATCTGAACACCCAAGAATAATCTTATTGAAGTACAGTTATTTCTCATCATTTGAGGAGCTTTCAGTACTGTTTCTTAAATTTCTTTCACCCACGTGTTCAAGTTGTAGAAAATAATCATGGCCAGCAGCCTTTTCATTTTCATGCTGCAACAGGATAATAGAGGAGCTTTAAGCCAGATCTTACGCTGACCTGCTAGAGAAGCTACTAATAAAGTCTGCAGCACAAAATAGTTTTAAGCAGCTGAGCAAGCGGCAAGGGAGATGGTTCACTGTCAGCAGCAGCAGGGACCTAATGTTTTTTTGTAGAACTGCCCTATTTCTTTGCTGCCTCGTGTTCTGCCATCCACTGTACAGGAGTGTGCTGGAAGGTTTCATGCACAGGATGAAATATACCTCCTGGTCCCCACGCTGTTCTTGTGATGACAGCTCTGGAAATCCTCTTGCCAGGGGACAAAGTAATGCCCTTCCTTATCTCACAAAGGTGTTACGGTCTCAGAGTGCCAGTAGTCGAGATTTTAAGGGCAACCACCTTAAATATAGTCTTTAAATGAGAATAAATGAAAACTATGTATTGACAGCAGGAGTAGTGCTTGGTATGAATTATGGTCTGTATGAGAGAAGCAGTCTTCACATTTTGATATTAAATCTATGTCATTAAAAAAAAAAAAAGGACTTTCCACAAAATAACTTATTAAAACACCTGTATCGAATTGAAGTAAATACAATTTATGATTGCAACTGATTTGTGCATGCAGGACCCTTTATCCATTTACTGCTTAGGTTAAGCACACATACTGGAGTTTTTGTATCTTGCCCAGCATGCAGGAAAAATGCTGAAAAAAACCAGGTGCTCTATTTGATGTGCAGCATATGAGAAGGAATATAAAGATGCAGTTGAGATGAAAACTAAGAAAATGAATGGAAAGCCACATCTGTTACCCTCATATTGTAGACTCCCTGGTTATCTCTAGCATAATTTTAGTGGTAAATGCATGGACACAAATAAATACTGCTGTTCAAAATCCCACTATATTGGAATTCCAGCATACCCCTTGTTCCCTTTACTTTTACTTTTCTCCTCTTCTAGCTGCCTATAGTTTTAAATTACATACTTATCTCCCCCCCAAAGATCTTTAAAAGCATAATATATTCATTTACAAGAAGATTATATTGACAATTGAAAGGATCTCTTGAGTTGTATCTCTTCTAGGAATCTCTTTTGAGTTGAGCTACACTATTTGTCTGTCAGTTAAGTAGCGCATACTATGCGCTCTGAGCTCATTGCCTTTGCGGGCTGGAGCATATATAGAGGAGTGAACCCTAATACTGTAAAGATTTTAAGATAAGCATATTTAGCAATTATCCATAGAATTACTTAGGAAGGATCAAGCAAAAAGAACCAGTTTTCCAAATCAGAAATGCAATCTCACTAAAAGAAAAGCAAGCAAACAAAACCCTGTCTTTATTCTTCCCTCTGCTACCCACGCAGATATTTTCCATCTGGTTGTTCTTGTCAAGAAAAGGAAAATATCAGAAGGTTTCTTGGCTCATATCAGCATAATATCAAAGTAAATGCAATTGAAGCCTGTTCAGGTGACCCTGTGTAAAACTGATCTAAGTTAAGGGAATATCAAAATGGATACTTTCAAAACACTAGAAGAAGATCTGTTTTCACTAGCCTGATGCCAGCGGCTCTCCAGTGCCACCATGGGATATTGACAGGTACACACCAGCCCCAGCTTCCCACAGCTTTCACAGTAACTCGATTACAATATCGTATTTCTTTCTAGCTGATAGAAGTTCCTGCAGCTGATATTTTAAGAACTCCGGACGTAGCTGGAAACTTGCAGCTACACAGGCGGTAGATGTATGTCAGGATCCTGCATTATGCATGAAGGTCACTTCTTTCTTCCTGTGCTGGAGAAGTCCATTGTACTTTGGCGGTGGTTTGTCACCGAGTTCAACATGACAGTGTTGTCAGCAGCCAGACAATTTTCCTCCCAGAGTCTGCTGTTTTGAAGACTGTGCTAACCCAAGGCATGCCAAAAGGCAAGGGTGATGAATCTAAGTGTTAATATGGACATTTCTGAAGGAAGGTCTTATAAAAAACAAATGTACTTGTTTTGCAGGGACTGACCTTGAGCTGCTCAGTTTTTGTGCAACCTGTTTAAAGAAGATTTATAGTCTCACAATTTGTATGTAACTGTATTTAGACAGCACTGTGCGTATAGACTTAAGTGAATGGAAGCTATGAATTTAAAAAACTTCCAATAATTACAAAAAGTCTGAAGGTGGAAATACATTGTCTAAAGCAGGCAAGTTGGCCAGAGTGTGCAATTAAACCTTTGTATGCTTAATACTATTAAAAAAAGCCCCAAAACAGTTTAATGGGTTGTACATCAAAGGTGACATGTGTCTATCATCTAAACTCCTCTCAAATTTAGAATTCAGAGATCTTTCAGATAACTGTGATATTCAATAAATAGGTATCTGTTTGATTGTCCTTCTGACTTTGCACCCTACTCACTCCCTTTCCCTGATGGAGTTTGCTTTTGTACTGAATGAAAGAATATACTTCTGCCTTCTTAGAAAAGAAAAAGGGAAGAAAGAAAATGTCACAATAATATGAAATCCAACTCTCCACCTTTCTTAAAACACTCTTTTTCATACTATGTTGCAAGTGTTTGAAATAGCTTGGCATAAGTTTCTATTATATTAATTAAATCACTTTTAACACCCCACCAAATTAAAAGTCTTTTATACATTTGTGCAATGACTTGAACGGAATGCAGGATTTTAGGAAGCAGTTGTCCATTATAGCACTTCCTGAATCAATATCATGTTAAAGGAGTCACTAAGTTAATTTATGCTTTTAGTCCCATAGTGCTTCTTCAGGCTGGCAGCTGCAGAGAAGGTCAACGGAGGTAAAGCTGTGTTTCTTAAGATGTAGAAGTTCTGAGAAATCCTGGGTCACTCTAATTACTAGCAGCCCAAGTTAAGCACAATGGAAGCCTGGCTTTTGCTTTGGAAAATCTGACACTACAGTGTGCTTTGTGAAAATGCTCCCCATTTTGTACTCAGAGGGATGATATGGGAAGGGCAGTCACCCAGACTGCAGTTGGATTTACCTTTGAATGAAACCTCTCTGAAGTAAACCAAGTTAATGGTCTTTCATCAATAATTACACCTGCTATGTAAATTAATTGTCTGCTGATCACATGGCATTTTTCTGCAAGCCCAAGACTGCTGCACGTCCGCCCTTGGCAGACCAAAGATACTGCCTGCCCTCGATGGGTTGAGCTTTGGTCTTCCTCTCTAAGTGACATTTGCGTTCTCCCCAAACCCAGATCAACAGACCAGTACTGTGGCTGAAAAAGACTTCACTTCTGGTTATACGCACTGATCTCTCTACTTGGGACTTGTCATGGTCACATGGTCTAATCAGTCTCGATGCTGAGAACATTTTCCTAATGACCAGCCTACAGTTTTGTTTGCTTAATAAATCCCTGTTTGTCTGAGAGTCCCACAGCCTTTGCAAATTGTTCATTTTATAACAGATGGGTTTCTGACTCACCTCCCCCTGAATTTATACGTGTATTTGTGAAAGTGTGAGTGTGCATGAAAACGTTAAACAAATGATGCTAGACATTTTCTACATTTTGAAGGGAAATGTTTTCAGCTGGCCATGTGGGAATGCTTCAACATTTCATAAAAAAAAAGTGTATAAGAGTTGAAATAATGAAGATTAATACATGCTGACAATTTCTGGGCTAAGCTTCTCTTTTTAGGAGGTTTGATCCTTGTGACTCCAGAACAATAAATGTGAAAAGAAAGTCAACAGTCAAAAATAAACCCATAAAATATACACTACGTTAATATTTAGGCAGAGCTTGAGTTTAGTGAAACAGGATAGCACTTGCCTATATTAAAACATACCTGAAACAAAAGGAAAAGATTTCATGTTGAAACACAGCTGAGATACGTGAGTCTTGTGAGACTTCCTTTGTGTTAAGTCTGAGAAGCCAAGGGCATATAAACCAAATAAATAGACATTAACTATTTTTTAAACTTTATGTTTGTTCTTTCAGGGAATGTAAGCTCTAGTTATTTCTGTTTGTTATGTCTTGAAGGACATTAAGGAGAACAGCTCAAACAAATTAAGATGGGAAACCACTCCCTGCAAGAACAAGATATGTGGTCTCTATGGTAACGTCCTAAAAGAGCATATCATATTGTTTTAAGCATAACAGTTATTCCAAATTCAAGTGGAAGTACAATGGGTTATCATAGCACAAGGGAAACTGGAAGCGTTCCAGGTTGGGTTGAGTGGGGCTTGAAGCAACCTGGTCTAGTAGAAGGTGTCCCTGTCCATGGCAAGGGTTGGAACTGGATGAGCTTTAAGGTCCCTTTCAACCCAAACCAATCTGTGATTCTGTGATTACTACACTGAAGCAAGCTTTGAGCTGGAGATGCCAGTTTGAATCACAGTTACCAAATAGACAAGAATATGGATCCAAGTTGCTCAATATTCACCTGGTGATGATCTTGCTGGTCAGACAGAAATAAATTAAGCCAGGATTGCTCATTTTAGAGGGTAACGACATAGTTTGCACAGAATGATGAATCTATAGAGCCAGCTTGCAGAAAAACCCCACATCTGCATCATCATCCCATTATTTCAGATACATTTTGCAAAACAAGCTCCATTACTTGTAAGTGAAACATCCAGACTCAGACAGCTCTGAAAATTATGCAATGAAAAATTGTGATTAGAAGGGGAAATAATTTGAATTTTAAAAGTTTTTTTTTTTTCTCTGAGTTTCCTACTATTAATAGTTGCAGAACTCAAGCCAATGGAAATGAAGTATGAGAAGACCTTGGCTTTTGAGAGCTTTATTTGTATAGGCTGTTTTTAAATTTTTTTTTATTTGAATAATGAGCATAATTTTATGAACTGCATTTCACAGATGTTATATAGAACAAAATACTGCCTGGATTATATACTTGAACTACAGAAAAGCCAAGGTGTTCGTCATTCATTGCCTTACTTCAGGCTGTGATGATAAGGCATAACCTCTCTCCTAATGTTAATTGTTTGCCACATTTATCACAATAATTTCCCCTCTCTCTCAAAATATGGTTACAGAAGGATGGAAGAAAAAGAATGACTTCAATAAAAGGGACTGAGTAAGCCTTATCCTCAAATGTCATTCCACAAAACTGTAAGAGCCATTCTCTGAATACACAGTGTCATCTGTCTGCATGATATTTGAGTAGCAAATGTTAGAGTTTATGTATTTAAAACTACATCACTGAAAGTAAATGGAAGATATGATTTTTATCCACATTTAGTTTTTGATTAACATATTTGAATGATGCATCAGTGCTAGGCAATATTCTCAGGAAAAACTGAGATGGTGAATACCAGTAATTCCACTTCCTCACTTCCCACTTACTTGTAATAAGATCAACAAACACTTTTTAGGGACCACAATATATTAAAGCACTTCATACTGATTATGCAACAGCACACGAATCCTATGCTAGTGATTGGAACTGAACAGGAAACCAAACAGGACAAATAAATCACTGTATCAAGAGAAGAACACAGAGCTGATGTCACTGCAGAGGATGGTGGAAAGAAAATACATCTATGACTTTGAGGGACTTCTATGTCTGGCAAAAATCCTGAGCTAAATAATATACCAGTAGAGAATGGCTGAGTGTTGTTGTCTTTGATAATGAAGTCCAATCATAATGGACACCTACAAATGTGCAAAATGCACATTTGGATATTAGAAAAGAATTCTTCCCTTTGAGAGCGGTGAGGTGCTGGCACAGGTTGCTCAGAGAAGCTGTTGCTCCCTCATCCCTGGCAGAGTTCAAGGTCAGATTGGACAGAGGTTTGGAGCAACCTGGTCTAGTGGAAGGTGTCCCTGTCCATGGCAAGGGTTGGAACTGGATGAGCTTTAAGGTCCTTTCTAACCCCCAAAAGTCTGGGATTTTATGATGTTGCAGCATTTACGATGACTTGCACTCTTCACTTGTATATGCATATGAGAGCAAGGCAGATTCCAAGTACACTGGAGGAGTATCTCCCATGTCTTTGTTCCTCATCTGATAGGCTGGATCATGGCTTCACTGACAGCAGAAGACTTGTTTCGAAGTAAACCCTTATTCTGGGTTTCTCCAGTGTCTCTAGGGTGCTCCACTTATCATAGAATAATAGGTTAGGGTTGTAAAGGACCTTAAGATCATCTAGTTCCAACCCCCCTGCAGTGGGCAGGGACACCTCACACTAAACCATGTCACACAAGGCTCTCTCCAACCCAGCCTTGAACACTGCCAGCAATGGAGCATTCACAACTTCCCTGGGCAACCCATTCCAGCGCCTCACCACCCTTACACTAAAGAATTTCTTCCTCATATCCAATCTAAACTTCCCCTGTTGAAGTTTGAACCTGTCACCCATTGTCCTCTCACTACAGTCCCTCATGAAGAGTCCCTCCCCAGCATCCCTATAGGCCCCCTTCAGATACTGGAAGGATGCTAGGAGGTCTCCACGCAGCCTTCTCCACGCTGAACAGCCCCAACTTTCTCATCCTATCTTCATACGGGAGGTGCTCCAGTCCCCTGATCATCCTCATGGACCTCCTCTGCATTTGTTCCAACAGTTCCATGTCCTTTTTATGTTGAGGACACCAGAACTGCACACAATACTCCAAGTGAGGTCTCACAAAAGCAGAGTAGAGGAGCAGGATCACCTCCCTCGACCTGACCTGCTGGTCATGATCCTTTTGATGCAGCCCAGGATACCGTTGTCTTTCTGGGCTGTGAGCACACATTGCCAGCTCATGTTCATTTTTACGTTGACCAACACCTCCAAGTCCTTCTCCGTAGGGCTGCTCTGAATGTCTTCTTTGCCCAACCTGCAGCTGTGCCTGGGATTGCTCTGACCCAGGTGTAGGACCTTGCACTTGGCATGGTTAAACTTCATCAGGTTGGCATCAGTCCACCTCACAAGCGTGTCAAGGTCCCTCTGGATGGCATTCCTTCCCTCCAACATATCAGCCAAACCACACAGCTTGGTGTCATTGGCAAACTAGCTGAGGGTGCACTCAATCCCACTGTCCATGTTGCCGACAAAGGGGTTGAACAAGACCGGTCCCAAGAGCAATCCCTGAGGGACACCACTTGTTACTGGTCTCCAACTGGACATCGAGCCATTGAGCGCTACTCTTTGTGTGCAGCCATCTTTATCCACTGAGTGGTTCACCTATCAAATTGATGTCTCTTCAACTTAGAGACAAGGATGTTGTGTGGGACACTGTCGAATGCTTTGTACAAGTCCAGGTAGATGACATCAACTGCTCTGCCCCTGCTCATCAGTTCCGTAGCCCCATCATAGAAGGTCACCAGATTGGTCAGGCAGGATTTCCCCTTAGTGAAGCCATGCTGGCTGTCACCAACCACCTTGTTGTTTTTCATGAACCTCAGCATGCCTTCCAGGAGAATCTGCTCCAAGATTTTGCCAGGCACAGATGTTTCCCCAGTGTCTCTAGGGTGCTCCACTTGCAGACCTTCCAGTGAGAAGTGGGAGACTGCTATCCCCAGGGCAGATTTCCCTCTTCCCTCTGCCATGGATGTTGGGGAGGGTTAGGATGGGCATCATGATGGTATCTCCATCCTCCCTGCTGGCTGTTAAGTCAGTCACACACCTATATGTGCCGTGCTTCATGGTGCGGCGGCAATGACAGGGCTGTGCTGCATGAGTAAGCACATCATCAAAGCTTCAGGGTCACAGAAAGAAAACCTACAAAGTTTCTGCTCTGTTACTGCATTCTCTGAGCACAGCTTGTAGCAAATCCTCTTTGGCTTGCAAACAAAACTGGAGTTTCACTTTGTGTCTTTGGTTTTCACTTTTTATGTAGTGCTTTGCTTTGAATTATTCACAGAGCAAAACAAAATAGTGCTTTTCTAGGTAAATAAGCAAAGCAACATGAAGCATATTAGTATGTACTGATTTTTTATTCTACTGAAAATTAACTCTTTGGTCTTTGTGTTCAGTATCAGCTGCAAGGAACATTTAACATCAGACGAAGAATGAATGCCATTTTAAAGAGCAGTACAGCTGAGATTTCTTGTCTCGTTTGCAAATATGCCTGAAGGTAACAGGATCACTTAGCAGGCTGAGATCTTGCATAATCAGTAAAGAGACTTTAATGTAATATGAATATAAAAAGGGTTGTGTTGAAGACACAGGCAAAGATGCCAGTCATGCATCTGCTTCTGCTTCTGCGTATTACAGTCCCATTCAAATCTGTGCACCTACCCATGATCAAATTTGACCAAATGTGTTTGCACGTGTGTGGTGCTGTACTGCCTGTGTTACATCTGAGGAGAGCACAGGGGCTTGTGGAAATATGTCTTAAATTATGGCTTGTATTTTCAGGCACTGCTTTTCTTTTCCTCCTCCCTCTACCTCTAACCTTTAACTTCAGTTTAGCAAAGGCTGAGGGTTATTATTCATGGATATGATCTTTCTTATTCTCAAAATAACTAATTCCACTGTATGCAGATTGTCTCAAGATGCAAACATGAAGAATAAGCCCCTGTGAAATACTGAAGATGCGTATTAAGACAACATTGGCATTTGAAATAATTTTAGCCAGAATTGTGTCATATGAATCAGTCCTTCAACCAGTTGGTTATAAAATAAGTATTAATGAATTTAATTAAGGGTACCTCAACTGTTCAGAGCCAGATCATGCTAAATAAGGTATCTTAGAGACTGGAAGAACTGGAGAGTCATAGATGAGCTGGGGGGTTAAGTTCAGATGATTAACCATTTCACCCTCCAGTCCCCCTATAATGAATATGCAGTCCCAATAATTTCAACAAAAAATTATAAAGCCGAATTCTATTTTGCAATGACTTCGAGCACCATTTTTGAACAGGAGGTGCTGACTCTGTGCTGTTTCCGGCAGTGGTGCTCAATAGCCCATAAAGCCTTCAGGTTCGAACAACTGCATTCAGGGACTGGGCCTAATTCTCCCACTTCTCCACCTTTATTACAGTTTCTGTGTGCTCCAGACTGGGGGGAAAAGGGCAAGCCAACACTATGGGAAGGGACAGGGACTCTGAGGTGAAGTAGGAGCTGGAGTCATGTTCAGAATGACTTTATCAACATTGCTCACCAGGACACAAAAGCTATGCTAGGAATCCTACCGATGAAAGCTCAATTATTGCCATGCAGCTGAGGAAGTGTAGTTGAAACCTTGCCTTTTCCAGTGTTAAACTGTGAACACAGGGTTCTCTGTAAAATCCACCAGGATCAGGGTTGGTCCCATCAATACTTCTACTGTAGAGCTAGAAGGGAGGACCCTTATTTGGGGAGAATGATGAATAAAAAAAGGGCTGTTCACAGAAGTGCCTCTCCCCAGCACAGACCAAGCTATGCATTCCCTGGTTTAAAGTTGTGCTTCACTGACCAGGAAGAATCAGTCCAGGATGTCTTGAGATAGTAAATGAATGCTAATGAGCCTTTGCACGTTCTTCAGTCAAAACACTGCTTTGATGCCTTTCAGTCATAAAATCATAGAATAGTTAGGGTTGGTAAGGACCTTAAAATCATCTAGTTCCAACCCCCCTGCAGTGGGCAGGGACACCTCACACTAAACCATGCCACACAAGGCTATGTCCCAACCCAGCCTTAAACACTGCCAGCGATGGAGCATTCACAACTTCCCTGGGCAACCCATTCCAGCGCCTCACCACCCTTACACTAAAGAATTTCTTCCTCATATCCAATCTAAACTTCCCCTGTTGAAGTTTGAACCCATTACCCCTTGTCCTCTCACTACAGTTTCTCCCCAGCATCCTTATAGGCCCCCTTCAGATACTGGAAGGCTGCTAGGAGGTCTCCACGCAGCCTTCTCCACGCTGAACAGCCCCAACTTTCTCATCCTATCTTTATACGGGAGGTGCTCCAGTCCCCTGATCATCCTCATGGACCTCCTCTGGACTTGTTCTAAGAGTTCCATGTCTTTTTTATGTTGAGGACACCAGAACTGCACACAATACTCCAAGTGAGGTCTCACAAAAGCAGAGTAGAGGAGCAGGATCACCTCCCTCCACTTGCTGGTCACGCTTCTTTTGATGCAGCCCAGGATACAGTTGGCTTTCTGGGCTGCAAGTGCGCATTGCCAGCTCATGTTCATTTTCTCATTGACCAACACCTCCAAGTCCTTCACCGTAGGGCTGCTCTGAATGTCTTCTCTGACCAATCTGTAGCTGTGCCTGGGATTGCTCTGACCCAGGTGTAGGACCTTGCACTTGGCATGGTTAAACTTCATCAGGTTGGCATCAGTCCACCTCACAAGCGTGTCAAGGTCCCTCTGGATGGCATTCCTTCCCTCCAGCATATCAACCGAACCACACAGCTTGGTGTCATTGGCAAACTAGCTGAGGGTGCACTCAATCCCACTGTCCATGTTGCCGACAAAGGGGTTGAACAAGACCGGTCCCAAGAGCAATCCCTGAGGGACACCACTTGTTACTGGTCTCCAACTGGACATCGAGCCATTGAGCGCTACTCTTTGCGTGCGGCCATTTCATAGAATCCCAGATTGGTTTGGGTTGGAAGGGACATTTAAAGCTCATCCAGTTCCACCCCCCTGCCACATACAGGGACACCTTCCACTAGCTGAGGCTGCTCCAAGCCCCATCCATCCTGGCGTTGAACACTGCCAGGGATGGGGCAGCCACAGCTTCTCTGGGCAACCTATGCCAGCACCTCAGCACCCTCACAGGGAAGAATTTCTTGCCTAAGAGCTCATCTCAGCCTCCTCTCTGTCAGGTTAAAGCCATTCCCCTTGTCCTGTCTCTATAGGCCTTTGTTAAAAGTCCCCCTCCAGGTTTCTTGTAGGAGGTGGTCTGGGCTGTAAAAAAACCTGTATCTTTGGCTGTTTCCCTGTGACCTTGGAATATGAGCAAAAGGATTACCAATATATACAGAGGGCTCAAAGTAAGTGGGAAAAAACTCCAAACCCTAAAACTCCAGCTATGACACACTCTTTAGTGATTTACTAACCAACTGAACCAGTGGAGATCCTTTCCAAGACAGTGCAAGGCAATTTCACATTCATTCATGAGACATACCAGGTAGGAGCTAAGCACTGCTCCTTTGAGCCCTGGTAATGCTGAGCTGTTGCCTGCCTGTCTGAAAAGAGCATGGCACGCATCAGAAAGCACTGTTGACTGGGCTGTTGACATCCATGGTGCCTCAAGCAGCTCTGCCATTTGGTATGATGAAGATTGTAGACCAGTACCGTACATCTCATTATGGATTTCATCTGACTTTGGTAACATATTAGTTCATTCAGGCACTATAAATGCATTACAGACATTAGCCTGAATAGAATATAATCCACTGGAGAAGAAATTAATCACAAATGCATTTTTCTGTAGGCCATAGGAATGTTTGTGGTAAAGGCTAGGGAAAGGATTGCTAAATGTTTAAAAATATTGAAACTGTTTTAGCTGAAGGGCAGTCTTTTATACCACGAAGGGATTAACTGGGACATGTTTATTGAGCCATTCCTGTTACCCACTCTGTGTTTACAGATATAAACTGTGCGTGCCATTCAGTCAGCTCAGCAGTTGCGCTGCGACTGAGCAAATTTTCCTTCCCCACATCACACCTAGCTCCCGAGCTGCTCTGGTTTGGAAGTCTGGCTTTAGACTCTCAGAAATATTTGAGGAATGTGACTGTTACAGTTAAATGTTCTCAGTGGAAAGCCATGTGTGAATAGATGCTTTCATTCCCACAGCTGAACAACACTTTCTATTACAGTTCAGAAACTGGAAAGAAATGGAAAGGTGGAGCAGCCAAAGCAAGTGCTATATATATATATTATATAAATATTGGCTCAGATTCTTCTGGAAGCCACTTTGACTCCTATCTGGAAACTGAATATCTTTGTGAACAAGAAGACCTTTTTACTTATTGTGGTCACTGGTCAGTGATGGCTTTTTAAATGAAATACCTGCAAATCACTCAGAAAAGGGAAAAAAATGACTTTGAAATAAAGAAATGCTTCTGACTTTCAAGTAATGCTGCCTGTTTGCATTTGAAGGAAAGTCCATTTCTGTCTAAGCCTCAAAGCCAAGATAATTAAATGAACCAGGGACCTAAATAAAACACCCACAAACAACCACTCTCCCTGCATCCCCACTTAGTTTTCTTAAATAAAAGCAAATTAAATCAGCATACTTATTATGAACAGCTAGTGTAGATTGATGAACTTAATTAACATCCTTGGAATGCTGGTTCTAAAATATTACAGTGAAAAAATTCATAAAAAAAAAAAAAAAGACTAATCACACTGCTGAATATGCAGGTCTTGAGTCGCACACAGCCACACTTTGTCTCCCACATAGGCAGGGTCTTAATGGCAGCATTTCTGAGACAGATCTCATCTTCAGTTCATAGATCAATGCATTTTTCAGCCTTGGGAGTCTAGACCTGGTGCTGCTCACTTATTTCCTACATCAGTGGTGCAAGAATAGGAAACCTGAAACACTAAAAGAGAAAAGGTACTGTGCAGGTATATATGTATCCAATCTGTGTATGCTAGGGAAAGATGGGCATTTTCATGGGGCATATCCCTGCAATGAAGTGTACTCTGTGCCAAATTGAGCCTAAAGGAGAAAGTAGCACAGTGTATTTCAGTTTTGAGATTTTCAAAGTTCAGGAAAAATTATACAGACCAGGATGTAGAGAAACCAGTAACCAGTGGTGTTCCTCAAGGGACCAGTTTAATATCTTCTGACTTGGACAGTGGGATTGAGTGCACCCTTGGCAAGTTTGCTGATGACGCCGTGTGGTGGGGTTGACATGCTGGAGGGAAGGGATAGGATCCAGAGGGACCTGGACAGGTTAGATAGGTGGGACCATTCAAACATCATGGAGTTCAACGAGACCAAGTGCAAGGTGCTGCACATGGCTCAGGGCAATCACCCGCACAAACACAGACTCGGGCAGACTGGATGGAGCAGCCCTGAGGAGGAGTTGGGGATGTTGGGTGACAGAAGCTCCCCATGACCCAGCTTCAGTGTGTGCTTGAGCCCAGAACCCCCCTCTGTGTGGGCTCCATCCCCAGAGCATGAGCAGCAGGTTGAGGGAGGGGATTCTCCCCCTCTACACAGATCTCATGATATCCCAGCTGGAGTACTGTGTCCAGGTCTATGGTCCCCAGTATGAGGCAGACATGGACCTGTTACAGTGGATCCTCCATTTTCAGATGGCTGGAACACTTCACATGAATAAAGGCTGAAGGAGTTGGGGCTGTTCAGTATGGAAAAGAGATGGATACAGGAAGACCTTATTGCATTCTCTCAATATAGAGAGGGTGTCTACAAGAAACCTGGAGATGGACTGTCTACAAAGTGCAGGCAGTGATAGGACAAGGGGCAATGACTAAAAGAGGGTAGATTTGGATTGGACAAAAGGAGGAAATTGCTCCCCCTGAGGGTGGTGAGACACCGGAACAGTTTGCCCAGAGAAGTTGTGGATGCTCCAACACTGAAGTTTCTAAGGCCAGGTTGGACAGGGCTTTGAGCAACCTGATCTAGTGGAAGGTGTCCCTGCCCATTGAAAGAGGGTTGGACTAGATGATATTTGAAAATCCCTTCCAACCCAGGCCATTTTGTGATTCTCTGTGTACATAACACAAAGTTGTCCCCCAAATACAACAACATTCACAACTCCAGGAAACAGAAAAAGGACCTCTAAAAGATACAGTTCCCTACAAAACAAATCTTAATTTCTTCAATCTTTTCTGCAAGAAGTGGAAGAAATTAGTGGGAGAACAGGTAATATACTCAAACTGCCACTGGTAATACCCACGTCGAAAGGTTCACTAGAAATGGAATTAACTTTTAGGCTTACTAATCAGTCTCCTGATGCATACTGGATTTATTTGGACAGTTCTGTAGAGAGTGACAGCTATTGCGACAGCAAGGGAAACACAATCACCCTTGGGCTTCCTCATTGCTCTCTATTCCAATGCGGCTTTGGTCTCTGCTCTCAGTGAACGAGGGATATGACAGAAGGAAATGGCCTCAAGCTGCACAAGAGGAGGTTTATACTGGATATTAGGAATAATTTCTTCCACAAAAGGGTGGTCAGGCATTGGAACAGGCTCCCCAGGGCAGTGGTGGAGTCATCATCCTTGGGAGTGTTCACACACTGTGTAGACAAGGCCCTTTGTGACATGGGTTAGTGGTGGACTAGGCAGTGCTAGAGTAAAGACTGGATTTGATGATCTTGAAGATTTTTTCCAATCTAGATGATTCTATGATTCTATGATGTTATGGTATGTATATGTAAATGTACTTAAAATATGTGCACATCATATTCACATCATCAGTGCATGCTTTAATTGCTTATTGAAAAATTCTTCATCAGTGCCTCTTCTAATGAAGCTGTGAAACTGTTATAGTAATGTGTCCCATGTAATTAAGGAATTTCTCCAAATAAAATATTGTAAAGGCAACAGCATTTCAGAGAAAAATAGAACAGAAGTAAAATATGAGGAATGAAGATTCAGAAAATCTATTTTTTTTTTGTATAATGCAATGAATAATTCTAGATCCCAGACATGATTTACATTTTTCATTTAAAATTGTGTTGTGCTGATGCCAAACACCAGCTAAGCCCCACACAGCTGCTAGCTCAGTGTTTCACCAGAACAGGGTACAGAATAGGATAGATCAAAAGTGAAAAGCTAGTGGGCTGAGATAAAAACAGTTTAATGAGTAAAGGAAAGAGAAAGAATAAAAATCAAACCAAGGCCACGAAGTGATGCAAAGGCAGTCAGTCACCACTTCCCACAAGCAGACTGATGCCCTTGCAGTTTCCAAGCAATGGCCCATTCCCAGGTAAATCCATCCCAGCCAGACTTATTACAAAAGTCGGTAGTGCATTGGTCCGTAGCATCCACATCACAGTGTCTGGTACTTTCATAAGAACATGCTGTATCATTTTTTAAGGGGCCTTTTATCCTGCATCAGTGGATTGCATGTATATTTAATGCCCAACAGTCTGTGTACTTAATTGTATTTATTGTGGTCAAGGCAATACATTTCTCTACGGCACCTGCTGACCTCTCGCAGCATCCCAGAAAACCAATATATTTCAAGATGTTCATTTAGTCTGCTTTTGATTTTCCAGTCCAATGCAAATGATCAGTGACCTTTCCTACCATCTTTTGAGGGCTGACATCCTTCATCTAGTCATGTGGCTATTAGAAATGTGCTTACTGACCTACCATCTGATGTGCAACTTCAAATAACCACAATACATTAACTTGTAAACCAGCAAGAAAGCAGCACCAGAAACATTAGGGTGATGAACAGACCATGTTACGACTGTTCTGTTTGTTGTGCCCCACATGTATTTCCTAGGTTATTTGTGCTCCTTCTAATTTGATATATCCTACAACAAAACACAAGTGGTATTTGTTACTAACGTATACCGGTAAAATAAATTTTGCTGCACCCTTAGAAAGCTAAATTGTGAGAGCAAGATACGTTTCCTTGTTCTTATGTTCAGATACATTTAAATGTACGTATTTACAGCTCCCCAAATGCTGATATTGATGTATCATTGAAAGATAATCTGCAATAAATGCAGTTACAAAGCTATGCAACAGACTCATATAAGTTTACCTTGTGTTTTATATTCTTAATTTAAAGCAGTCTTTCACATCCCAACGTGTAATTCTCCATTAAAAAAATGATGCAAATTTAGAAAATAAGTTTGTTTCAGTAGAATTATTTTCCATTTTTTCCAATTTCATTTTATGAGGCTAAGTGATCATAGGTCACCTATTTATCACTGGTCACATAGTGATCACTGAGTAAAAAGATTAACCTCCTGTTATTTCAATCTAAGGTACAAAGTCAATGTCACAGAAGTATCAGAGACTACTTATTTCATAATGATGTAGAGTGCTGATATGCAAGTTAATCCACTGAGCTCATTAGCAACATGTATGGGAGGATGGACACTGATAAATAGTTGCTATTCTGAAGAGAATTACTCATTATTTCTCTCATTGTCTTCATTAGAGTTCCTGGGTATCTATATAATGAAGAATGAGAG
Source organism: Myiopsitta monachus (assembly GCA_017639245.1). Taxonomy (NCBI): domain Eukaryota; kingdom Metazoa; phylum Chordata; class Aves; order Psittaciformes; family Psittacidae; genus Myiopsitta; species Myiopsitta monachus. The sequence continues at coordinate 75,006,268 of CM029941.1, forward strand.
GAAAAATCACTTTTCATTCCTTCAGGAACAGGCCCTGTGTTTCATGGAAGAGTTGTAATTTATAATTAAAAGTCAGAAAGATTCAAGATACATATTTTCAGAAATTAATGACTGAAGCACTAGCATTCTGCCATCATTCACCAGAAGTAATCCCCTTTATGTGCACACCATTATATTCTCATTTTCAAGACTGGTAGAGATATGTAAACAGAAAAAACTGCAACTTGAACCAAACCAATTATGTAACTTTTCTGTTGAAAGACAATATGCTGTTTGTGTTCACACTGTGTGTTTGACAGAGGTATCCATCATTAGCAGATGGTTTTTATCTCTAAAAGACAATTTTTGGTAAAAAGATGCAAGCTGAAATGGGACATGAAAGCATTATTCTGGGTCAGTAAGGAGTAAAAATCTGAAGCTCCACCTCTCATAACTACATAAAAACCTTTTCAAACTCATTGCTTAGAACAGGAGTCCATGGCTTTTTTATGCACTACTTTAACCTTTAGGCTTCTCTGGAAATTGAAATGAGGCAATTAATGAAATTAAGAAATTTTGGGGAGCGGTCTCTACAGCGAATCAAGCAGAGGCAAGGGAGTGAGCAAGCATTGGCCCTACTTTGCCATCTCTGCTGGAAGCCTCATAAAGGGTTTGCACTGCAGCCACTGTTTATCTTCTCGGAAATTAATTTGCCTATGCAGGAGTGGAGAAGAGAGGATAAAGATCGATAAACATCCCAAGAAATTTGACTTAAAGGAAATGAAAGCATCAGTTTACATTTCTGGTGCTCAGACAGAGAGCACCAAGATAGGAAATAAAATATTTTCAGACTCACTCAAACCTTTGCATTTTTTATCTGAAAGACAGAAGAGGACACACTGAAGGGAGCTCAGAACCTTGATATTGCCAGAAACAAACTTACCTACCACAAAGACGCCATGAATGCATCCCTGAAAAAGCCACATCATATCTCTGCTCCACATTTGCTGCCAGTGAGGCTGAGATAAGTGGTGCCTCCTTTAAGGTACTGAAATATAAGTGCTTAAAAAATGACCTCATTTTTCAAAAGTTTTATTGTTAAGTTTGAAGACTAGACAAGGTCATACTGGTTTTACATCATTCTACATGATTTAAGTATATACAAACCCATTTGAATATAACACAGCTTGAAGGGTTGCAAAGGTCATTGTGTCTCAGATACTTCTGTACTTACTGACACATCAGAAGCCAGCACTGAATACTATAGATCATATTTGTTGTACAGCAAAGATACACTCACTTAGTATCCTTAGTCTTCAAACCTCACACTAATTTGTATGCAGCCATTCCAAAAGAGGAAGTCAACCTCAAAACCACAGCCAGTTTAATATGATAAGCCCTTAACAGAATGCAGATAAAATGACACCTTGTGCTAGTGCTTTATTTCCCAAGCTATAAACATAGCACATTACAGAGCTACAGAAAGGTGAAGTTTGCCTACAAATACTTAACTGGTTCAAGGTGAAATTTAATTAGGAGAACATTTTCAGTCTCGTTCAATGCCATTGTTACAATTAATACAGAAGTCAAGGATCATTTCAGAGTGTTTCTCTATCCCCGCCTAAAGGGACATATCCTGTCCTGCACTTATTCTGGTTTTGGGATACCAGTTGCTTTCACTGGCAGAGTACAGTTGTGTTAGTTTATAACTTGTCCCAGATGTCAGTGGTGTTCACCAAAATAAGAAAATAAAATTAAAGGGAAAAAAGTTTAATTCTAGACCATAATCTGATTCTCATCTGTTTTGTTAAGTTTGAAGTATTCCACAGAAATCAAGAGTTATTTTGGACTTATACTGCTGACACTAGGAGCAAACTTTGCTGCTATGGCTGCACAATGCCATTTAATGAAAGCTTCTTGGTAGCTACGGAATAATTTCATTTAGAAAAAGCCCCACTATGATGGCTGACATTATAAGGGCATCACATGTATGATTATTCTATAAATTATCACAGAGTGCTATCATGATGTATGGAGCTTTCTTTGCAGGTTGTGAAGACTGCTGGCAGACAAAAGTTGACGCAGGATACAATGATGAAAACACTCAACACTAAATTAATACAAACTAAAATTACTATGTTAAGTATCATGACATCACTATTTTTGTATGCAGATGAATGAAAAACAATTAAATTACTAAACCAACAAAGATTAATTCAGAACCAAAATTGATGTTACCTGATAAAAATCACTCAAGAACAAAGAACAAATATTTGAGAATGTCAAAACAAGTTGGTAAGCTAGGGAGCCTAATTTTCTGAAATGGCCTTCCATTTTTTGTGGAACAGTTGGCTAATGAAATAGCTACATGCTATTCTTCATATCTGTAATTAATTCAGAGTCAGTTGTTCTCTCACAACAGGAAAATTTTCTTGGACCTCTTTAAATATTGTGTGTGCCTTGAAGATACAAATATTACTTTTTTATTATTTAATTTTATTTGTTATTTATCTTTTTCCTTTGTATAGCCTAAAGTTCAAAACTTGTGCAGTAACGTAATTTCGGAATATACTTGTCCTCCATTATTATTTTTTTTTTTCTCTTTAGAAGTACCACCATGATTGACTTTCTCTTTAAAATCGCTCACTATGCTTGAAGACCACTCCATATATACATCATTAAGAAATGTTGTTAACACGGTTACAGAATAGACAAGACAGTAACAGTCTAGTGGCTTTTGTTAAGAAGCACAAAGTAAAAAAGAAAGAACAAACTTAGCAGTGTTGCACGGGACCTCAACATTTCTTACACGTACTTTTTTTTTTTTTTTTACCTTTACATGACTCTTCTTTGTAAGTCTTTAAATGTCTAAGCCTTATAAAATAAATACTTGTATAAATACAGTTTAAGGATTAAATCATTTTATAGAGGCAGCGTGTTCTGTTTCTTAAAATGTGACAGTTTAAGTGACACTATCAGAAAACCGCCACCAATATATCCCCAATTCTTGTATGTAAAATTCCTGGCTGCTATTCTGGAGTCTTTCACAGTTCAATGGATAATATATTTTGTCTGTGGTGGAGAATGTGCGATTAAATGCAGGTTTTTGAAATCCAAACCATTTTATTTCCAAAGTAAACTTTGCCCTTTGCAGACTGTGGGCCAACTAGTTGTTTGCCTGGGAAGCAGTGCCCAGGCTCATACTTCAGTATTTCAGTCAGAATGGAAAAGTAACAAAAAATAAGTTCAGCGACATTCACTGAAACATACAGCTGTATATTTCTCTCTCTCTTTCTCCCTACATCAGCATGTTACGAAATCAAAAGGGTGGCAGTAATCCCAAATGCTGCTATTTCATAATAGATAAATAATGTAATAGATAAAGTGCTCCCTCAAGTCATTGTCCTGGGACTTTTTTTAGACTTGGGTGCTACTCTAACATTGTCACAGAGCACTTTACTTCAAAGGAACTTGGAGTGCTCTGCAAAGGTTTGTAGCGTTATCTCCATCATCAGGGGAAATTGAGACGTGTGGGGAATGTCCTCCCTACTGCTCCACTTTTCCTCCTGAAACCTACTTTTTAAACTGGGGTCCATGCTGGCTAGCATAAACACATAGCTAAACACATAGCATGTGTAAAGCATTTCTGCAGATGAGACATGGTAAAAATCAAACTTCTTGTGGCTCACTGGTATATGTATTAAGGATGTAGTTGGGAGTGAAGGGTGATGAGTGCCCAGCTTTGATGAACTCCTACGGCACCTCTTGCCTTCACGCCTAGGAGAAAGGCTGTGAACGCCACCATAAGAACCCCCAGAGAGGCGTTCCTGGCAGTAAGGGTGTCATTCCTCCTGTGTCTTTAAGCACCTGCTTCCTTCATGTTTACTTCCTCACAGAAATTGAGGAGGTTCCTGAAAAAAGTAATTGGGAAAGCAGGTCTGTCTATGGTTGTGTGCTTACCCCTGGGCAAGTCAGGAAATAGGCTCAGGATTTCTGGTGTTCTGTGTGCCTTTACCTATGCGGGTAGTTCAGATGACATACCATTAGTACCCTGGTGTCTCATCTCAGCCTCCTTTAAAAAATGCATCTCAAGCAGAATTAATAAACTTTGGCAAATTCATTAACTTCATAATATACTGATAAGCAGATTAGTTTTTTCCATATGCAAACAGTTCACCTCTTTCAAGGAAAAATAATATCAGTGGTGTTACAAAACAGAAAAGATAGAAGTCATGTCTATAGCATGCAAAACAGAGCCAGAACCGGGAGTTAGTTAGGAAAACCCTTTAGGTACATAGACTCTGTTCAGATGAAAGTGATGAAAGGTAGCTTGTAATATCACAGGTACTATGTTTTACAGTACCACAGAATACCTTCCAAATATATGTCATAAATACTGACAGTGTTTGATAGGCACAATTACTATAACGCAGTCATCCCCAGGTAAACTTATTGCTAAAAGCTGCAGTATCACTTTTTGCAAGTAAGATGACAGTATGATTTATGGAGAACTCGTCAGCCCAATGTTTGTAAAGCTGCAAATGAGCTTTGTCATGCTATTTCTCTTCCCTTGTAAAAAGGATGCTGCTGTTTTTCCTTAACACGCTTCAACTAGTCAGAACAACTCAAAGGAGAACTAGAAAGATAATTCCACAGCAGAAGGGACGACACTAACATATTTCAAGGACAAAATTGGATTGGATCATTTAAAGAGCAGGCTTAGACCTCTTTGCGAAAGACAGTTAGCAGCCTACCATAAAATGAGCACTTGTTCATGAAAAACCCACTCAGCATCCTACAGGCTTTGCAGAGTTTCTTCTGCGAAGGGACTTGAGCTACACCGAGAGACGTGGAGGTCTGCCTCAGTCCTCCGCTGCGCAGCCCAGCAGCTCTGACCGCAGGGTGATCCTGCCGTACCATGACCACGGGACGATGCGGATGTGCCGGGCATAGATTGGAGGGTCAATGACGTTCTTACGGTGTGTGTCGTTGTCAAAATTTCCCTGGAACACCTGAAGGGCAAGTAGCGAGAAGATTTAAGACTGTGGCTTAAGGAAAAAATGTGGTACACACCTGATTTTCCCAGGCACCTCTCCATGCCAAATTTTGATCACAGAATCATTGAACAGTTTGGGTTGGAAGGGATCTTAAATCTCATCTAGTTCCAGTCCCCTGCCATGGCAGGGACACCTTCCATTACACCAGGTTGCCTCAGGACCCATCATCTCTGGCCTTGAACACTTCCAGGGATGGGGCACTCACAGCTTCCTTGGGCAACCTGTTCCACGGCCTCACTCTCACACTAAAGAACTTCTTCATTATATCTAACCTAAATCTCCCATTTTATGTTTAAAGGCATTACCACCCCTTGTCCTATAACTACATTCCCTGACCATCTGGGCACACAACTGATGCTGCTAAAAGCACTTGCCTTTGCCACGGCTCAGGATTTCATTGCATGCTAGGGACATCAGAGCTAGGTGTGAGTGTGGAATGCTCAGTCCTGGTACAGGTTTAGCCTTTGGTTCAAAGCTTAATCTGCTGTTCTGCCAAAACCCAGGGCTCCACTCTAAAAGTTACATAGAAATCGTTTAAAAAATCAAATGTCTTTTTACTTGGCATTTGCATCATGTTGAATTAATCCCAGGAGATCCTATTATTGTTTCCAACAAAATAACATTAATAATTAAAGTTAAGGGGAATTTTTTTTGTATCATTTATGAATGCAGCTTGGATGCAACAGTAGAAGACCATGCAAAGACAGTGATTCTCAAGGATGCTATCTTCTTCTGTCAAACAAAAGTAAGCATATGAATTAAAGGCACCAGTTTGTAACCAAATTTAAAAACCCTAGCACAGTGTAGTGCATGTTCCGATCATTTCCACTAGCAGGTGTTAGCCAATAGGTAACTAAGATCCTGAACTTTTGCCTGTATTAAAACAACACCAGATTTTTCCCCACTATTTAAACTCAAAGGCCACGGAAACCCCTTTTGGCAAAATGATCAGATTATTCCCTTGGGATATTTTCAGGCTTTTATGGGAAATTTTCGTTCTCTTCACATGTCAGCTAATTCACTTCTCACTTGTAAAACCAGAATTAGATGGCTTTTTGAAAATCGTGACTTTTTGGTCTCTATGCTGCACAATTTCTTTGAACTTTGAAAGCTTCTTCAAGTGCAATCAATCTGGCATCTTGAACAAAGCATGCATCCTCCACAAATGATGCTTTTCCACAGGTGACAGATTTTCCTTCTCATCTGGCGTCATGCTAACACAGAGGTTGGAGCACTGAAGCACCCAGGAGTTAAGACAGAGAAAATTGCATACAGGCTGACCAGAGAAATAAGTGTTATGAGCCTAAGGAAAAAATGTATTTACCACAGGAAAACATGCTTGTTGCCCAAGTACAGTGTTGATTACATAAATTAGCTGGAGCTTGGGCTAAGAAGATTGTGCCTGAATTTGGTTTTCATCTGTGGTAATATAGCATACAATAAAAGGCAGTAAACTCATCATCAAAATTACAGAGTGGCACCCCTCAAGGTACAATATGCAGTTAGGAAAGGGATATTTTCATTTGATTCCTTGTACATGCCTGCAATATATCTGCTGATTTTTACTTTTTTTTATACCAAGCAAGATGATAAGCAATGCAGAACTGCAGACAATTCTTGCTGCAAAACTACTGGAAAATTCTCTTCATCCCTATTTTATTTTCCCTACTAAGATGTGTTTCAAAGATAACATTTAAATGCAGGCTTAGAATAAGAAACATTGTTTACCAGAAAAAACATTATATAGTCCCAGTACACAGCTACGCAAAATGGATAAAGTTACGTGATACAAACCAAGCACCAAACACAGCTGAAGGTAGGATTATGCCATTTACTTACAGCAGGAAAACAAGTATCAAATTTTATTTCTAATTCCTACATGATTTCAATAGCACTTGAAGAAAAACTCATCTCCTTCAGAGGCTAATTCAGGCAAATCAGAAATTTACCTTCCCTCAAAATTCAAGACCCGGTTTTAAGAAATTAACTGAATGTGTTAGATCAGAAAAAGGAGTTTGGGGAAATAAAGTTATGAGAAAGTGAGGGAAGCTTTGTCAGTACCCACAAATGTGACCTGCATGAAATATAACATTCTAAGAGCAAATTTTGCTGTGGATCCATGGCAAGTTTCTTATGGGGAAAAAATGTATTTTTTGTCACTCTTCGGTTTTGCAGCCTACATTGGAGTCAAGAAATTTGGAAAGAGCAGAGAAGACAAAGGACAAAAGCTGTACATCCGACTTACCACTACAAAAGAGCTATTTCTGTAGCTGAAAGTGATTTTTCTTTAATTAAATGCTGATTTATGCACAAACAGTCAATACTAAATGAAACACCTAAGTAATTAAAACCCCTCAAAGAGATGGTACCTCCTACCATAAATGATCACGCCTCACACTTGTTTCTGAGGAGTTTGTTTCACTAATCAGCACCTCTGAGCACTGTTATGATTTATTAGCATTTAAGAAGCTGATGTTGGAGTTTATGTAATTTTTCATATGAAAAAATGCATGATGATAGTAAAACCCAAGCTGATTAGTGGTCAAGGGATAAAGAGCAGAGTGTAAGTTATTAACATGTCAGTGCATAATGCCAGTGCATATCTTCATTTTGAGTTCTGGGTGGGTGAAGATCTGGTCCTGCCTTATCTCAAACAGCAAATATACAGAGTGAAGCAGCAAGATAGCCACAAGCACGGAAGAACATCCTTTACACATTATTAAACAGACTAAGTCTCCTCAGACTGGAAGGACAGAGATATGGCAAACTGTAAGTAGCATGGAGAAAATCAATAGTGAGCAGTATTGCCATGAGGGGATAAGGAATGATAGCAGGTTTGTCCTGAGCCACCTTAAAGGTCACAGTGTCCCATATAACACATAATTGAACTGTGGCAGAGCTTCTTAGAATCACAGCCTGGTTTGGACTGGAAAGGACCCTAAAGCTCATCCAGTTCCAACCCCCTGCCACAGGCAGGGACACCTCCCACTAGACCAGGCTGCTCCAAGCCCTCTCCAACCTGGCCTTGAACACTGCCAGGGATGGGGCAGCCACAGCTTCTCTGGGCAATCTGTGCCAGGGCCTCATCACCCTCACAGGGAAGAACTTCTGCCTAAGACCTCATCTCAATCTCTCCTCTGTCAGCTTAAAGCCATTCCCCCTTGTTCTGTCCCTACAGGCCCTTGTCCAAGAACCCTCTCCAGGTTTTTTGCAGGTATTGGAAAGCTTCTATTCCACAGCCTGTAACTACTGTTAAAGAAGTGTTACAAGGAAAATCAACAAGGACTAATGGAGAATCAGGCAGAAGAAAGCAAGACACTGGGGAACTACACTAAGGAAGAACAACAGACTTTTCTTTCTTCTCTAGTCATCTGCTACATGGTGCTCCATCTCTTGGACGGATCTTCAGCCTGCCCCAACCCAGTGGCTCCCATGTTACAAAGTGCCTCTGTTGGTAAAAGTAGGCTGAAGCTCCTGCTATACAACAATCCTGTAGAATGTTAAAGATTTTACAGTGGTTAAATCCATTTATGTATGTCTGCACTGCAAAGGTGTAACTTACTAAAACATTTACCCAGCAGATTCAGCAAGTTTACACATGCATGCCCCACACACATATGCGCCGCTCCTCTGTATCTTTAGTCTCTTACAGCTGCTATTAAAAGAAAAAACAGTAGAAAAATTCATGCTGTTTGGCTTTTAAATATGATAACTTATTTTATGATCAGTCCATGCAAAAGAGAATGAAAACCTGGAAAATATGCACTGGTATTCTCTGCCAAAAAGATGTTTCAAAATATAAAAAAGTCTTCCTTATAATTGTGTCCAGCAAGCAATTTGGATGTCTTGTCTTCAAGCATTCACTAAGATTTTTAAATAGGACTGTTTCATGGCATATGCAGCAAATTCAAGTAACAGCAATATAAGTTGATTTATATTTTAAAAAGAAAACTATTGTATGTTTTACAACATAATAAGCTGTGAGAAACATGTGAAGAATAGTATATTACCACTGCTGTTTGCTTTGCTCCAAACACAGAGCTGGAAATCAGACTTTAGGGCACATCCACAGGACTCATTAATTTGTAGTTGCAGGAAGACTAGTTGTGGTGCCATGCCATTGGATATGCACAAAGGACAAAACTTCAGGGAGTCTGATTCTCTACAGAGAATTTTTCTGGATCTCATGTCTCACAGAAACTTTAAGTACATGAAAAATCTGCATCAGCCACAGCATTATTGGTTCCTGATATTTATGATAATGGCTGAGAGCTGAGACTTTAATAGTCATGCTTTAGATGGCGAAGTCATTATGTTGTCTGCTGTACCATAACCATACTTTTTATTCTGAGCAGAATATTTTAAACACGCTATTTCACAGAGCAGCTAATCCTGCTTATATTAGACCTATATCTAGAGAACAGCTATACCTGTCTTCTGTTAGGAGTTTGTTTCAACGCAGAATATCTCACTATTTTGACATATAATTTAAAATCTAAAAAGAAGCTGCATGAAAAATTATTTTTGACAGCCATATTCCTTTATCTTGGAAACATTTTATTTCTTTATTTCTGTTCAGTGAAGAGACTTGCTTAAGCAAAGAGAGGCAATTTGCAGATTTGAACAGCTCATTTACAAGTTTTTGGCTTTTACTCTTGATGGAGTAAACTTTTCATCATGAAGAGTTACAAGTGAACAAAACTCCTAAAAGAAAGTGAAAGATGTCTTGATTTCTCACCAGAAATACAGCTACTCTTTACAGGCATACTGCATCCTTTTGGAAGATGCTTTCCACTACAAAAGACTGTGGAGGTGTTTTCAATGTACATAAGCATGTGTGCACATATGTTTTTGGAGTAATTTAGAAAAAAGATATTCTTTCTTTTCAGTTGGAATACATAAAGTCTCTGAGAGTGAATTTTCTACTCTCGATCTTGTCCGTCTTCCTTTCTTCTTCATCGAACACTCTTCCCCTGACTGGCTGAAGTCAGCAGTTGGTTGGCATGTAATTGTTAGCTGTGGAAAAGAGTCCTGTGCCAGGAGAAGGACTGCCTTTCCCCTCTCCATAATACATGAATAAGAATTTATATTACATGAACTTTATTATTTCTTCAAGTTCAGAATAGACACCAGGCACATAAATCTTTTAAACTTGTGAAACTTACTATAGCATTCTTGTTATTTTTAACTCTTGGTCTGTCTACTGATGCTACTAAAATAGGATTTTAGTCCACTGCACATAGTTTGTAGGTGCTTTATGACAGAGATTCAAAGCCAAGCAAAAAGACAACTATTCTGAAGACCAGCTTCCCTCCAGAGATGCTTCTGGAAATTCAAGGCAAAGACTGTTAATATAAACATGTTGTCTTCCTTCAGCTCTTAGTGCGGTAAAAGGGGAAGGGATACATGTGCTGGCGGCAGAACCTGGAATGAGTATATCTAGATCTTAATCTCATACAAATCATGTTAACTCAGTTGAAAGTAATAGAAGTCACTCATAACTTAAATCAGTGCAGAAAAAAAATACTGTTAGATTAGAAATACTATTTTAAGTAATAGCATTAAATAATAATAATTTAAATAACATTACTAAAGAAAGTTCTTTAGCTGTGCAAAGTAGGTGGAGTATATGCAGGAGCTGAATCTACCAATGTAAACTAGCCACCATAATAATTAACACACACACACCACACACACACACACCCCCCAAAAACCATTAGCAAATCTAGCAGAAAAATGTTTCACCTGACATGATCTAACTTTTCATTTTTAATTAGGTTCCAGCCTTCTGTTGCTGTGGCAATTAACTATGTATGCAAAGCATACAATTTACAACAACAACAACAACATCATTTTGTGCACAAATCAAGTGTCCATTTGCATACTGGACATTGTCTAGCTACAATTAATTGCACTGCTGATGGTTAATAGTGACTGACAGTGCTGCAGACTGCTGGCCTGCCTTAGGCTGCTTCCAAATGTTCCCATCTTATTTTTAAAAATGGCCTCTAAAATGCCACTGGACACTGTAGCTGGCCTTGAGTTATCTACAGCAGGCCATGCAATTTATAAAGCGTGTGGAAACTGATTAAAAAGAAAAAAAAAGGTCAGATTTGGCTTGTACGTCCTTAGCTTTAGAGGCATAGTGAGCTACTGACCTCTAGTTGAGAAAAACAAGATAGCTATTAGCTCTGGTCCTTCTGGAAATTATTTTGGCTCTCGAAGGCAAGAGAAAAAGCTTTCCTATTTTTCAGGCAGCTCATTCAAACAATTTAAAATGAAAGAGACATTTTAAAGACACATTTCCCTCCTCACCTCCCCCTTTTTCATCTGCACTCATAGAAGTTTGGCACAGATATGAACTCAAATGATGCTGTTAAAATAGCAGAGGCCAAACAGGAGCTGCAGGAGCCACTCTTCTTGGAACAGCTTCTCCATTTGCAATGGTGCAAAGAAGAAAACAGAACCATATTTTCTTCTGTTTGAAACGACTATTTTGTTGCAGACTTATCAAAGATACAGGCTGCACACAGTGAACTTGTGAACACAAGATACCAGCATCTTTTCCTCACTGAAGTAACTTCACAAATGATGAAAAGGCAGAAGGGAACAGCTTCAGGAGTTCACTGAGATCAGCTGATACATTAGGACTCACCTTGTAAATGGCTGAATAGTGAGATGGAGGCATCAGACAGAATAGAGCTTTCAGCTCCTACATAAAGTCACAATATTCATCTGCAAATCACTATTACCAGCCCACCAATATGTCCATAATTTCTGTGTCTGATATATTCTTTTTATCTTTGCTTTTCCAGTACGTAAAATGACATTTTTTCTTCAGATTTTAGTTATTTTTCTTTTATCCTGTCTTCCTTAAATTTTTTGGAACAATCTTTCTCCTAACTTACTGGATGATTGCACAAGGATCACAGGATGAATATAGGATGACTACATCACCTGCAGAGGAAATAAGGAATTTATGGTATTCTATAATTTGCAGAAGAAATAGAGATGTTCAGTTAATAAATAGAATGAATGAGGGTAAACTATGAATAATTTATGCTTGCTGTTGTTGATAGTTGCCAGCGTGTGTCTTTCATCTCCCTTCTGTATATCCTGGGGACAGAAGAAACAAAGTTTCACTTTGTTGTGAAAATTCATTTTCTTTTAGAGTGTTCTTGCATTTTGGGCCAAATCTTGTATCCTAACTTAAGCTGAGGAAACTGTTGTGGGTCCTGCGCAAAGTTGTTACTATCAGACAGGACCAGTGACGCTATTTTTCTTCTGCTCCCTATGGATAAGATACATCGTGGCTTTCCTTAGGCTGTTTTTATTTTTCATATATATTTTTGTCCCACTGCATAGGCCAGAGTGTAGCCAGTATTTCTGGTTCTACACATATCCAGTGTGGACAAGTACCACCAGAATACACTGGATCAACACATACCTAGCTGAAGTAGTGATGAAGGGTTTGGTGTCAAACTGTAAGCATTTACTGGGCGAATGTAATTTGTGTATTCACAGTAATAAAATGGATGATGGAAATAGATTTGCTTGTTAGAAGTGAAGATGTGGCCAAGCTTTTCCCATTTTGAAAGATAGGATCAAAGTTCAGAGTGGCAAAATGAGATCAATGGTGCAGTTTAATAACAATGAGTAGCAAGCCAAACCTTGGGAAGTCATAACCAATGTCACAGGTAGAATATGCAGAATAATGGAGCAGGCACTAGTTCCGTGCTAAAGATTGCAACACTACAGCAAGTTTTGGAAACCACACGTCAGGAAGGGCTCATCCAAATAGAATACAGAAGACTGATCTGAGGTTGACAAAATATACGCTTTGAGGAAAGACTGAAAGAACAGATAATTGTTGCTTTTTTTTTCTTTTTCCAAGAAGAAATTGTTTGACATACTTCAAACAAATAAACTGAAAATATTAAGATAACACTTCTTTTAGCCTGTAAGGACAGGCAGGTGTGTTGCCGAGATGGTGAAAAGCAGTCTTTCCACTTTTAATGATATTTAAACATGGGAGTGTAGACTTTTCATCACCAGCTGTTAAATAATAATCTGATGGACAACGGTGCAGGGTACAATCATTGTATGAGGTGAAGGACTGGTGAGTGAATTAAGATTTCTGAAAATGAACTGTTGGGCCTACTCCTAGGGTGGCAGCACAGGACCTGGGGCTTGCCGGATCTCATTTCCTGCTGAGGATACCTCAGAGGGGATAGAAAGAGAGGAGCACAGTCTCTACAAAGGTCAACAAATAGTGTATCTAGATGCTGTCTCAAGATCCTTTCTAGCCCTACCTCTTACAAAGTTTTGCCAAGTTCACCGACAGACAGCTAGCATTTCTGGAACGTCAGATCCTCCTGTAAGACTTTGCCATTTCCAGAACTGTGTCACAGTACAGTTTGGACTAATGTTTGTTTATCAAAGGCGGAGATCTAGTCTTGTATCAAGTATCTTGTTTATTTTGTATACATTTAAATTCAGAAGGCGCTATTTCTAATTTCCAGCTAAGTGTATTTGATTACATTCTACTTTTAACTGCTCTTGATTTGTTAAAGAATCATAATAATATGCATCTATCTTATTCTTAGGGATGTTAATTAATATGGCATGTGAGATGGTTTAATAAGACAATGATTAAGAGTTTTCCATTGTTTCTCATAGAATATGCATACAGCAATTAACAATCCAGCCGATGATGAAAGTGAGAAGGATTTAATTGCCTTGCAAATGTTATAAACAAGTGTAGACTTTTTATAACATTTGCCATTGCTATTTATAAGACTGCTGTTAAGTCAGAGTGCATTTTCCTTTAGATCTGCTTGTGACTGCTACCGTGCTTCTCACCAAAGACTTGAATGCATGTTCTCTATTTTAGTAACATGAATGAAACAGATTGCTAATACAAGTTTGGCTTGGAGAAAACATTCATTTCACAGAAGATCTTTTGATTTTGTTTTTAAATGCCAGGGACTTACAACGTGATGAGTGCAAAGTACTGAGGCGACTGTCATTTATATTGAATGCATTTATGGTATATCTACAAAAGGTGAGCTGTTTCCAATTTTTATGCAACAACCAATTATACATGACACATCCATAATCACTGGTGTCAGGACCTTCTCAGCTGGATGGCTAAAGCAACTGATTCTGCTTTCCCTATCTAAAGTACTTTAGAGTTTGGTGGGGAAAAATCTCAGAGCAAGATAAAACCTAAGTAAACTGCCATTTGGCTTTTCAGACTGGGACTTTACAGTATCATCTTTGGAAAATAATCTTACAAACATAACATTTCTATGCAGACACATACATCCAGCTATGTACATATTCAATCCAGTAATTTAGAACACTTTCCCCTAAAAAAAAAGGGCATACATTTGATCAATATCTTAAAATAATAAAAATTTAAGAGATGCAGCTGTCTAACCCTTCATCAATAGATCTACCTGTACTCACAAAACACAGATCAACACATATCAAAAGTTTCTTATTACTTAGAAAAAAACCCCAAACTAATCTATAGAGAGGGTATGAAATTTTACTGAAGAATTTTTGTTTAAAAAAAATAAAGACAAGTGGGAACATTCATCACCCTGTTAAAAACACCATGCTTGAGACATGGAGCATCAGACATATCAGCCATCTGTTATTTTTACTTATGTATCTTTTGTTTCGATCAGACAAAATCCCACTAAGATATTTAATAAATAATTCACATTTTGTCAGCTTGCTTAATGTTTCCCTTAAGCAATGCATATGCTGTAATCCCTTTCTTAAGAGATGCTATTACGAATTCAGGTGTATAAAAGTGTAATACAGTTTAAAGGAAAGGTATAATATCCTAAATGACAAGAGAAAAGTTAAATGCTTGCAGGTAAATCAATTAGCAAACCCATACTTTCTCTATGCCTCTCATTAAACATTTGCAAAGAAAGTTGAGAAACTTTTTATGTTTTGTATTCATTTAATAGTGCAATAAAAAATAATCTTTCCACTGGGTATTTGAAACCCAATGATTAATTTCCACTTAAAAATGAAGCCAAAATGGCCAGGTAATGAGATACACTAAAGATGTGCTTCACAGAAAATTACAGAAAATAATGCATACTTACCAAATATGCACAGAGACACAGTTTTTGAATATACAAATAAACTGCTATTTATATACCTTCTCCTCTAAAGGAAGAAGTAATTCCAATAAATGGAGAACTGCAAAGTTTTATGTCCCATATTTAATAGTGTTGAATCAGGTGCACTGCATTGATACGCATGATATTACTGCACTATGAATGTCATTGTGTTATATGACTCTTTTTCATCCACCTTGACTTTTATCTGTGCGATTCCATGCATATGGAACCCTATAACGCAGGCAGCATGCAGTAATCTACAGTCTAACAGCGCTGGCGTTACTACAGACGTAGACCTCTGTAGTAATGCAACTGAAATATCAATCTTCTATTTGTTTTACCTTATCCTTCTTTTGTTTGTCATCTTGGTATATGATCCAGCGCTCCCCGTCATTACTGTAAGCAAGCTTGTAGGACCCCACAAATTGGACGTGACCAAAATCTTTAGCTCCTTGGGTAATTATGCCAGTGATTTTTGTAGGGACAAGAAGGTCAACCTGAACAGAACAAGACAGAAATAAACCAGAAGAATGTAATTAGTTTTAGTTTCAGTCGGCAGTCTGACCTCACATCACACCAAAGCAAAATGGTGCAGAATGTCACACATTTTTTGAAGCCCGTTAGTTCATGGTGAAAGAGGACCCAATCCAAAAGGTGACTTTGCATTGTTTTGGAACCATGCCCTTCTGCAAGCTCTAAGTCAAATTACTTTTCTGTTTGTTACTAATGGTTTACACCACCTAATGGCACAACAGGGATAACCTTGTATCATTATCTACGGTATGAGGCGTGGGTGTGAGGTGCCATACACTACCCCAACAAAACAGCAGTCTCCAGTGCAAATGATCTGCAGCCAAAAAGTGTTCCCATGTGCTCTTAATAATCAGAATACAGTATGTCACAGGCTGCTTCCCCAAGCACATTTCTATTGCCTTTGCAATAACAGAGCCTGTGAGCCTGTGCTTTACCAAGTCATTCGAAACATCTGCTATCACACTTCTTTTCCGGCTGAACTTGTCTTCTCTCCTCAAGCCTTTATTTCTTTTTCTACCTGTAAAGCTCTAACTTTTACATTTCTTGATTTTATTTTTTCTTATTTGTATAATTTTAGCACAAGACTTTTAAAAAAGCAAGGCAGGAATTTTAAAGCCTAACAAAATCTGAGCTTTCAAATGGCTTTCACGTGGGTCAGCACATCTGAGATCAGCTCTTTTCAACCAGGACCTGACACTGAATATAAAAGATTTGGGCCAGATGCCTTGGATTAAAATGAACAAGGAACAGAATACAATAACAGAATTAAACTGACCTAATAATGTATTTTTAGAGGAAGAATGGAGGAGTTGAATACCCTATTAAAATTGACATTTTCTTGAAATGTGAAGGTAAAATTGACGTTTCATTCTGTGCTCCTGTGCTCTCCAGCAATGCGCCAAGCCAGTGAAAAAAAAAAAGTAGATTTATTTCAAACAATAAATGGCTGTGAAGCAGTAGACAGTTTTAATATTGTCTGTTAAATCAGACAAGAGACGCTAATAGTAAAAATATTACAGTAAAATGATGGGAGTGCTGAACTCCATGAGAAGATGTTTTTACTGCAAGAAATTAAAAGGAGAAGGTGAAGAAATAAAGAATCTCTTGCTGATCAAATGCTGAAGATCCAGAGTTGCAATTCTGGGAAGCTGAGGCTCCCTGAGCAAACAAGATTTTGACTGAAATATGGGTCAAGACAGAAGAACAAATGTGATACAAAGCATAAAAAGTTAGTCATGAGAAGAGAATGAAAAACAAGCAAGTATAAGAAGTCAGCTAGTCCAAGACAGTGCCTTAGAAAGACAGACACTACAATTCGGATTGCATAAAAGAGAAAACAGAAAATTGTAGGCATACATTTACAAGAAGAGGGAAAATGAATTCTTAGAGCAATCGGACAAGCAATATGGAGAGCCCTGCCCCAACATTTGAAGACATATAGCAAATAATGAGCAGCAAATCCCTTTAAGAAAAGATTTAACACTTTTTAATAAAGTTTTAATACTGAGACACTGTGACAGTAAGTGGAAGATGTCATTGGCTTTACCATAATGAACTGATTCATTGCCATCTGATAGCAGCAGTGTTGCTAGGAGGAGCAGCCCAGAGTGTGAGGGAAGTATCCTTGGGAGGCAAAACTCTTCTTGTTTTCAGTTTGGGTCAATGGAGAGAGACTGCTGGCCTCAATCAACAATTACTCAGCACAGCAGTCTGATTTGGATACTCTCATGGACTGCTTGAAGGGACTTCTTTCTCCTGTAAGGAGTGCAAGGGGACTTCCATCCATAGCCTAAGTGGGCTTCTGGGAAATGAACGCTGCTGATTAGCGTAAGTCTTTCTTTCATGAATTAATAAACACCAGGTATCCAGACCTTGATTCCAAACATTTCTGAGTCTAAATGAATAGTCTGTTTTTCAAAAAGGCTGATCCGGTAAGGAATCACTAATTGGTCCACACTTTCATGCAGCATTTGAACTAAACATTTCAGAATCAAGTTCAGATTCTCTTTATAAACAATTTTGACATTAGCATTTTACAAGGGTAACCTCTTTTTTAGCAGAGAATGCTTCTTATATTCAATGTCTCTCCTGTTAACTTGAAAAAATGTCTCCAAAAATCAGTTGTTTATTTTTAAAATGTTGCAAGTAATCTAAAAGGATTTCACAAATATTTTACATGGCCATGACACTCAAAAGTATTCCTCACTGAAATTCAGAACAGGAAGAAAAAAATCTCATTAAGATTCAGGGGATTTCAAAGGTAAAATTACAATGAATCTTTATTATCACATAGATCCAATGTTAATAAAAATGTCCTAGCAACATGTTTATTTTATATTTATCCTATACACACCTGGTTTGTGCTTATAGGACATATCCAGTGGTCTTATACTCTTGTTCAGAAAAATGATGTGGAAAGCTGAAAAGTACTTTGGCATATGTTCAGTCTTTTTCTGAAAGACTTACACAGCCCTATGCAGAATATGGGTGTGCGTTTGTCTGCATTGTATTAAAAAAAATGGAAAAAAGAAATAATGAATAGATAAATTCTGTTCTAGGTCTTGACAATACAGTAATAGATAATGCTGGAGATGAAGAAAAAGAGTTAAAGGGTACAGCACCAGCATTTCCCTCTCATACTTTAGTATCTTATTTACTTATTTATTCATAAGCTGATGAGAAGCCTTCAGGCCATAAAAACTGCTTAATCTAGCAATATAGAGCTTTCCCTCTGCTGCTTTATTACCTTCAACAAAGAGTTAACATCCTTGCTTTTCATTCTTCCTACTGAAAGTACTTGAGAACATAAAGGTGAGAAGAATTTACACCAATTTTTAGGCAAAACATCTGTATTAAAATAGCTGAAAAGAAAGTCATAACTTCCCATCAGAACACAGAACACATTTATTCAGTTAATACAGACTGCAAGTAACAGCCAAGCAAACAAATTACCAGGGAGAGAAGTTAAATTAACGTACAACCACTACATACTCTTCAAAGCTGAATGTGATTAACAGGATCAGAATGTGACTTTGGCTTTTTCAATGCAGCAGAATTTAAAACAAGGTAGAGGCAATTAGTCTGCAACTGATAGGATCATTAGCTGGTTACAAGAAGAACCATGGTTTACAGTTTAATGTACATTTCTACAAGCAGCTGATCAAAAAGTAGTTTAACATCTTGTGTCTCAAAGAACTCTCTCGGGTTACAGCTACTCCCTTTTCCCACCTTGCTTCAGATGTTAAAGACGATTCACTGTGATTTGGAGGAGAATTAATTTAAGAAAAAGCACAAGGATAAACCCACATGAGTATGAAATATTTTTAATGAACCACTTCATGGATGTGCAGCATGAACTTACGTGGCAGTGTGCAGTTAAATGTGGCATGAGTAGGTCTTCCTGATCAGCAGGAAAGTCACATGCATGCTCTGTCTCTGCTCTTAACAGCAGAGAGCTAATAAACCTCAGCTCTCAAAATCTGACTATGCAGATATGGCTACTATGACTCTTCATACAGCCACCAGAAGTCCTTGAGAACTGACATGTACAGAGACCTTCTACTTGGCAAAATTAATTTATCCCAAGAGCAGGAACCTAGGCATGAGATACGTCAAGACATTTAGGTTAGCTGCCCTTAAACCAGTTTGGATCTGCAAGCAGTACAACTGCATTTGCATTCACTGTGCATGAGCACAGCCATACTGCTTCTGGACTCATGGCAATGAATTGCCTACCACAATCTACTGACTTAGACATCATCTAACCCCAGCCAGCAACTAAAGACTGCGCATCTACTCACTCACACATCCCTACACCTGGTGGGATGGTGAGGAGAACTGGTAAAGGTAAAACCCATGGTTGGAGATAAGAACAGCTAATTGAAATTAAATATAATAACAACAACAACAACAAAACAATGATAACTACAATAATGAAGATGAAAATGGAAACAACAAAAAGAGAGAGATGATTAAACGCCGAGAAAGATAAGTGATGCCAATACCACTGCTCACCACCCACTGACAGATACCTAGCCTGTCTCCCAGCAGTCTCCTCCGGGTAGCTTCCCCCCATTTTATATATAGGGCATGATGTGCTGTGGCATGGAATACCCGTTTGCCTAGTTCCAATGAGCTGTCCTGTCTCTGATCCCTCCTGGCTTCTTGTGCCTCTCCTCAATGGCAAAGCATGAGAGACAGAACAGCCCTTGATCAGGGTAAGCATTACTGAGCAACAACTAAAACACCTCTGTGTTATTAGCATTATTCTCAGACAAAAGCCAAAACACAGCACTGTACCAGGAGAAAGCAGGACACTGATACAATAGAAAGCTCAGTAAAAGCGGAGTAGATGTGCCATGAAATATCAACCATAACTTTGTGAATATCCCTTTCCAACTCCTTTTCCCTTTTCTACATACTTGGTGGAAACAAATTAAGTTCCATGCATTTCCTGGGACTATTAGAGAGTTGGGACAGTGCATGAATGAAAAGCCACGTGTGGACAGGAGATGGGAGAAGAAATGGGTAGTTTTCATAGGATCACATGTGGAAGCTGAGTGACCACACAGCTCAAATAGTCTCCCTTGGAACAGAAACACACATTGTGCCTCTGGCTAACAAGAAGACAAGCCTCAAGAAGGCACAAACTGCAGAATTCTCCAGCCTCTCAGACATGAACAGGAGATGGATATGGATGTTCATACAGGGCAATCAGCTTTGAGTGGCCTTGCTTGATGATGACACCCAGAGGTCCTTTATAACCTCAACCATTCTGTGATCCTCTGATACATAGCAAAACCCAGACGCACTGCTCAAAGCACTGGAGACTGAGAAAGCAGTAAGACCTGGCAGAGTGTGTTTGTACTGACAAGCAGCCCAGTGCAATGGGCACAGATCTGTAAATCAAAGCAGCTGATACGGAGAACAGGATTTCTACACAGAGGGTGCTGCAGGGTCTTTAATTCCAGCTAATCTGGACAAACTTCTGAAGCACGTCTTTTGTCTTTATTTCATCTGAAAGGAATCTATTTCATGCTCTGTGAGGATACTCCACTCATGTGCATACCTAAACATGAAAAGTGAAGTCTAAAAATAACTACACTGTTTAGTTAAAGGAGAAAAAAGAATCCTGAGAATCCTCTTTCACAAGGTAATTGTAAAATGGCTCATTCAATCTTCAGTTGTGCACTTCTTCATCTCAGGACATACAATCTTGACTTAGTTTCAAAGATGCAAAGCAGAGAGATGGGGTGGAAGACTTCAGGAGTGCTAAGGGTTTAGTACAATAATGCTTTTAATAATTAATAAAAATGTGTAATTTAGTTCCTCATACAGATACTATGCTTCTGCTTGACTACAGCTAATCCTATGCATATTTTTTCTTGTAATTTTAGAGATATAATTTTTCTGCCAGATTTGCTTTTATTTAATCTGTGCTTTTTGTGGGCTTGTTTTTATTACTTGCTGCCAGATAACACTGACGAATTCAGTGGTATTCCTGCTCTATCTGGTAAGAAGAGTCCTTTGGGCTAAAACCACCAGGGACCAGAAAGAAAGAAACCTGGATCCACCACATGTGAGTGTAAGAGGGAAGCACTGCCAAGATGGGGGCAGCACGTAGCCTTAAGAGATCAAAAAAGAAGGCTTTCATGGTCTCCGTCTGCTTCTTCACCAAGGTGCAGATCTGCCTATCACATGTGCTGGTCTTTCAAGGTCTCAGATATTTTGGGACGCTTAAGGTAATGCTAGAGACTCAAGGTAATGTTAGAGACTCATGGTTAGGCACCTGTATCCCCTTAGAGCCTAATGCATTTAAGTTGTCCTGCATAGGTTATTTACTCTTCACTTAAGACCTCATGTCTCGCCTGATCTTCCCAGGTTAAACTGACATACTCAGATAGGTGCTTTCTGCACCCAGGCATAAGAAAAGGAGAGTCAGGCTTGCTTTGTCTGCAGCATAAAGGCAGAACTGCACCTTTCCTTATCTTACTGCATGAGATGTAGGTGCTTTGCATTCTCCTCCATGGTCAAACACTGGATATAGACAGAAGGAGAACTGGTGATGGTACAGCACACTTGCCACAGATATGCAACATGTAGATGTTTCTAAAAACATTTCAGCAGCATTTTTTTTTGTGAACTATGAAGCTTAGCACTTCAGGTTGTTTTCAAAAGTCTCATTTTAAAAAAACCCAATCAAACCAAAAAACAACCCAAACTATAATCTATCATGCCTAATTGCATCTAAAAGCTTTGAAGAAAAAAACCCAACTAAGCAACTATTATACTCTTGATAGAACAATAGTTACCACTGCAGCATCATACATAGCACACTGATTTTAGTATAGTCACTTAAATATACATGATTAGGGCAAATGCTTTTTAATAAAACCTGAAAAAATTACAGTGAGAAAATTAGTTATGTGACAAAAGGAAATCCTTTAAAAGAAGCCATAATTATTTGACAGGAAGAAGCATTTTGGAGTGTTTTGTTCAGTATTCCACTATAAAAGTTCTCCATAACTTCTAAATAAAATAATAAAAAATAACAAAACATATCATAATGCAACATAATGTAAAGTAATGTAACAAAATGTACGTACATTTAATTGGGTCTGTTTAGCTAGGGTAGGTTAAAAATTAAACTTCTCAAGAACCCAGATAGAGATGGATTTTTTCAGGTGAAGTAAGATTGGAGTGCCATTCTCTTTTTCTTTAAAAGTCTGGCTTTGACCTTCAACATTATCATCCTTCAACAAGGATGTCAGAGAGGAACTTTTCATCAGGGACTGTAGTGACAGGAAAAGGGGTAATGGATTCCAACTTAAACAGGGGAGACTTAGGTTAAATCCTAGGAAGAAATTCTCTGTGAGGGTGGTGAGGCCCTGGCACAGGTTGCCCAGAGAAGCTGCGGCTGCCCCATCCCTTGCAGTGCTCAAGGCCAGGTTGGACGAGGCTTGGAGCAACCTGGTCTAGTGGAAGGTGTCCCTGCCCGTGTCAGTGGTTGGAACTGGGTGAGGTCCCCTCTAACCCAAATCATTCTACAACTCTACAATTATTTTAACAGTGTGCCTTTGTATTTTTAATGCCTGTAGTCATCTATGCTAAGATGAAAACAACTCTTACTTTCTCATTTAATTTTATTTACCTCTTCTTAAAGAGCACATTCCCTCTGAACCACTTTATGATTGCAGAAATTACATTAAAGTATACCATGTACTTTAACATGTCCTTAGTACAATTTAAAAGTGAGAAACTAGGGTGTAAGGTCTGTCGCTTGAAATCTCCACAGACCATCAAAAATAAATCTCAGGCCATTATTCTGAAAGCTCTGAAGTGAAACTCACAGGCAAGCTGACAGCTCACTTGATTTCCATGAGCAACTCCTTATATAGCAGATACTTCATAAACAGTCCACACTGTGTGAATCCTTTAGTAATGTATTTATGCACTTAGCAATCACTGTTATATAGACATTGCAGGGAAAGTAGAAAAAAAGCACCTGAATGACTACAGAATGTTTATGATCAACTACATAGCTATTTTAGAAGCAGTATCTGTTTCTTCCAAAGAAACTTTTTACAGCCATGCTTTACTAAACCACGACTAATCTTATTTTATTGATATCTGAAACCTAAAATGGAGAAAAAAGAAAAAAACAAAAGTGAAAAAGCAAGTTTTAGCCTTAGGATCTGGATTTTCAAAAGTGCCAAAGGGAGTAGCTACCCATTTCCTATTGGAACTCAAGGCAGCTGATGTTCTGTGGTTATATAGGCACATTAGTAAATACTGCCTACAGCACACACAACAAGATAATATTGTTTGCATACCAATCCTGCAAAATGCAATGGTAGCTGTGGTTGTCGCTAACTTCCACACCTTGTCACATACTATATAAGTTCACATGGGAAGTGGCAGTAGTTGGTATGTCCAGGTCTGAGCATCGTCTGACGTAAGAAACTTCAGTATTTCAAAATGAGAACATCAGTGACGATTAAATTTATGACCTTTTCTCCTAACATTGAATATTTCAGGTCTGTGTATTAGAGTGTTTTCATCACTAATGTGATTAGGAGATTTTCTCAGAGATAACATAGCTGATTGCACTGGTCACCCAAAGTCAAGAAATCATTAATAAAACAGCAGTGGTCTCTAGCAACTACGGTATATTCAGGGCTTATCAGTCCTTGGTGATGCTAAGAGACTAATTTACCAGTGATTAAGCAGGCTTAGACATTTGGTGGAGTTACAAGAAGCTTTTGAGCTGCATTAGTACACTTTAAGAGTTAATAATATCATTCCGTGTCATATACACCAACTGGAGTTCTTGTGGGAAAGCCAAAGACAAAACAATACTTTACCATTAAAAAAAAAAAAAAAAAAGGAAAGAAAAAAAAAAGAATGATCATGAGTAGTTCATTATACAACCCACTGGCAACATATCATGCTACCCTTCTGTCAAGGTCTTCAGCAGAAAACCACTGCAAGCAGTGACTGTGCAGTACAATCTGCTGATCCCAGCACCTAGTTAAGGCTAGGAATAAATACAGAATTTGGCAAAAAAAAATAATTAATATTCAGTTCTTCACATAATGGTACATGGCCTTAAAAGCAAAAATTGCATAAAACTGGATGACAGTACGAACTAGCTTTCAGGAGAGTAATTTCTGGAATATATAACTTAAATTAGTTATTGCTGCACTAACAACAATGAAGCGGATACCTTTTGATCAAAAGCTTTTTTTTGACTATGACTGAAGGTAAAAATAAAACAGAAAAACAATTACCAAAGTAAAAAATAAAAAAAAGAAAAAGAAAATTATCGACCGTTTATATTTCTGCTTGTCTTTCCTCTAATCTATGATTAAGGAACAGATCATGCTGATATGCTAGATGGGCATGCTCCACCCTCCTTAGATTACAAGAACAGCAAGAAAGGAAGGCTGTTGCCTCTTATTTAACTAAAACATATCTCAAGTTGTCTAGCAATTTTATCAGTAATATTTCCTGCTTACGAGTGCTGTGGGCTCTGGCCTGCTACATATTGTTTATTTTTTTGTTAAAGACCATTACAGGGAATCTCAGATGCTGGAGTGGGTAGCAGCAAAATACTGGCAAATAGAGATAAGAAAAAGCTTGGAATGTAAGCAGGGAAATGTGGTATATTTAACTGTAAGTTTCAGACTGACACCTGATAACCAGAAATGTGAATAGCTAGGTATTGAACATGTTATACCAGCACTTCAAAGCAGCATCAGCTTTTGTACTTAAGTGATGAAATTCTAGGTATCTCAGGTTTCATTTGTCTTGGGTTTTCACTGCATTAAGGTTTTAAGCTGAAATCAACAGCTGGTGATGCAATGCCTGAGAAAGAAAAATGCTTTCCTGCAAATGAATTACTTTAACTTCTGCTTGGTTTTTCAGTAGGGAAGATGATGCGACACCTCTTATTGGAGGACCGGTAAATATCTTTGTAAAAATGTTGGGATCATAAATGAACTATGCATGAACAGCACATTTTATTTTTAAAATTAAAAATAATGGTGGTAATATGCAAGTTCACTATTTACCTGGTCGTTTTTTCTCAAGTGATTAATGCAGTTGCGAATATTTTCTGCACTACATAAAAATGTCCCAGTAATTTGAGTATATATCTGAGTATATATCTGGCTATGGATCAACAAGATCAACAAGTAAACTGAAGACTAACTTGCACACTTATCTTGCACACTTATGCACACTGCAAAGCGACTAATAATGTTTCGTATGTCTACTGAACTCATTAAAATACTAACCCAAACCTGCCTGTTAGCAAAGTTAAATCTGCCAAGAAGATAAATGCGGTTTAGGTTCAAAGTTCCTCCTTGTATTTAAAGGCCGTAAGCGCATGACTCTTATTTTCACAGGAAATGCAATGAAAACAGCATCTTTCAGCCATTCTTTTTAAGAATGACTTTGCCCATCTGTCAGCCAGGATTATTATGCATAACCTATTTCATACAGCTACGCTGCAGTAAACCAAAAATGTCAAAACTGTGCCATCAGACTTTGGGGAAAAAAAAAAAAAAAGGCAAGCTTTCTTTTTGTTTTAAATATTTTATAGGACAGGCTTAATAATGAGCAGAAGTACAGAAAATTGGCGCACTACAGTGTAGGAATTGGCTTTGGCTTTTTTAGATAGAGAAGTATTTTTACAGGTTTGCAGAAGAAATCAGGCTTCTTTTTCCTTTAGCCTAAATGGCTTGGCACTTCTAAGGCAATAATCTCATAATGTACTGGCTTGAATACAATTAAAAGGCCTATTAATCTTCATTCTCCAGGACATGAGATAGATTATCTGTTATTAGTCAAAAGGACACCCTGGAGCACCTACTATAGAACTTCATAAATAGACCTCTGGTCAAAATAAGACTAGGCTACTGGCAGGACACATCCAACCCTGAGAGTCAGTTCTGCCTTTGATCTGACACAGACATTATTTTCTTGGCTTTCAAAACACCCTGTAATGCTTATCGGCTCTCTGCACCGACTGCAGAGTGTGAGGAAAGCACAAGGCATGACTGATTGAAGGGATTAACACCTTGCTAAAATTGTTGACCAAGCCTGGATTTAAATGGGAAAATATTTTCCTGTTCCTCCAAAGTTAAAAAAGACAAGCAATTCACTTCGTACAGCCAGAAATAAAAAATAAAATAAAATAAAATCCTGAGAGATAGAAGATGAAGAAGTATGCTTGTGAAATAGTTGATCAGTATCTTGGCCGTTAGGTCTGCCTTGCTCAGGTTCAGTTTCTGACCTGGGTAAGGAAAAGGTTCATGAGAATGGACTTCCACATTCCAGATGAAAGTAACAATTGACTTACTTTTACCATTTTTACAGTATATTCCGTCCTAGAGCTTTCATGATAAAAGTTCTTCAAAGCCCGACTGACTGGGAAATATCATAGGAATTTTCAACAAGTAACTGGGATTAAATGAACTTCTACACAATTTAAACCCAGATTTTAAACTAGAACTCACAGACTCAATAGCAGTTAATTCAAACTGCAGTATATTAAATTAAATAGTAAGTAAAGCTGATCTGCAACAAGAGCTTTATATTCAAAAGTGATAAAAAAATTATTTGTCTCTGAAATGTGAATGATAGTTTTCATAAAATTTAAAGCTTGAACATTTCAATAGAGGTATGAAATTCTATTGAAGATTTTCAAAATTATCTATAAAGTTGTTTCCTTTGCACAAGAACAGGTATAAAAGTAAAAATAGGAACTCCAAAATGGTTTAAATTTAATTAAATAGCAAAAAATGAGCATCTCAATTGTTAAATATTTTCAATTTTAAAATATTGGCAGCTATTCCATCCTTTTTACTGTTAATTAATCAAAGGACTACTAAACCTTTCGTGCACAGGCAACAAGGCAACAAGGTAAATCGATGCAGACAAAACATTTCCTACACCTATGCATACTCTTCTCCGTTTGAAAATAAAATGACACAGGAGATGGGTGGTCATGAACATGGAGCTTGGTAGATGAAGTTATATCTATTTTGGAATTAAGTATCTGTCCTTATGCCTCAATAGCCCACAATACTTAGGAAAATGATTGACAGTATGTGACTGGCACCTACAACTCAAATTAGCCATGAACTATTTTATTATTTAATTATTTTTCTTTGGACTTTAAAACATTCTTTCTTTTGCACCCTAACCTATGTGACAACATGGAAAGCATGTAATGCAGAAGGTTGGTACATAAATATATCCTTCTCAGTCTGTAATGCGACACTACAAGAGGGTCTAAAAAGCATTTTTATAAGGCTAAGAATGCTAGGATCTAGCTGACTGAAGATGGAAACAATTTCAAAACTGATGGCTCCCCACAGAGTATACTGGACAAAACACTTCGAGGGTAATAGAAAGGGATCAGCAGAAAAAGTCCTTCTTTTGGTATCCCCAGAGGCCACCAATGGTCAGACAGTAACAAAATCTTACACCATACAACAGTCAACCTGGATGAATTGTACCTTCTGGCAGGGGCATGCAGATTTTTTCTGAGCCTGCTTGGTCTTTTTCATCTTTCTCTTTCACTCACTTCCAACTGATTCTTCATTACGCTCTACAGTACCACCACTGAAGAAAACAACAAGCAAATCACGTGTGCGTGATTTTTAAAACTTAAACACAACTTAGAGTAGGTTCTTACAGACAGTGTCGCTTAAGCCCTCTGGAAATAGACAAAACAAACTCAAAGACGGTTATTGGCTGTATCTTTGAGATGACCCTCAAAAGTCACACTGCAGACACATTAATAGTATTAAATGACATTGCTGTAATTTCCAGTACAAATAACTATACATATATGTTCCACACATGATGTTTGTTCCAAACAGCATTCCAATACCTAAAGGGGTCTGACATGAAATCTAGAGAGGGACTTCTAATAAGGGCATGTAGGGACAGGACAAGATGGAATATCTTCAAGCTTAAGGAGGGGAGATTGAGATGAGACATTAAGAAGAAGTTCTTCCCTGTGAGGGTGGTGAGGCCCTGGCACAGGTTGTTCAAGGAAGCTCTGGCTGCCCCATCCCTGGCAGTGTTCAAGGCAAAGGGAACTGGCTGAGCTTTAAGGTCCCTTCCAACCCAAACCAGACTGTGATTCTACAACTGTTGCTTTCTACGTTGAACACATTAAAGATTGAGATGACAAGTGTCATGTTCACACTGAATAGGATAGTAAAAACATTTGAGTCATTTTTCAATATATGAAGAATGCCAACATTCCCTAAGACTTCCCCTGGCTACAACTAACTGCCACTAACATTTTTGAAAAAGAAAACAACTCTTTTTTTTAACCAGAGACAGTACAAGACAAGCATATAGCTATGGATGGAAAAGCAAACACAGTCCTCTCAAAACCATACCTATTTTCTGCAATAAATAAGGCTGGATCCCAAAGAAAGTAATATCTGAATCAGAATATTTGCAAATTCTACATTAGCACATACCCATACAACCCACACTGACATCTGTTACAGCTACAAAGAGCTGTACACATACCACAGAGGTGAAGTCTGGTCTGTCATAAACCAGCAGAAAAACAGGAGATGATAAATTATTAACGAAGTCAAAACTCTAATGTAAAAGTTTTGAGCACCAACAGAGAAGCCTGTGAAATCACAGCATTAAGAAATCTGAAAAGAAATTTTCAGCTTAGGGGGGATGTGCTTTCCTTGTAGGTCCAACAGATGCTTCTTGCTTTTCCTGTTTTTTCCCTTGTGCTCCAAATATTCTCTTCTCAAAGATTAATCTTTTAAATGGTTCCTGCAGCTCTTGCTCTGTCAGGTGGGTATAAGCCTGATTTATTAAAACACAGTGTTTACTGTCGAAGAATCTGCACCTTTCTGGAAGAGCCTGTCAAAACTGGAATTTTTCAGTCAACTTCAGGCATGTGACACATCCACTTTCATGCTTTGTTGGTGAAAAATTAATTTTAAGTGCATAAATCAGAAAATTAAGCTTGAAAATCTACCAATGGCATCTACCATAAAAAAGCCTAAAAAACTATGTCTTCATGTAAATTAAATTCTACTAGAAAGCAAAGCATTACACTGGCTGGCAGACAGAAATGAAAGATCTTTGGATTATTGCTGCAGCAGACTTGTCTACTAAGTAGCTTTCTATCAAGAATTCAAGTAAAAAATTACTGTTATGTAGTTTACAGATTTTCTCCATTAACTCTAAGTAGATGTTTCTCATGCACTGCAGTTACATAGAGCAGCCTGCTTCCTAACAATTTGCTCTGTAGGAGGCAGAATATATACCTCTATTACTGTAACACAAATCAGCAGTAATTTGTGTACTGACTTGCAACAGAGCAATAGATTATTGTGCTTGTATCAGATGACTCAGTGAAAGAATATGATTTTCAAATTAGCTATGGTAACCAATAGCGAAAATATTAATTTTTTCTCACAGAAAACTGCATTTTAAAAAACACAGGCATTAACTGAAAGTTTGCAAGTTTTAGAGCAATGGCATCTTCAGTATTTTTCCTCACTCCTGATTCCCAGCAAGTCTCTGCAGAAATATTTTTTCCAAGATGGTTAAAAAGACACTCCTAAGGTTATACCCATAGCAGATATAACCATCACGTTTTTCCCAACTGTCATACTAAACCAACCAGATTTAAAGGCTCTGTGGAACTGGGTGAGAATATTCTGCTCAGAGCAAGCACTGCACTACATTTCAGTTGGGACTAAAGAGCAGTCTTTGTGTTAGCCCCAAAAACACACAAAAAGGGCCTGGTTAACCTCCTTTATGTGTACTAATGCACTTATCTCCATAAGCTTCAATGAAAACCTTGGCTGTAGGCGCTGCACACAGGTCATTATAGAGATCCCAAGTTCACAAGATATTACTAGCACAGGGAACTTGACCTTCTTATAGCACAGGGCAGAAGTCTCACCCCAGAACTAGAGCTCATCCCCAAGACTATTTAAGTTAGACATCTCAGTCCTTTTAAACTGCAAAGCCACACAAGGAAAATGATGCTTTTTCTATACATACGTTTGATTTTAGAAGGACCTTGCCAAAAAGAAGGCAAAGGGTGATGAGGCCTACTGATGAGGCCGTACCCCAAATACTCTGTTCAGTCTCGGCATCTCACTAAAAAAGAGACGTTGAGGTGCTGGAGTGGGTCCAGAAACAGGCAATGGAGCTGGTGAAGGGTCTGGAACACAAGTGTGATGAGGAACAGATGAGGGAACTGGGGGTGTTTAGTCTGGAGAAGAGAAGTCTCAGGGGGGACCTTATTGCTCTTCACAACTACCTGAAAGGAGGATGGAGCCAGGAGCTGGGTGTAGGCCTCTTCTCCCAAGGAACAAGTGACAGGGCAAGTAGAAACAGCCTCAAGCTAAGCCAGCAGAGGTTTATACTGGATATTAGGAACAACTTCCACAAAAGGGTGGTCTGGCATTGCAACAGGCTGCCCAGGGCAGTGGTGGAATCATTGTCCCTCAAAGTGTTCACACACTGTCTAGACAAAACCCTTAGTGACATGGTTTAGTGGTGCACTTGGAAGTGCTGGGTTAACTGTTGGGCTCCATAATCTTAAAGGTCTTTTCCAATCTAAATGAGTCTATAGACACTTAGGGATAACCCTGATTTAAAAGTACTTTGTGACTCTCCATGCTAAATGGTCCATACTTT
The DNA here is from genome assembly GCA_017639245.1 of Myiopsitta monachus. Classification (NCBI taxonomy): domain Eukaryota; kingdom Metazoa; phylum Chordata; class Aves; order Psittaciformes; family Psittacidae; genus Myiopsitta; species Myiopsitta monachus. Next base: position 75,037,193 of record CM029941.1, read on the forward strand.
ATCCTGAATAAGAGCAACAGGGAAAACTGGAAAAGAAGTAAAAAAGATAAAGTATCTACTATAAAAAGTACGTTTTTTCTCTAACATAGAGTGGGTAGTTTGTTCATTTTTGCCTTTAGCACTATGAGTGAAGCAAATTATTCCTAAAATAACAACAATAAAATGGCAATATATTGTATTTCCAGAATTACAAATGCAATCAGGTTACATGAACCCTAATTGTATCTGCTATACTCAGATATGTATTTCTGAGGTTGAGATGATGATCCTATGATGACAGCACATTTTGAACTTTGGTTTGAAAGAGATACTTGATATATATATGTCTGCAATTATACTGATGCACAAGAGCATAAAGGTCAGAGTGTAAGTCAGAGCAGAGCACAGCTTTTTAAAGTTATCTTCTCTGCATTCTTTACTTCCATTTTTGATTACACATTTAACTGTAAAAGACAACCTTAAAGAAAAGCAGCTTTATTTGGCATGTCCAAATAATGTATGTTTGAAATGGGCAATGGCCATTTAGAAAGCAAACAAAAAAACCTCACGTGACCTCTTCCATTTTCTTGGGACTTTACATAGTTCCTGAAAGGCTCATTGACAGAGATGGTAGTGAAATTACCTGCAAGCAGCCTGGCTGCATTTTGACTGCTCAGAAGCCAAAGGGTTACACCGGCAGGATTCTGAAAGAGCTTTGATTTGCAATGTTGTAAGATGGAGCCAGCTCTGGACAGTAGGTGGAAGAAGCACCCTGTGGAGACTGTGTTGCTGTTTGGGTGCTCAGCAGAGCATGGCAAAACATCACAGACATGTGTGGTAGCAAAGGACGTGATTCATTCCTTATGTAACACAAATGACTCATGCAAGGCCAACTGAAAACTGGAAGAAATTCTTCCCCAAGGTTTGGAAAGGTGACCTCAATTTTTAACATGGCAATTCTTTAAGAAGTTTGGTTGAATACATTTGGCAAGTTCTCTTTTGCATGCTGGAAGTCCTTCGTAGCCAAAATATATTCTTTCTTCATAGAAATATTTATATATAAATATATTTACATACACAAATACATATATATTCCTACATACACTTCTACATACATTCAAAATCTACTGCATTTTTGCTTAACGTTTTTCACATTTCCTATCTGTGAAGTTGCTATTTGGTTTACACGAGCATACACCAAGACATACTCCTTAATTTAGTGTGGAAAGCACCTTTTGGAGAACATTCATGATGGCAGCTACCCCTGAGGATCCACAGTAACAGCGCCTGACAGTTCAAACTGTTCTACTAAATTTTTGTTCATCATTGTTAGAAACCAACAATCACCTGTAAGTGTAGCTCCATTTTCCTATTTTCTTGATTATTTTCATTTTTGGCTTGTGGAAGTCCTTTAGAGCAAATTTAAGAGCAACAGGATACAATTTGTCCTGCGCTGGCCCACTAGCTACAATCAGGAATGCTTCAGGATTCTCTGGAAGTAGAGGGTACTGATAAAATTAAGAATGTGATATTCCTGTTAAAGATAGCAAATATATCAGTTGGCCACATAAGGAACATTTATTTTCTCTGCAGACATTGTCTCAGCTACATTCTCATTGATGCATGTAAATAATATTATTTAGTATGCACATCTGTGCTGATTCAAATATTTTTGGAACAGTGTAGGAATATCCTTCATTTCTCACTGCTTTCTGCACCAGTTTCCATGCACTTTGACTTCTCTGAAAGTCAACAAAAATTATTTAGGTCAAAATAAGACAAAAGTCTTAATAAAATTTTACTGGGCATTGAAAATGCAATTCACTTGTTGACAAGCGCATTGTTACACATAATTCGCATCGTATGTGTCTTAAATTTACCACTATGACAGCAGGAAGTGTACTGCACCTCAAACATTTTATTTCATTTGTTCATGGTTGGACCCGATGATGTTAAAGGTCTTTTCCAATCTAAACAATTGCATACTGTTCATACTTTATCGGGCTGCGTACCAGAGATGTTAGGCTTATTTCTATAAAACAGATGAAATGTAAGAATCCTGGAGAAATATGGAACTAGCCTTTTTGAGGAGAAAGTGCTGAACTAAAATAAACGAGATTGGACTTCCCAGAATTTTTGTGTACTACCTAACCCAGGGCTCTGTAATATGTATTTTTATCTGCGGAAATTCCTGGAAGAGCTAAGCCTTTTATAAACAGAATACCAAGTTAGTATGTAGGGATATGACAAACATTTTTCTCTCCCTAAAAGCTGATAATTTTATCTCTACCAAATTATACCCCGGTTGTTCTGAGGCTGTCTCTGCATGCATGCAAACAAGATTCATAGCTATGTACACAGTCCAACTATAGCTGATGTGCTGCCAGACCATCCTAAGAACTCATTCTTTCTTCTACTGGAAATTAAAAATACCAGCATTCCAAAACTGTATGTATATAAACTATGCTCATTTGTCTTATTTGCAAGCTCATGCAAGGAACCTTCTTCTGACTTTTGCAGGCATGATCTGAAATTACTGTAGTTTTCATGAGCTCCAAAGGAGAATACATTGTGCCTTACTCTCAGCTCCCAAAAAATTACAGATTAGGCTTGCATATCTCCTGTTCCACTGCTGCAGTCTGACAGAAAGCTGGGAGCTGTTGCAGCAGCTTTAGTACCAGTGACAGGCACAAAACAAAAGTTTAGCTCCCACAGCTGCTCAACTAGGAGTATTCTCCTCAGACTATCTGCTTCGTAATTCATTTCCAAAACAGTTTTACCAATGAAAGGCAGCGATGTAAAAACCTACTTGTCTTTCTGCATACTGCAATATGCGTAATTATGTCAAAAATTAAACTATTTTTCCCTACTGATGAGTAAAACCAGCAGTATACTTCTTATAGGAAAGTATTTAAAAAGTGGTATTTGCTATTTTTGACCTAATGCTTACAATGAGTTACTTGTAACATGTTCACCACCATAAACTGTCCTGCAGAGATCTGATTATTACATCATCCACTTGCACTTTAGTACAGATCAGAAATATGTTAACAGAAAAGTAGATTAAATACATACACGCATATAATGTTAAGGTAATGAACTTAGATGCAGTAAAAATCAGCTATGATGTAACATGCTGTAATTGGTTTCCCCGATATCGAACAGATAGTCTCAGAGTCAAATCTTTTTCCCAAGTCATCTGTGTTGAGGTATTGAGTGCTCAGACTTCTCTAGTTTCATAATTTTGCTCCTCTTTTGACATATAGCATTAGATGCATATCAATGTTGAACATTTACAGTGTATGCAGCATGGCTGGTTTGAAGTCTTGCCATCTGGCTGCTTTATGACTTTACATATGCAAAAAGAGCCGAAACCTTGAAGGCTGTTTGGCTAGCTGCAGTGATAAATACCAATTAGCAATAAATGACTCTGGTGCCATTGGTGGCTTGGATACTGCTTTCAAAATATCTGCATCACACCTGCCCAAAACAATGCATCAGATCTTATTATTAAAATGAAATAAGTGCCCTCTGTTTTCAGTCAATAGGTGTCCCTCATCTTTACCACTCATCATGGAAAGAGTGGAAGGGTGTTGGGATCGGTCTTGCTCAACATCTTTGTCGGTGACATGGACAGTGGGAGTGAGTGTGCTCTCAGCAAGTTTGCCGATGACACCAAGCTGTGTGGTTTGGTTGATACTCTGGAGGGAAGGAATGCCATCCAGAGGGACCTTGACACACTTGTGAGGTGGGCTGATGCCAACCTGATGAAGTTTAACCATGCCAAGTGCAAGGTACTACACCTGGGTCGGAGCAATCCCAGGCACAGCCACAGGTTGGGCAGGGAAGAGATTCAGAGAAGCCCTGAGGAGAAGGACTTGGGGGTGTTGGTCGATGAAAAAATGAACATGAGCCAGCTTCAGTGTGCACTTGCAGTCCAGAAAGCCAACTGTATCCTGAGCTGCATCAAAAGGAGTGTGACCAGCAGGTCAGGTTGAGGGAGGTGAACCTGCCCCTCAACTATGCTCTTGTGAGATCTCACTTGGGAGTATTGTGTGCAGTTCTGGTGTCCTCAACATAAAAAGGACGTGGAGCTGTTGGAACAAGTCCAGAGGAGGTCCACGAGGATGATCAGAGGACTGGAGCACCTCCCGTACAAAGACAGGATGAGAAAGTTGGGGCTGTTCAGCCTGGAGAAGAGAAGGCTGCGTGGAGACCTCCTAGCCACCTTCCAGTATCTGAAGGGGGCCTATAGGGATGCTGTGGAGGGACTCTTCATGAGGGACTGTAGTGAGAGGACAAGGGGTGATGGGTTCACACTTCAACAGGGGAAGTTTAGATTGGATATGACGAAGAAATTCTTTTGTGTAAGGGTGGTGGGACACTGGAATGGGTTGCCCAGGGAAGTTATGCATACTCCATTGCTGGCAGTGTTCAAGGCTGGGCTGGACAGAGCCTTGTGTGGCATGGTTTAGTGGGAGGTGTCCCTGCCCATGGCAGGGGGGTTGGGACTAGATGATTTTAAGGTCCTTTCTAACCCTAACTATTCTATGATTAGATAGAATATAGAATATATATATAGATAGAATCTATAGTCACAGATTCTATGATTCTATGACTTGGAACTGCTGTGGTGGAAGAACATGGATGGCACAGAGTATCAGACACCTCTCTGGAAAAGAGATACCCAGCAGCAAGGTGGTGGGCTCTGTGTGGGGTTGCCATTCACATGTAGAGGCATAGGGAGGAGAAGGCATATTGCCAACACTATGGCCACTCACACAGGCTTTGACAAACACAGAGCCTTCACTTATATGTCAGTGTGATTGAGATGGATGAGAGGACAGGAGGCAAGAGGACAAGTGGGAAAGACATGCAAATGCAAAACTTTGTTTAATTTAAAAGGATGAAGGATCCACAAGAAAATTACAGTGGCATGCTGGCAACATGGCGCAGGCTGCTGATGTTTCAAAGTGGGCTGGTTATCTTAACACGAATTCTTTTTCAAGGTGGGTAGGCTGTGCAGGATTTTTCTGTAGTATGACTGACTTAACTTCTAACACAAATCTGGCACCTGTGTTACTTTTCATTGGTGAAATGTTTAAAAGATTCTGTCCTTTTCTGTCTTGAAAGAGACATACTTACATTATGAAATCAATATGCACCTCAGGATACCCTTATCGACCTGCTAAATCCCACGATTTTGGTACGGTAGAGAGAAGTGCAAAGGGGTAGATTACAGCTATTGAGCGAAATCTCTACATGAATTTGAGAAGAAATATAGACACCGTAAGTGACAACATTTTTCCCACCCTGTGGTGGGTAATTCTGATTTTATTTTCATTCTGGCAGTGTGACCAGAGCATGACTGCATTGTCTCATGCAAACTAATGTGATGCATCAGATCAATGAATCTGAACACCATGTAAGGCTTTAGATGTACTTTGCAAAAACAACACCCACCACTTCACCCCTTGTGAGGCAGCTAATAAAGAACAGCTCATCAGGTCTTGCAACATGCTCCTAATTCTCACAGGAACCCAGGAGCAGTCACAGTCACTTGGAGCTTCTGAATGGAAATTCAGACCCTGTTAACTCAATTCTCTAGCCAGAAAAAGAGACAAGCATTTTTCTTGTACAGGGGTTGTGAACAGAATGAGGAAAAAGCTTCGGTATGCAAAGCATCTCCCCAGGTCATTCTGCGTGAATCTGTATTTCCAGCCAGTAGCCTCTTCAGATTCAGGTGCTCTCAGAAAATCAGAGCTGCCTAAAATACTCTGGAGAGCACTTGGAGGTTGTTTCTGGTGAGATCTGTGAGTACATATACTGAAACAAAAATGAAAGAAAGCTCAGTCATTGCTAGATGTTTGTATAGTGTGTTCTGACATGACATTTTACAAGTATTATTAAAGCAGGTACATTTAACGATGGTTTTGATACTAAGAAAGTTATGCTGCCTTGAGTAATCCATTTTAAATATTTTTTTTCCTCAAACCATTCTAGGATTCTAGGATTCTATGACATAGCAAATTATGTTCTTTGCCTTGATCACTTATCAGTGTGCCACAAACATGTGAATGTTGCAGTAAATTAAGCTTTTTGTATGTAGCTTGCCGTCAGCATCTTGCCTACTCTCCAATCATTTATTTAAGCAGGCAGAAAAATACTGTAATTTATAAAAATCAGTGCTACTGTCAGTACCTCTGGAATTTCATTGACCATAAGCAACGCTTCAAAATTCTTTTGTGGAAAACCACTTTTTGTCCCTTTACAGGTTTTTTTTTATTCCTTTATGAAGGGTAAACTCCTCTGTGCAATTTTACTTTTTGAAATACAATCAGTTGGATAATTATATTAAAACGACTTCAAGTAAAAATACTGATTGACAAGTTGGGGTAGACTTAATATTGACTAACTTATTTTTGTTTTGGTGAAAGGTAGGTTCCTAACCAAAGCTAGCTATATTAACTTAACAGAGTGAATGGAGAGCTAATAGAGAGAAGAGACTCCTCCAGAGTGCCATTCATCTGAATCTCCCAGACAGGTATCTCTCTTTAAGAGAGACTAGAGAGATGGAGTGCCAGTGAATTGCTTAGATTTGGCTAAACAGATTTAGGAAAAATACAGATACACCTGTGCACAGTAAGAAATCATGCTGAAATTATCTTTTTATGAGACCATAAAACAGGAAAAGTCCTATTGTAAACCGGAGTAACAGCTGCAGGATATGATTCGGCAGAAATAAACCTTCAAGTCGTATAAAATTAAAATAGCATGTATAAATTAGTATTTTGACATTATTCCTTGTCAATCAGATAATGCCACCTCAGTGGAGAAAACTATTTTGATTGCCAGACTACAGAAATATGTGCCCCCGTGTTTGATGTGAAGCACTGAGCATTCACTTCTAGCTAAAGAGGAATTTTTGAAAGCAGTTCTCCTAGCAACAGAAATACATGGAAATTGGGAGAGATATATAAATGAATGAATAAATAAATAAATAAATATGCTGTATCAGCCTTCTTGTTCACTTTCCTTGACTGTGGTACCTTCACTTGTATGGTAAATGTCTCTGTAGAAAACTGATAGGAGAGGACAGGTTGCACTGGTACAAACCAAGGGCTCTGCATTTGGCATCCAAAAGTAGATATAAAAGGCAAAATATATACATATATGTTGGTCTAATACATCTGCAGTCTCCATTAATTTTCAGATATGCGAATTTCTTTAGCCTCATGCTTTGTCCATTTATTTTTTCCAGTAAAAAACTGGACGAATTCATGTCCAAACTCCTCTTGAAATCAAATCAATGTCACACAGCCAGAAAATCATTAGTCAAGAGTTTCTCTGGGCTATTGTGCACTGTGTGAAGCCACCTCCTAAATCCTGTCACTGTTGAAGCTCTCTACTTCTTGTCACACATACTTCCGTTATCCAGGCACAACAGGTAGCATCTTATTATCCACTTAAGGGCAGTACAGAGAAGAAAAAGGGGTACAGAAAACATGAAATTCCTAAATCCTCAGTTTGTAGAGATTACAGGTGATTAGTGGTACAGACTACCACTACTACAGTGAGCTCAATGCTAGCTCTTAATGTGGACATGTTTCCTTTTATTTGTATAAACCTGCCACCTGCTAATCCTAATGACCCCCCTTAATTCTTATAATGTGAAAAATACTGCACATTGCATTCCCAACCTGCTTTAGCCATGCTATTCTCTGACTATTTTTGTTATATGACATTCAGAGACGTTTGCTTAAAGAAAAAAAAAAAAAAAATTGCAACCCAAGACTGAATTGGTAAATGTCTGTCAAATACTTGAGGCAATGGATCTAGGAATCATTTACAGGATGGCATGGACAATAACTACTGCACTGAAAAGGAGCAATTTAAGGTGGGGTTGTATGGATAGGGTTGCAGTGCACAACACTGATTACTCCCAGTCATTATCCTATGTACTGTGGCAAAAGCATTTAGAAATACATATGAGCATCTACACTGACTTTACTCCATTCTGAATAAAACTTCTGATACTTATTTTTGAATCGTCACAGCACCGATTCTTACATTTACATCAATGAGAGATCAGCATGGCGCCACCCATATCTGAATATATACTAGCTGGCTTTTTTTACTTCTGCTTCAAGTAGACACTGTTTACCTTGGATATTAAACTTTCTGTGAAAAAATAATATAAAATGATCTTACTGTAATAGGCTAGTCAACGGCAGTTCCTGAGCTCTAAATATCCTTCCAATTAGCTTTTACAGCAATCTGGTCCTAAAGTTGGTGGGTTAAACTATAACATAACAAAATAACAGAACTGCCTGCCCTTGGTTTTACCCCTGCTATGTGATAATTAAAATAAGTGAAGTTCAGTGAAGAGATCTATTTTTTGAATCACAGTACTGAGTTTGTCTTCATGAATTTCCCTTTAATCTGTGAAATAATGATACAATGCAAAATAACAGATAATCAAATTGTCTAGAAAGCTCCTCATAGAGTCTCTATTTCAGTTTTAAAGACCACATTGCCTAAACAGCTGAAGTACAATGCTAAAATGAGATTTACAGTTCTCTGTAAAACTGAGGATCAGATTATATTTGAATAATTAATTTTAATGTTTTCATTTTTTTGTGCATTAAAGTTCAACTTACTTGTATTTTTTAATGCAAGAAATAAAATCTAATTCCCACAATTCAGTTCTTATTTCAGACAAAATGAAGTGGAAAGGCTCATGTAATGTAGGAAGACTGCAATATAAATTGCTCAGCCACAATTTCCACCTTCCAAGTGAGCTTCCATAATAGACAGACTGCTTTAAAGCATGGAGCTATATGTTACTCAACATGACAACATTTATTTCCAATTGCTCCATCTCTTTCCTCAGAATGTTATTATTTCACTTGAAGTTTGACTTTTCAGAGGGTCAAAAATGCAACATGGTGATCCTTTGTGAGTCATCATATCTTGCTGTATTAGTGGGCACCATTACTGCTTCATCAGAGCTAAAATCAGAAAACATTTGATGACATTTTACCAGAAGAGTGCATTGCAACTAGAAAATCTAAAAAAAGCGTAGTGGAAAAAGGAGTAAGAAAGACTGCATCCTTTCCATATGCATCTGCAGAGATATAAAGTAACTCAGACATGCAAAATTCTCAGAAGACCCTTCATTCTCTTGTGTTTTATTTATGATGTATATTTTACATGAAAAATTATCTTAGAATTAAAAAAAAAAATCTTGTTCTTATATACATATAGTCATATTGCCTAAGCAACACAAACTTAGACATAGTAGGCTGTGGAGGAAAGAAAATAAAGGGAACCATGTTAAAACTCTGATAAAAATCCCCAAATAACTCTAAAATTCTCATAAAACAAGAGATTTAATTTTTAATGTCAAAAGAATTTCTAGAACTATGAGTTATTGCTCTGAACCGTGAAAAATCAGACTTCTAAGCTCCTCTCAAATTAAAACAACTCCCCTGACGTATTTTGGAGCACAAACCAAATCTTACTGTGGACCTGCAATTTATACAGGTGTGCTTTTTGGGGAAAGTGAAAAGAATAAACAGTTTGGTGGCAAATGCTGTGAAAAAATGGTCAACCACTGTTAACAAAACCAGCAGCTCCTTTAAAGCAGCTCTGAGGTTTATTTTAGAATCACAGAATATAGAATCAACTGGGTTGGAAATACCTTTAAGATCACCAAGTCCAACTGTTCCCCAGTACTGTCAACTCTACCACTAAACCATGTCACTGAGGGCCCCGTCTGCACAGTGTGTGAACAGTTCCAGGGACGGTGATTCCACCACTGCCCTGGGCAGCCTGCTCCATGCCTGATCACCCACTCACAGTGAAGAAGTTGTTCCTAATATCCAGCCTAAACCTCTCCTGGCACAGCTTGAGGCCGTTTCCTCTTGTCCTATCACTTGTTCCTCGGGAGCAGAGACCTCCTGGCTTCATCCCTTCTTTCATGTAGTTGTAGAGAGCGATAAAGTCCCCTTGAGCCTTCTCCAAACTAAACCCCTCCAGTGCCCTCGGCCATTCCTCATCAGACTTGTGCTCCAGGCCCTTCACCAGCTCTGCTACCCTTCACTGGACCTGATCCAGCACCTCAATGTCTCTCTTGTAGTGAAAGGCCCAGAACTGAACACTGGATCTGAGGTGTGGCCTCATCAGTGCTGAGAATTTTTTGAGTAAAGCAGTCCTCCCAGTGGAGCTAGATATGCAGGCAGAAAAAAGGCAAGCTTTTTCAAGGAGCAAAATGGATGTACTGTTTGCTAGTCACCAGGAAACTCTCTACTGATGGCCAGGCTATAGCTCCCATTAGCTCATTTGGACTTGTCTCACATTCTCCTAATGCATGATCCAGCATTGCTGTAATGCCCATATGCTTTGATTGAGGTTCACTCATTGTACACATACTGGCATGCAACACATATTTATACAAGGACAGAAACTACGGTATTTCAGAGGTGCTGTCGAAGTTGGTGAAGAACCTTCACAGGCTGAGTGTCAGTGAGAGGCGCTGAACACAATATGGCTTTCTTCTGCGGTGCTCCAGGTTATGTGACTGCTGTGCTTTGAGGCCCTTTTAGAGACATCTGTGCTTCTTTTCAAAATCAGCTGATCACTGATTTTTATAGCCTCAACATTGCTATGTAAGTTAGCTAATGCGTTATAATTCTCACTGCATCTTAATAAAGATTACCATTAAGATGGGTCTAAATTTTTTTACTTCTACCATTGGAAATAATAGATCAGTGCTGTTTTTACAGAGGTGTTTTACTTTTACTAGCTATATATAGATTTAACATCTAATTGTGAAAAGATTTTTCTTCTTAATTATACAACAAAGAAAAGCTGAGTTGAAACAGGATTAATATATCCTGTGGTTAATTAAACATGAAGCTTCTAAGGAGATCAACAACACAAAGCAATTAAAACTTGGTTATGTATAGGACATAATTAGGTAGGAAGTTCTTGTAATCCCAAGGACTAATTTTTAAAGCATGCATTCCTTTAAAATAATTTATTATCTGACTTATCTTAGAAAAAAATACCAAATGTGGGTACACACACTGTCAATGCAGGTATCTTTTCAGCTCTGTCCTGATGTCAAAGATGAATTATAGATTAAAAACCATGGCTCTTGTTCTAAGAAAATGTGCCTCCATTTCTATCTTTATACCTGTTGAGTAAATCTGAGTTCCTGTGAGTACACATACACACAGACACAAAACAAAACTCAGGCAGGAAATTCCAAGGACAGCCTGTTTTGATGCACTGTACTACAAGTCTCTAGGTGATTTTGAGTTGCAGTATTCTTTTTTTCCTACTGTGATTTCCCTTTTAGATTTTTTCTCCTCTCCTCTCCTCTCCTCTCCTCTCCTCTCCTCTCCTCTCCTCTCCTCTCCTCTCCTCTCCTCTCCTCTCCTCTCCTCTCCTCTCCTCTCCTCTCCTCTCCTCTCCTCTCCTCTCCTCTCCTCTCCTCTCCTCTCCTCTCCTCTCCTCTCCTCTCCTCTCCTCTCCTCTCCTCTCCTCTCCTCTCCTCCCCTCCCCTCCCCTCCCCTCCCCTCCCCTCCCCTCCCCTCCCCTCCCCTCCCCTCCCCTCCCCTCCCCTCCCCTCCCCTCCCCTCCCCTCCCCTCCCCTCCCCTCCCCTCCCCTCCCCTCCCCTCCCCTCCCCTCCCCTCCCCTCCCCTCCCCTCCCCTCCCCTCCCCTCCCCTCCCCTCCCCTCTCCATTTTCTCTGCTAAGCTTTTTCTCTTATGCCATGTTTACGACAGGGAAACTGCTCTTGTGCTACTTGATGATCCAGCAGGATGAATGCTATTAAGCAGAGTTGAAAGATCGTCTTCCACGATACACTGCTACCTAGACACACGAGTTAACATGGAAACCAAAAACTAAAACTGTGTTCTGCTGAGATCAACAGAGTAGGATGTTACTAGGGAAAATACATGATGGAACCATGAACAGGCTAAGATTCAGAAACAGCAAGAGAAATGTCCCTGTTCAAAATGTCCTTCAATGTCTTTCTTCAAAAATTCACCTACACTCCCTGATGTCTTAAAGTAAGACCAGAAACTGTTATTGTAATAAGAATAATTAATGGGTCATTATTCAATTTAACTTTCATATGCAGGGGAGTGATACACAGATCAAAACTACAAGTCAGTAAGGAAACTGACAGTGCTCTCTTGGAATACTTTAGAGCTAGACATGATTCAACTGCTTATGGAAACTTCTTAAGTAATTTTTGTTACTGATAATTAATTATTTTGTTCCAAAGATAGGCTCTGAAACACTGAGTTAACCCCTCATTTTTTACTGAAGACTCAAAAGAGAGAGCAGGGAATAGAATTCACTGAACAAAGTCAAACTTCATGCAATGAAATATTTTTCTCTTAGAAAATCTTAACCATAACTAATTTACAGTTCAAATGGACTCTTCCCTTTGTACCTTTTTATGAAGGTGTCATTATAGACATTATTATTGGACACCCTGCAACAAAGAGCTTCTGTATTCTTGCTTGCCCTTCTAACAATCTCTTTGTATTTGGCCAGAGCAAAATCAACACTACCAAGGCTCCAGACTTCACTACCTAAATAATAAAACACCACCTAAACATAGCACTGAAAAGGCAAAATAAACCAAGATTTTATGCTGCCTTATTTAAGGCTTAAATTCAATTATTACTATGAACAATTCCATAAAATGAATTACAGAAGAAAACTTTGCAAAGTCAAAAGCAATTTAGGAAGGGCAATGCTGAAATGCACAATTTAGAAACATTGCTAATGTGAATAATACATTGAACTTGAACTAATTTGAAGGAAAAACTGAGTTAGAGAGTGACCTCTGGAATGGCCATTGAGTATTAGCTGGCAGATACCTGTGACTAGGAAATCAAAATCTAACTCTTAATACCATTTCTGTAAGCTATGTGTTTGTTAGTAGTGTTCAAAAAGCATTGGGGAATGGAGAGATTAGAGTTTGGTTGTTTTTTTCTTAAAAAAGAAAGAAAGGAAGGAAGAAAGGAAGGAGGGAAATTAGTAAGTAAGTAAGTAAAGAAGGAAGGGGAAAAAAGAAAGAAAGAAGCTTTCTGCTCTTGTTGAGCTATCTTAAGAGCAAATACTGGCCACCTAATTGCAAACTTAATTCTATGTTTTAGAAGCCAGCAAAGAAATCACAGTAAAGTGACCTGTTTAGAATTCCAGCCTAGGCAGTGCAAAGTAGGTAAATTCAACAGTATGCCATTTAGAAGTGAGTATCTCTCTTTTCCTGCGAGTATCTCTCTTTTCCTGCTTTTGCCTTTGACTAAATTCCTCAGAACTATTTGTCCATTACTATTTTATTCTACCACTGTCTGCTTTTCATAGCAAAATTTATCTACAGTGAGCTTATGGCAAAGTATGGGAAAGGAAAGATCCATATTAACAATCTAGTCACAACCTGCCTTGTTATGTTGCTGCAGCCTGTGAACTATCAGTCTGTGTGAACAGAACAATACCCTGTGAAGCTGCTCATCAAGGTGACCATAAGACCAAGGAGATGCCAAAGATGAGTGTCCAAGTTAAGTCCTTTAGGCAAAAATGACAGCTGCCTTGCCAAGAACCACAAGAAAAGAAAAGTATTTAAGCAGGAACCCAGACAGAAGCTACTTATTTGGCTACTTCAACCAGCATTAGTATTAATGCTTTCTTCGCTAAGGACACGATTCAAAAGATATTTAAACAATCCACACAATTTTCTCCTTATGACTTGTTTTCAACATTTAGAAAACACTACAGTATAGTGGTTTGCTACCTAGTAAGCCTCTGCGTAATTCATTACAAATAAACAGGTAAATACAACAAAAAGGGGAGAAAGCAGTAGGTGCAATAATAGATGATAATACCATATGAGAGACATGAAACAACATCCCTTTTTTTTTAGTAACATAATGAACGAACGAACGAATGAATGAATGAAACATAACCACCAATAAAACAAGCTGACCAATATGAGATGAAAAATAATGTTCTCTTCCCATATTAAAAAGGAGACAGATTCACCCCACATAACTTTCATCTTTCAAAAATTCATCACCTAGTTTAAACTAATTGTCTATTTCTGTGGCTAACAGGGTAAAGGCAAATCTCCAGGGTGATTCATAGCAGGAAACTTTAAAGAATTAGTTATGGTAGGATGAATTATTCCCTGATAGTACTTATCTGTAGTGGCTTAAGCCCAGCTGGTAACTCAGTACCACACAGCCACTCACTTGCTTTCCCCCCCTTCTCCCCCCACTCCCAGAGGGACGGGGAGGAGAATCCAAAGAATGTAACCGCCATGGGTTGAGATAGGAACAGTCCAGTAACTAAGGTGTAACACAAACCACTACAGCTACCACCAATAATAATAATGATAAGGGAAGTAACAAGGGAAGAGAATACAAATGCTCACCACCCACCGACCGATACCCAGCCCGACCGAGCAGTGATTTCGCTGTTCCAGATAACTGTCCCCAGTTTATGTAGTACACATGATGTGCTGTGGTATGGAATGCCTCTTTGGTTAGTTTGGGTCAGATGTCCTGTCTCTGCCTTCTCCTGGCCTCCCCTCCTTCCTGGCAGAGCATAAGACTCAGAGAGTCCCCAGCCAGAGCAAGCACCACCAAGCAGCAACCAAAAACACTGGCGTCACCAGCGCTGTTCCTGGGCCAGAAGTCAAAACCACAGCACTGCACCAGCCACCAAGAAGGAATAAAAATGACTGCTACTGTCGAACCCAGGGCAATATTTCCATTGATTACGGAAGGAGCCTAAGCAACTAATCAGAAGTAGATATTTAAAGATATCTATAAATTGCATATATAAATTCTATGTATAGAATCCATAAAATTAAATATTTCTGTAGTTTAGTCATTTCATCAGGTTATACAGCCAGTAACTTGGTGAAATGCAAAAAAGGGTCCGGGTTGCCTCTCCAGGCTCATGTTAGCTGTGCTTTACATGAGGCTGCTGGAGCTGACATAGCATTAGGTATGGTTATCCTCTGTGCTCCAAGCACAACATGCACCACTGTCAAGTTTTGCAAATACTGGAGAAACGCAGCACAGTCTACTTTCTGTACTCCGTAAGAAAAACTGAATAGAAGCTGGGCCAGGTTCAGCTTTTAAATAACAATCCTTTAATTTGACCTCTTAGGAGCTTAAACGCTGTGAATAATAGCCAGAAAATGAATACCAGTAGACCCTGTGATGTCATGAGACTTTTTAAATAAAGATGTTTTTGCATATATACAACAAAAAGTGAATGATTATTTGGAACACTATTTTGCTTTTGTTTTCAAACAAAAGACTTTGAGATGTGAAAAAGATGGTCATGTATTAAACTGAAAGAATAATTGCTGTACTGAGACAATTCTTTTCTCAGAATGTTAATGAAAAATCTGTTACATTTTCTAGTACTTGAGATTAGGTTGGCAGGAAATCACCCAACTACTGGCAGTCATCGCATTCTAAAAATGTGTAGGTACATGTATAACAGTTGCTTTGCCAATCTTTAAACAATCTGTTCTCTTTATGAGCAATTGGGTTGGTTCCCCCCCCCCCCCCCAATAGTGCTTAGCTGATTCCATCACATACAATCAGCAAGAGAAACATTAGAGAAAGACACTGCTTGTTGCTCCACTTTATTATTTAAGAGAAGGATGACAACTCAACTGAACTCAATGGCAGGTATATAAAATAACTGTGGATAAACCGTATCAGGTTTACCTTTCATGCACATCAAGCTGCAGAAACTTCCACTAGCTTTGCAGCAAAATACAAGCTAAGCAACCAGATGAAAGTAATTTTTGCAGAGAGTACATGGTTTTAAAGTTTCAAGTGAAAGTAGAAACATAAAGCTACTGCAGTGCTGCTCTTGACTTGAAAGCAATATGGAGATGCAAAGGAACCTCAGTAGGCTTTCAAGATGGGCATATTCTTTATCCAGCTGTGCTCTGTAGAGGAACAGGATTTCAAAAAACCCAGCTTACTGCTGGTTTTAAGATAAAATACTACCAACAAGCATGTACAGTTTTAAAGTTAGGACTTATTCTAACTGTACTGCAAAACAATTTATGCCAAAAAGATTGCTGAGGAGAAGAAGAAAGTTCCAGCTATTTGGGAACACCAAAATGAGATTCTTTAGCTTTAATATTGCAGAAGATGGTTGACTGGGGAAAAAGCATCAGAGAAAATACTTGCTGAAGCACCAGACAAATGGGCAAAGGCATTAATGTAGATGGTGGTGTTGTCTTTATTTGGCAATGAGAGAGAGTGGAAAATCAATATGATAACAGATATGGCAGTAATAGAGAAATACTTAAAACACCAAAACTTAACTAAAAGTAAAAAGAGAAAAGGGAGCTTAAGATGCTGTCCACATTTCATAATTCGCAACTGCAGAGCATTAGTAGTTGAGTGGGATTGGATTCTGAGGCAAATGTGGATTATTTTGAATGGTAACCTTAGCTAGGAAAATGAGCTACAGAATGGTGATAATCTATTTGCAAGAGCAGTCACCGAGCAGTTTGTTAATACTTCCTTTAACGTCAAATAACTGAAGAAACAGGGAGGGGACAACTGGCTGGAATTACAGTCCTGGATTGTGCTCACAAGGAGCAGAAGCATTCCCGAACTGGCAAAGCAGCCTGCTCACTTGTTCAGCAAGATCCTGGGGAAAACCTGTGAACTGGTTCAAGGTAGCAAATGATGCTCACCAGCAAATAACAATAATGACAGAAAGGGACTGCCTTAGAGGGAAGTGAATTTTAGGCTTTTCTTTCTTCTCTTAGTAATTAACTGGAAATGCTACACCTTACCTAATTTATGCAAAATTTATACATAATTATGTGAAGCAAAGCATTACTTTTTTTTAGTTTCCCTTCCCATCTCCCCCAGATTTGTAATTTTATTCAGATCATTTCACAGAAGTATCTTCAGAAAAAGGGAGTCCCTAAAGAAAGTAATCAGGAGTAGCCAGTTACTGGAACTGATTACTTGCCTTAGATTTCGTACCAAACCTGAACAGCTATGCTTTTCTGTATCACAAAGATGCATAGATTTCAACTGAGATGAGTACAGTGACACTAACTAAACAGGTTAACTAAGTTAATGGAAGCTCCTGTACCATAAATTAGGCCAGGCAACCGAGATGGCTTCTGCAGCATCATCATTAGGGAACAGCAAGAGTGCTCTTGAACAAGCATGTGGGGGTATTCAGACCTAGATTATAGCTGGGTTGGAAAAGTTAATCTCATTAACTTCTCCTCCATCAAATATTTTCTTCCATTTCTAATGATGGTGTTTGGTGTAAAGGAGTAGTGTTGTATGGGGGTGTCGTGGTTTAAGTCCCCAACCCCCCCCCCAGTTTTCTCACTCCCTCCCCTCTATCTCTTCCCCCAGTCCCGGCGGAATGGGGAGGAGAATTAAAAGAATGCAACTTCTACAGGTTGAAATAAGAACAGTTTAGTAACTAAGGTATAACACAAATCACTACTGCTACCATCAATAATAATAATTACAGAGAAGTACAAGAGAAATACAAGGAAAGAGAATACAGCTGCTCACCAAGCCCGACCCAGCCAGTGCACCCCCCAGCAGTGAACCCCCCACTGCACCACCACACCCTTTCGGGTCTCTGCTCACCGTCTTCACACCCTGGACATGATGTGCTGTGGTATGGAATAACCTCTTTGGTCAGTTTGGGTCAGGTGTCCTGTCTCTGCTTCCTCCCTGACAGAGCATGAGACTCAGAAAGTCCTTGGTCAGACCAAAACATTACCAAGCAGTAACTGAAAACACTGGTGTTACCAGCGCTGTTCCAAGGCCCAAAATCAAAACCACAGTGCTGCGCCAGCTACCAAGAAGGAGAAAAATGACTGCTGCTGCTGAACCCATGACAGGGGGAAACTAGAGTTTGTAAGTGATTAAAGTTTAGATCACAACAGATTTTCAACAACTGCAGCACCAATAAGCTGAGTATACTTCTTGAACCTCAAAAATTCCACATAACACTTCATATTCCTGCCTCTGGAACAAAATTATGGAAGTACCACTCCAGAACTCTTTAAAACAAAGAGCATACTTGCTAATGGTTGCATTTTAAAATACACTGAAGATTCAGAATTTTCCTTTTTGAGAGAAAACCAAATAAAACAACCCCAGCTCAGGACGGAGAATTTATCTCTAGGGCTCATCCAAACGTGCTGTGAACTGCCCAAAAGTATCAAGAAGCATTTATGCATGATGCAAATATCACCTCTCAGCAGCCATTTCCACAGCAGGCACTCTGGAATGCATGTCAGCACACGAGCTTTTAAGGAAAGAACAGTTGATAGCAACGGCATTTGGGTGAAGATCTCCCAAAATAATCATAAGACAGAACAGACCTGTTCGAGTCATCCACATACCACACATTACAACAATAAATTTTAAAGGCTTCAGTAGACTTCTACCCAGTATTGCCTCTCCAGTAAAAAATTTAAAAGACAAGCCAAATAAGGTATGTGAACTAAAAACTCAAAAGGCATGGAAAACTAACACTGTGAAACGTACTGGTAGGCCAGCTAGTTCAGCAAAATCCAGAAACCATGTGTTACTTGAAGCCATTTTGGGATACCATGGAAGTGCTATTGAGATAATTCCTTGTAATATGTAATTGCTGAGAGAGAAGGGCAAACAGATAAGTTTGCTTTCACTTGCTTTTTTTTACAAATGTGTTTTGACTAAACTCTACGAAAGCAGCACGACAATAACATTGCAGTCAGTATGTTAAAAGGTTACAATGCAATATGCATTTTAAGGAAAAAACCAGAGAACTAACAGCAAAGAGAACAAAAACGAATGAACAAATTTAAACAACAAGCATATTTTTCTTACAGAATTGCTACCTAGACTTGAAGTATGTGAGCCCATCTCTACTCACAGACTGAATTTGGAGTAATCAACCTATAGCAGAAGCTAAGGACCAACTTAAGCACTGAAAACACTAGTGTTTTTAATGCCTCCTGTTCATTTTTTTTTATTTCAAACAACAAACGTTATGATAGTCCTCTGGAGAAATATTAAATATGACATCCAGGAAAGGGTAAACTGGTCATATTCCTGTGAAGTTACTGAACTCACACCAAAGCCACCTGACAAATGAACTACAAGAGAAATTTTTCTTTACAGCTTTCTTTTGACCAGATACAAACAAGTACGCCTGCTACTTCAAGGACTTGCAGAGATTGTGCAAGTGGACAGATTAGATTTGCAGGTTCAGGTGGGTTCAAACATAGCAAGACTTGGAACAGAATGGAAAATTTTACAATATAAGAATCAAGTCTTCAGCCTCTTGCCATCTTTTGCTAAGTGAAAATTGACTGTCACGCACAGGAGGAATAACACCTCAACAGGACATTCCTGCGGAGTACCTGCACACCCTTGGTTTCTTGGTATCACTGACAGGGCTAAATCATAGAATCATAGAATGGTTAAATTTGGAAAGGATCTTAGGATAACCTAGTTTCATCCCCTCTGCCATTGGCAGGGATGTCTCACCTTAGACTAAACCTTATACAACTGCCTCTCTTCTATGTGGAGAAACATTTTCATCTGCTTCTCCACCATAAAACACAGCAATAAAATTTTCCTCCTCTCCTTATTAACTGCTCTTTAAGCAAGGTGCTTTAAAAACATTCAGCAAATTCCAGGATCTTCAGTTATTCAAAAGTTAAATAGACAAGCCAACTGCTTCTCCCATTCTGTATGTGTGTAAATTTGGAGAAAAGATAGTAATGGTATGGCTAAATTGCTTAGCAACTGTAGGTAGAAAGCTAATATGTCATAATTTATATGTGAAAAGATTGCAGGGGGTTAGTAGCTGCATCCAGTGCTATTGAGGCTTCCCACTGAGAACTGCACTGCAAACTGGCAGCTGACCCAAAACACTGCAATTTTCAATGGTTCAAAACCTGCAAATGTGTCAGTGACTGGTCAAACAGGCTTCGATACCGATGATTTATTGCAATCTTTCACATTAGTGTACTACTGACTTGTATAAATCACTCCCAGGCTGAAAACAAGCCCTCTGCACAGCTTTGTAATGAATTCATGTGCTGAATCAGTCTTGCTAGCTTCTGAGAGATGTGGGAAGGTGATTTTGATCAGTCTCAACCAGACGATTTCTACGAGCCAGATTTGCTAATATGCACCAAGAAGAAGTAAATATGCTTTTCTAGGGCTCTTTGGGAGGACATAAGGTATAAAAAAAATATGAAGATCTCAACAAAATAGAAAAAGTCAGTGAAACAGATCTGCAACTACTATTCATGCTCATTAACAAAGGAAAATTAATGGCTGCTGGGCAGCTCATAAGGTTTGGTTAGTGGAGGCAAAAGTTTCCTTGGCAAGGGTTTCCGCAACTGAGGTACCAAAGACATGAAAACGTGTGTGAGCTTTTATAGATTTATCTTCTATGTATGGCAGAGTAAGGATGGTTACACTCAGAAACTGAAGAATATGAATATAATCCTAAAACCAGTCAACCATTTCTATACCTGAAATGCAAAGAAGAGAAACCTGTGGGCAAATGTACGTGAAATGTTACCTGCAACCACTGTGACTGGTCGTTGTGGCCAGAGGTCCAGGCATTAACTTTGCCTTGCTTGTCCAGCCGCGCTTTCCTGGGTTCCCAAGTGAACATGTCCATGTTGAGTGTACGGAAAACACTGGAAGCGCTAATTTGGTAGTCCTGTATATGTCCTGATTTCATCCCCAGGGGTTCAGAGCAACCTGGAACAGCAAAATAAGATTTGTGATACTAGCTACTTATCTCTGCAAGTGGTATAAGTTTTCGGTATGGAAAACTAGCAATTCTTGAAAAAGGCTTTAATCAAGACCATTGTTGGAGGAACTTCCAAAAAAAACAAACAAAAAATAGCTAATCCAAGGCACTTTATTTCAACACTACCTTGGGCGAATCAAAAACAAGACAGAGAATTCAACATATTTCATCCTGGCATAAATGTATGAAGGCAAACAAACAGAAAATATTACTTTTATCTCTTCTTAGCTTTATTTTTCTGTCCAGCAGCTTGCTATAATTTCCCCTATTCTGTTTTATTTTTTCACGCTTTTATGCCATGTCACATCAACCGTCTGTTTGCCTACTGAGGAAGCATTAACTTTTCTTTAAGCCACTGCTGAAGTACAGTGTTAACAAGCACTAAACTCTTCTATACTTTTGAATTGCTTGACATCTAACCAAAGATTTAGAAAGCCCCAGAACCCACTGGGGGAGTGGAAGACTACAGAAAGCCAACTGTGAAGGAGGGAGAATAAAAGGAGATAATTGCTTAGAAGAAATAGAGTTAATGGCTTATTTGCTTAAACCACACAGATATCCCATGTGATTGAGTTACTTTGATTGCAGCATGTTGGGTGTCCATGGTGGGGAAAAAAGTAGTAAGTGGCCCTATGCTCCTGTGCTTTGCTATTGTACACTGGGAAATGAGAAGGTTTTTGGACCTAGAAGAGGGAAGAAGCAAGCTGACAACAGGAGAGACACTCCGATAGCAGGACTATAACAACAGTGTTGGAAGCCAAGGAAGGCAGATGAGCTACATAGTTTTAATATTAAAAAAGATACGAAAACAAATGTCAAGCCAAGTGGCTGAGAGCCAGAGGGCTGCTAAGAGGTTATGAAAGGTGGATGTAGAGCTGGGTGGGGTAATGTTTGATTATTGAGGAAAAGCTAAAAGATGGAGATGAAAATGAGACGAGATGCGATAAGAAGCTGTTTTCTCATTTCCTTCCTGCCCCAGCTGTCAAAAACCAGCATACATGCAGCTGTCCCAAAGTTTTCACTTCACAAATTCAGGGATCCTTCTCAGTTTAGTAGCTGACATAACTCAGTTAAATTGCCCATAATATTTTGACATATTCTAACTAACTGAGTGAGGTGTGCTCAGGACCTAACATATCTGGTTTTGCGGAGAGTGCATCATCACTGTGAATGCACAAAACCTTGACTTCATGTATCATTGGGAAGACAGAGACTTTTCACCTGACACTCACATGCCATGCTGCAGAGCTGGTTCCTATCTGTCATTTGCTGAGTAACCTGCTGTGTTTCTTAAAGCACACAGCTAAGTCACGAAGACTTTCCTGCTGTGACCATGACCTACTCTGCTGGTGCCTCTTGGCAGACTAGGAGGACTGTGTGACCATTTAAAACACCTTCACAGTTTTCACTCTCTTTTTCACTTTAATTGAGCTAGGCATCAAAGATGGTTCCCCTTTTTATAAAAGTTAATTTCCTCCACAGTATCTTCATCAGATTTAAAGACGTGATTTTTTTTTTACTTTCTTTACTATAATTAGCAAACCCCTTTTGGTCAGATTCTACTTTCTGTTTATATCTATAGGTTTAATGCACTGGATTAAGTAAACTTATGTATTCAAATCAAGAAGGTGAGACCAGGCTCTTTGTGGGGAGTCTGACAGCGAGAGCATGTGTATTACTAGAGACAGATAATATGTTCTTTAATGTAGTAAATACTGCATTTAAAATTTGAAATACTTATGTTTCATATTAAATTGAAAAATAAACAAAAATCAGAGTTCATTTTTGCAAAATTAATGTCTCAGAACTGATTCTCAATGCACAAATGAAAATTGCACAGCCTTGTCTGTAGAAAGAACTACCTAGTTCAACAACAGAACAATTTTCCTGAGAGTACGAGGGAACACTTGATAGCACAAATGAGGGAGACTCATCTGTTGCTTTAGAAATGGACTTTGCTTATTATTCAATTCTGAAGTATCAATTCAGGATCACAAGGGCTGTCAGCAGGAATGCTTTATCTGAGGAACCTGCAGCAGGTTTCTGACACAAAACCATGGGTTGTCAAAACTGTTTTTCAGTGCTGGTTCAATCCAACAAAAACAATTCTATCTTTTCTGAGTATTATCATTGATTTATGAAACAACAGATGTCACCGCCTGTGTGTCTGTGCACGCGTGCATGCATTAATGGAATTTTACACTCGCCTTCCTTCTCCACAGCCCCAAAGGGAAAAGGAAGGCAGCTGTTAAAGGTAACAGGAGAAAGTGAGAAGAACAATGAGAAACAGAAGAGAGGAAAATGGTGGCAAAGCGATGTGTTAGTGCTGCGTCTCAGAGAGCAACAGCAGACCCAGTTGCTTTCCAGCTCCTACAGCACCCTGCTGCAATGACATAAAGTAATGACTACTTACTTTGATAGGCGAGCCGCTACCTATACAGCAAAGGATAGAAACATCAAACTAGCACAAAACTTTGTGTCTGTGGCTAGTCATCACTCACAAACATGTATCTATAATAACGCTTCTGACTCCACACAACATCGCCTCTTCACTGCACTGCATCTTCTTTAAATTTGCTTTGTAATGTCGCTGCAAAGGGATTCAATCTCCCTTTCCATTTTTACAACCTGTTAAAGTTAGTGAGAACTGATGTGGACATACAGCTATGGTCAGTGGAGCTTCTTAGGTCAAAATATTTGAGATACTTTGATATCACCATCTCTGATAAATGATATCTGGCACCTCTGCATGTTTTAACCTATCTAGATATAGGTTTTGCAGTTCCTTCTTATTTGGTCTAGCTCAATGAAACATGAACAGTGAAACAATGAGAATGAGAGTGGATTAGCATGGAAGAATCGACGTTGCCGTGGTTTAAGCTGTAAATATCACTTCTCTCTCTCTCCTCCCCCCCTCTGATGGGGGGGAGAATGGGGAGAAGAACCGAAAGAATGTAACTCCCACGGGTTGAGATAAGAACAGTCCAGTAACTGAGATATAATACAAATCACTACTGCTTCTACCAATAATAATAATGACAAGGCAAATACAAGGGAAGAGGATACAACCGCTCACTGCCTGATCGAGCCGAGAGAGAGAGAGACTTCCGGGTTCCTGCCCCCAGTATTTTACATCCTGGGCATGACGTGCTGTGGCATGGAATAGCTCTGTGGTCAGTTTGGGTCAGGTGTCCTGTTTCTGCTTCCTCCCGGACCCCCCTCCTCCCCAGCAGAGCATGAGACTCAGAAAGTCCTTGGTCAGACCAAAACATTACCAAGGAGCAACTGAAAACACTGGTGTTATCAGCATTGCTCCAGCTACCAAGAAGAAAAAATGACTGCTGCTGCTGAACCCAGGACAGACGTGAAGGCTATTCTTTGTTCACTGTTCTGAGAGCGTAATATTTTACTCTGCATCCTGTCCTACGCCCTTCACCTATCTCTCCTTTCAAGAGAACTCAAACCCTCAATAGAAATATTAAATATCCAAACCCACAAAAATATCTCCATGTAAAGGTCTACATGCATCTTGTCTGGGGCCAGGATTCATGCCATATTGGCAAAAGCAGCATATGTAAATTATTTGAGTGCAAAGGTGCTTTTGTTTTGGCTAATACTGTGTTATTTTTCTTCAATGAAAATCAAGAGATTTAGGTTTTTGTTTGTTTGGTTTTCTTTTGTTTTTTTTTTTTTTTTTCCTATTAATGAACATTGGATTTGTTTCCAGATTAGATAGTGCTGAGAAGGAACAAGGTAAGGGGAACTTTATATTAAATGCAGATGTTACTAAGTCCCTTGGTGTGTGAGCTTGTGTGAATAGTACCTAAAGGTACTGTTAGGATCGAGAAATAGTTACTTGCCAAAAAGAGGAAAATTACACACTCAGAAGATGTTGATTTTCATAGGGATGGTTAAGCCCTGGGGACCAGCATTCCTCTGCAAGACCTGATAAACTCGGAATACCATGGATTTGCTGAATTGGTGCACAGCCACCAATATATAGGAGAATCAACAATGTATGGCACAGACTTGCATGCAAAGAGGCAGAGCCTCCTCTGTGCAGATGTTTCTTTGTGTGAGTGAACTGCATGAGTGACTGTGTTGTCTGAACAGTTATGATTTTACAACAGCTTGATGTTACTAGTAATAGCAGCATAATGAATAAAGGCATTGTAATAAACAGTAGCTGTGATCTGCTGCTTCCTCCACATCAATGTTTCATGAGGGGAAGGGAGTTTACAACACAGATGTGCAAAACACAAATAAGGCAGGAACAAAAGCCTACGAAAATTAATGCCGAACTTACCAATGTCAAACTTCACAAACATTGATTACTGTTTTTCGTAATATCTGACCACGGGCCCTGGTAAGTAAAGCTATTCATAAGCCTAGAGCAGATTATATTGAACATCTTGCTGAAGTTTGTCCTAAGACAGAATTAGTTTTTTAATCATCTGGAGCTGTGAGGCAGTCTCCCTCCCTGCAATACTGACTTTTTTCCTTGCACCAGGACTTTCTAGAAAAGTCAGGCCTCTCAAAGTGTTTTTCTGTCTAAGTCAGATCACCCCAAATTACAGTGAATTAGTCTGTTATGTATAATTGTACTCTTATTAAATTGCTCTGCTGAGTCTTGGCTGCCTGCAGTCCTAAGAAATGATGACCTTGAAACTGTTAGGAGACCACTGAAATGAATTCACTTCAGTAGCTTTCACAGTTCTTTGAGCAAAACAATTCCTGGTCATTCTGGCAAGGACTTATTCTAAATTGTAGTACTAGAAATGAAAAACATAAAAAAAAATCTAATAGACTAAAGCAGCTAGACAGAGTTTTCCATTTACTCTCAAACCTATATATATTGGAAAAGGGCTACAGTGAGATTAATGCATTAACTTTTCATTTCTGAATCTGGTTTTGATGTCACTAGAGGACTGAAAATTATTTAACTCCAGCTGCTTTGATATATCATTCGTGAACTGGATGACTATTGTTTGTACAGTAAGCAGGCAGTCACATAAAAATCATTGTTAAACGAATTCAGTGGAGCACTCCCACTGGTAAAGGGCTGATCTCTTGAAAAAGATAAAAAATTTACATGCTCTGCTGAATTTGCAAAGGAACATGGCCCTTGCAGAGAGTGGCTAGAGGTCAGGCTTTACATTTACGAGCTATAACTTGTGCTACTACAAACCTTAAGAGGGTTTATATTGGTTCCATTTTTCATTTACTTTTTGCCATGAGATGCTTCCACTAGAAATCCACAAAACAAATCTAAACTGAAATCTTGACTAAAGCAGCATAGCAAAAAATACCTTACTGCACTCTGAATGGTCCTCAAGGGCAGTGGAAGAACCCTTGTCTCCCAAGGATGTCACACAGCATGTCGGCATGCTCACACCGCAGACAAAAGGAATTACATCAGCTTTGATGCCTGCTTATGCTGTGCCTCTGCTGTGCAGCACGGCACATGCAGCTTTGGCCCTCAGAAACTGTTTCCAGTGCTTAGTTTAGCCTGTGCTGAGTATAACTGCGAATTAGAGAATCTTCGTCTCTTAGTTCGTTTAGTATAGAACATCACAGGTCCTGACTGCTCTCTACAACTGAAAAGAGGATGAAGCCAGAAGGTGACTGGTCTCTTCTCCCAAGAACAAATGACAGGACAACAGGAAAAGGCCTCAAGCTGTGCCAGGGGAGGTTTAGACTGCAGATAAGGGACAATTTCTTCCCAAAGGGTGGTCAGGCTTTGAAACAGGCTGTAGAGGGCAGTGGTGAAGTCACCATCTCTGTAAGTACTCACGTACCACATAGATGAAGCCCTCAGTGACACAGGATAATGGTTGGATTTGATGATCTTAAAGGTCTTTTCCAATCCAGTTGATTCTGATTCTATAATAGCTGTTGATACTAAAACTGCTATAAATGTCCTTTTCCAGGTTGCCGGAAAAGTGGAGGCCAATGCATGCAGAAATATTACCTTAACTGCTGTTACTGCCCTGCTGCATGCATCTACTGCACTTACATCACTTAGGTAAGTGCTGCTGCTTAAATAATTCGCAGAAGACAAGATAACAAACTGGATAAGTTGATAGATACACAACTTCATTTCACCAAGAATACCAGGTTGCTCCAAGCCCCATCCAACCTGGCCGTGAGCACTGCTGGGGTGGGGCAGCCACAGCTTCTCTGGGCAACCTGTGCCAGGGCCTCACCACCCTCACAGGGAACGACTTCTGCCTAAGAGCTCACCTCAATGTCCCCTCTGTCAGGTCAAAGCCATTCCCCCTTGTCCTGTACCTAGGGGCCCTTGCCCACAGCCCCTCTCCATCTTTCCTGTAGCTCCTTTAGGCACTGGGAGTTGTCCTAAGGTGTCCCCAGAGCCTTCTCTTCTCAAGGTTAAACAAGCCTATCTCTCTCAGCCTGTCTCCCCATGGCAGGGGTTGGAACTGGATGATCTTTAAGGTCCCTTCCAACCCAAACTATTCTGAGATTCCATGATTCTGTGAATAAAATGCACATGGTTTAGACCTCAGTGCTGCTGGTGGTTGACTTCTGAGGAGCAGCAGTTGCAGAACACCCACCTGACAGTTCACAGCCCAGAAGTTCCATTCTCAATGTGCAGTGCCTTCTGCACACCTGAGGATACAGCCGTATGTACTGTGACTTGATAGGAGGGGTGAAGGAGTTGGCATATGGGGTGTTGTTGTCCACATTGCCACGGAATACCTATGATAAAACAATAAATATACATAAAACTGGAGGTTCAGATAATTTCTGAATCTCAGAAATACCAGCATTGTTCTTCTGCACATTCCCCTGCAAGTTTTTTCCCAAACAGATGCAGCTTTATCATTTCTAGTGCCCAACATGCAAGTGCATAAGCAATACATGTTAACATCGGTTTGCACCAGCACACATTTGCCACGTGCTCTAAAACGGGACCTCTATCTTGTCACCCCTAGAAACTGAAGCTACTAATGCAACTAAATTATGTCTTCTTTTCTAATTAGTGTATTAAATAATCCCAATTCAATTTAGCCTGTAATTATTTGCGCTGATTGACATTTATTTTTTTTTCCCTCTGCTTCAAGAGCCTGATCCAACTCCCACTGAAGCACATTGCAACCCTCCCACTGATTGCATGGGGAGCTGAATGAAACCTATAAGCATTCTTGTATTCACTCCTCACTAACCAGATATGCCTGTAATTTTGTTTTCTTCTCTCATTAAATACTGTTTCATACAGCATTTTAATTTTCTAATAGAGTTATTATGTTTAATGCTGCAAAGTGTCTTAGCTCTATCCTAAGTTACACAGTAAAGGAATTTTTCCTGCTTTGTATGCACAACTCCATAAAAAAATAAGTGGCAACTACAAACTGCAAGTACATGCTTCCCACTGAATAACATTGTTCATGCTGTGCAGAAATTAGCACTGATGAATGAGTTCTGTGCTTCTAAGGGTTAACACAAATATTCCAATGTAATAAATTGAAAACGGTAGAATGAATAATTGCTGGCAAACTAATTAAAATGTAAATCAGTTAAACGTAATAAACAGGATTATTCTAGCCTTGGGACATAGTATTTATACAACCATCAATTAAAGTATAAGAAATTCTTAGCGAACAGAATGCATGTATTTAATGATATATTTTTTTTTTTCAGACAAAAATAA
The DNA here is from genome assembly GCA_017639245.1 of Myiopsitta monachus. Lineage (NCBI taxonomy): Eukaryota > Metazoa > Chordata > Aves > Psittaciformes > Psittacidae > Myiopsitta > Myiopsitta monachus. The sequence continues at coordinate 75,065,715 of CM029941.1, forward strand.
TAACAAGGCAACCTATATCACAATTATACAGTTATGCTCATCTTTCAGAGACACCTCTGAAGGTAACTAAAACACAGGACATTTTCCCATAAAAATGCGTTAATCTTACCATATCTTCATTTGTGCCTTTCACTCTGTACATTGCCCACGACTTCCCATCATTACTGTATGCAATTTTGTAAGATTTTACATATTCTGGACTTCCAATCCTCTTGGCACCTTGAGTTATAACTCCAGTGACTCGCATCTTCTTCTGTAGGTTTATCTGAAATAACAGTACAATGTTATCACTAACCACTTGAGGGACAAAATTCTGATTCTTGATTCCTTTGGTTCCTTTATTTATTTAACAGAAAGAAAAAAAATGTAGCTGTAGCACACAAATTACTATATTTTCACTTGCAATAATTCTTTTTATCTTTCTTTCATTTCATGCACCTATGCACATAAATAAATGAAAAAAAATCCCTGAACCAAAAGCCTTGTACTATGCTTATGTCTCCATGTGTATGTGTACACACACACACACACACACACACATCTATATTACTGAGTCTGGTGAGACCTCACTTGGAGTATTGTGTGCAGTTCTGGTGTCCTCAACATAAAAAGGACATGGAACTGTTGGAACAAGTGCAGAGGAAGGCCACGAGGATGATCAGGGGACTGGAGCACCTCCCGTATAAAGACAGGATGAGAAAGTTGGGGCTGTTGAGCCTGGAGAAGAGAAGGCTGCGTGGAGACCTCCTAGCAGCCTTCCAGTATCTGAAGGGCGCCTACAGGGATGCTGGGGAGGGACTCTTCATGAGGGACTGTAGTGAGAGGACAAGGGGTAATGGGTTCAAACTTCAACAGGGGAAGTTTAGATTGGTTATGAGGAAGAAATTCTTTACTGTGAGGGTGGTGAGGCACTGGAATGTGTTGCCCAGGGAAGTTGTGAATGCTCCATTGCTGGTGGTGTTCAAGGCCAGGCTGGATAAAACCTTGGATGACAAGGTTTAGTGTGAGGTGTCCCTGCCCATGGCAGGGGGGTTGGAACTAGATGATCTTAAGGTCCTTTCCAACCCTAACTATTCTATGATTCTATGATATATAGAATATAACTGGTGTATTACTGGGATATAGCATATTATTGGTATATAGAATTATTGCTATATGTTTCCTTCCTAAAAAGGAAATGCAACAGTGTGATGACAATATAAATAATGCATTGAAATACATTAGCACTTGCCTCCTTCAAATGAATCTTTCCTCTGCTCTCCAGTTAATGGCTCTGAACCACTGCAATCCCCAGTATTCAGGACAGCGGCCCCAGTACAGGAATATGGGGAGTAAGAAACATATCAGGTCTCTGCTCTCTAAATACTTAAATTGCTTTATTCTTTATCACGTAGTCTCAAGATTTTCTCTCACTTGGTAATGTAATCTAGCCTCTATTAAGGATGCAAGATGATCAAACTTCAGTGTTTCAATCTCTTCCTGTGTACAGATGGGAAAGTGGAAGAAAGAATTTTACAGTTCTTTTGAGGGAGTCTAGCTGTTTCTCTGCTACTTATCTGAAATATCTGGGCTTATGATATTTTTCCTCTGGAGGCAAAAGAAATTTCAGTATAGTTTTACCACAGTTCTCCCTGTAAGAAACTCATACACTCATACATCTTTAACATGACAATAGGTATTTTAGAGTTTTGGATCCATTAAAAGAGGACAAGTTGCCTATAAAACCTCAGATTTTTTACATGATCTTTCTCAAATATTCCAGGAAAAGTCAAAAAAATTTGCAACTACAATGGCAAAAATGGACTCACATCAGGAATTTACATAGGTACATACTAGAAGAAATTCAGGCCTTTTCACAGTCTTGGGCAACCTTCTTTACCCCATCCCAGAGAAAAAAAAAAATTAGATATTATATTTGTAAGATAAGAGCTCCAGAGACTACCATCAGTCCCCTAACTACATTTAAAAGTGTAGTTAACATAGACTAAGTAGTTAGACATGAAGGTTTCTAGAAGTCTCTTATGCAGGTTCCACTCTCTAAAAAGTATTTAAGAATATTAATAAACAGGCAAGTAAAACAATTTTCCTATACTTAAAAAACAGCTAATAAAGAAGTGAACACCATCTCTGAAACAAATTAGAATGCACACCCAAACAGAAACCAGCCATTGATTATTTGCCTTTTGCACATACTGACTAGTTATATCCTCATGTTTCACTGCTCGGGAAAAAGAAGGTATAATGCAACACCAGATAAATTTTCTTGGATCCAGTTATGTATGCACCTAATATTCTTCCAGTTTCATTCCCAATTTTTCTTTTTTTTCAGATAGTAACCTTAGCAAGCTTTTTTGGATCAGAGTTTACATGGGTGTTTTTATGTTTTTGTTTTGTTGTTTTCTAAATGTTTTTATGTGTGGTTTTTTTTTTTTTTTTTTTTATTTACTCAGAAAGAGTGGTTTCTAATGAGACTATTGGCTTTAAGCTCTGGACATTATATTCTCACACTGGGTCCTTCCCATGTCCAGGCCTCTATCTCTAACACACAACAAATCAACCACTGCACTTCAACAAGTAAAAGAATGATAAAAGACCCACCCAAAATTAATCTCTCAAAGAGAGTAAAATACTTAATACACATACTGTTTAACCAGTGTTCTGTGAGTTTCAGGAGGTAAAAACCCTGCCTTTTTCCTGCTGTGTACCAGCCTGTTCTATAAGCTTATCTGGACATCTGTACAATTCTATTTACTTCTCTGTTTTAATAGAATATTTCCTTTCAGAGGTTTTCCTGAATCATATCTGTACTCTGAGTTACAAACTGAGCTTTGGCTTTAAGCACTTCCGAGCCTGATGCAACACATAAAATAGAAGAGGACAATGTGTTCTGCAATTAGGTATACATACTCTGTCAATGTTTCCAGGCAAATCCCGATGAAGGGGGGAAAAACCCCCCGCACTTCTCAAATACCTGCAGCATGCTTATGTACAAAATATGGCTAGCCTAGCACCTTTCAGTGCATCTGGAAATAACTGGCACTTTATGTCTGAGTTCTTTAATGTGGTTCAAAATTTTCAAGTCAGAGCTTACAAATCTCAAAATATTACAACTGCAATGACTATAACGAAGCAGGTGCTGAAATCTTCTTTCTTAATGTACTTCATTCAGTAGGAAGCAATGTTCCCCATGTGAAATGTGAACTAGCTCTGCTAGCACTAAAAGTATTTTCAAAGGTATTTTTCTGCAGCAATTGTAAAGAGAAACAGCTATGGAAGCTCTTCTTTGTGGATTCGGACATAGGACATAATGTTCAGAATAAATTCTAATTATATTGGTGACTGTGTTTTAAAACAAACAAAGAAAAGGCACGAGGATCAGAACACGAGATTAACACATCTTTTAAATGAAGGTGAAAGCTCATTCAGTTATAAAGAACCCCTTACCATTACCTAGAATAACTGGGAAAAACCAAGGACAATAGAAGATCAATAGTATATTGAGGGATTTACCTCTGTAATTTAAATACTAATGCATAAATGGTTAGAAGAGTGGTGCTGCAGTCAGGGGTTTGGGTACCTTGAACACGGGACACAATTTAGTAGGCCACGTCTACTGGGGGCTGGTGGAGCTGGTCTGACAAAGAAAGGGAAGAGTGGATTTGGGAGGAGGCTTGCCAGACTGGTCAAGGGTGCTTGAAACTAGATGTGTTGGGGGAGGAGGGCATCATTCCATCCCAACACACCCAATCACTGGCCAACACCTATAGGAAATGTTCAGAGCAATGTAGAGATATTCCAGCTGCTCCAGCCAATGAGCCGGCTTCAACTGAAGCTCAGCTCAGATCGCTCTGCACAAACGCCCGTAGCATGGGGAACAAACAAGAGGAATTAGGGATGTGTGCATGTCTACGGGGGTATGATATCATAGGCATTACAGAAACATAGTGGGATGGCTCCTATGACTGGAGGGCTGGAATGGAAGGTTACAGGCTCTTTAGGAAAGACAGGCCCAGCAGACAGGGAGGAGGAGTTGCTATTTCTGTTAGGGATAGGCTGGAGAGTATGGAACTCTGTCTGGGGACAGCTGAGCAGTCAATAGAGAGTTTGTGGGTCAGGGTTAAAGGGAGAACAGCGATGGGAGACATTATTGTGGGGATCTGTTACAGACCGTCTGACCAAGAGGACTCGGTGGGTGAAGCGCTCTAACAGTGAGAAGAGCATGCAGCAAGCTCACTGCCCTAGACTTCAAGAGAGCAGACTCTGGCCTCTTCAGGAACCTGCTCAGTAAGGTTCCATGGGATATAGCCCTAGAGGGTAGGGGGGCCCAAGACTGTTGGTTGATATTCAAGGATCACCTGCTGCAAGCTCAGGAGTGATACACCCCTACTAGAAGAAAGTGCTGCAGGAGGGCCAGGAGACCTCCTTGCATGGATAAGGAGCTGCTGAGGAAAATTTGAAGGAAAAAAGAGGCTTATAAAAGGTGGAAGCAAGGACAGGCAGCCTCGGAAGAATACAGGGATCTTGTTGGGGAAGCTAGGGACCAGGTTAGGAAAGATAAGGCCCACTCAGAATTAAACTTGGCTAGGGATGTTAAGGATAACAGGAAGGGATTCTATAGGTACACTGCAAATAAAAGATAGACCAGGGACAACGTGGGCCCTCTCCAGAAACTATCGGGAGAACTGGCTACCCCGGATTTGGAGAAGGTTGAGGTTCTTAATGACTTCTTTCCCTCAGTCTTCACCAGAAAATGCTCTGACCACATCACCCAAGTCTTGGAAGGCAGACGCAGGGACAGTGAGAACGAAGACCAGGGGCCCACTGCAGGAGAGGACCTGGTTCGATATCATCTTAAGGTCCTGAATGTACACAAATCCATGGGACTGGATGAAATTCATCCGCGGGTCCTGAAGGAGCTGGCAAATGAAGTTGCTAAGCCACTGTCCATCATATTTGAAAAATCATGGCAGTCAGGTGAAGTTCCTGATGACTGGAAAAAGGGGAATATAACCCCCATTTTCAAGAAGGGGAAATAGATGAGCCAGGGAACTACAGACCTGTCAGCCTCACCTCTGTGCCTGGCAAAATCTTGGAACAAATTCTCCTGAAAGCCATGCTGAGGCACATGAAAAACAACAAGATGGTTAGTGACAGCCAGCATTCCTTCACTAAGGGGAAATCCTCACTGACCAATTCGGCGGCCTTCTATGATGGGGAACTGATGGGCAGGGATAGAGCAGTTGATGTCATCTACCTGGACTTGTGCAAAGCATTTGACACTGTCTCACATGACATCCTTGTCTCTAAGTTGGGGAGACATCAATTTGATAGGTGGACCAATCAGTGGATAAAGAACTGGTTGGATGGCCACACGCAAAGAGTTGTGCTCAATGGCTCAGTGTCCAGTTGGAGACCAGTAACGAGTGGTGGCCCCCAGGGATCGGTGTTGGGACCTGCCTTGTTCAACATCTTTGTCGGTGACATGGACAGTGGGAGTGAATGCACCCTCAGCAAGTTTGCCAATGACACCAAGCTGTGTGGTTTGGTTGATACACTGGAGGGAAGGGATGCCATCCAGAGGGACCTTGACATGCTTGTGAGGTGGGCTGATGCCAACCTGATGAAGTTTAACCATGCCAAGTGCAAGGTCCTACACCTGGGTTGGAGCAATCCCAGGCACAGCCACGGGTTGGTCAGAGAAGAGATTCAGAGCAGACCTTGCTGAGAAGGACTTGGGGGTGTTGGTCGACGAGAAAATGAACATGAGCCGGCTTCAGTGTGCGCTTGCAGCCCAGAAAGACAACCGTACCCTGGGCTGCATCAAAAGGAGCATAACCAGCAGGTTGAAGGAGGTGATCCTGCCCCTCTACTCTGCTCTCATGAGATCTCACTTGGAATATTGTGTACAGTTCTGCTGTCCTCAACATAAAAAGGACATGGAACTGTTGGAACAAGTCCAGAGGAAGGCCACGAGGTGATCAGGGGACTGGAGCACCTCCCATATGAAGATAGGATGAAAAAGTTGGGGCTGTTGAGCCTGGAGAAGAGAAGGCTGCGTGGAGACCTCCTAGCAGCCTTCCAGTATCTGAAGGGCACCTATAGGGATGCTGGGGAGGGACTCTTCATGAGGGACTGCAGTGAGAGGACAAGGAGTAATGGGTTCAAACTTCAACAGGGGAAGTTTAGATTGGATATGAGGAAGAAATTCTTTACTGTGAGGGTGGTGAGGCACTGGAATGTGTTGCCCAGGGAAGTTGTGAATGCTCCATCGCTGGCTGTGTTCAAGGTCGGGTTGAACATAGCCTCATGTGGCATGGTTTAGTGTGAGGTGTCCCTGCCCATGGCAGGGGGGTTGGAACTAGATGATCTTAAGGTCCTTTCCAACCCTAACTATTCTGATTCTATGATAAAGTACGTGTAAGAAAGAGAGACTTGCATATAAATTTGAGAGAATTACTTACAGGAAAAAAAAAAAAAAAGTAATAACAAACCAATCAGTTCTACCAGCCTTATTTAAATTTGGGATTATTATGAGAGTAACAGATTCAGTACTGATGTTTAGTCCCTGCCCACAGAGCTGCAGTCAGCTACCAGCTCAGAGATGGCTCCTGAGTCCAGCAGCTTCCACAAGACTTTATTCACCCAACATCCATCAGGGATTTGGCTGTGAAACAGATCCAAAGATGCCTTTGTTGTACACCCTCATGGCACAAAGCTTTTTATGAAACTTAGGTAAGGAGCCGTTTAACACCTACCAGTAATGGAATCTGCCTCAAAGAGATTTTGCATTTCAATAAGGAAGTTTTCTGGAGTGATAAAAGTATGTACACTGGAGCACTCAGGTAAAACTGCATGTAATGGACAGCCAGTAGTCTGGCATCAATTCTTCTAAATGTGATTTCTACAAGAAATAGATTATGTCTACAAAATACACAGTGGATGATGAAAGGTCACCATGCTGATAGGCCAGGTTGGACAGGGCTTGGAGCAACTTGGTGCGGCAGAAAGTGTCCCTGCCCATGGCAGGGTATTGGAACTGGTTGAGCTTTAAGGTCCCTTTCCACCCAAACCAGTCTGTGCTTCTATGATGCTATGATAGTGTGAACAGCTCAGTTACAGCACAGGCATGGCAGTCAACTCAAGTTCATAGACAGTGCCAGGGGATGAGGTACAATATCTCAGAGCCAGTGCTGTCTACACTCTTGAAATCTGAATTCATTTACCACCAGTCACTTGGTGCCTTCTAGACTATATCATATAGCCAAAGCCACCTAAAAAGTAAATCACTTGAGGTATACTTCCTCTAGCATGTTGTATGTCCAAGAACTACGGAATAAAATCAACCCTGTCAGTTTAAAAAGTTACCAGCAGTCCTTGAAATTTATTTCAACCTTGTTCCTTTCAACCACCACAATCATCCTGACTCCTTAATTAGATCACTTCTATCATCACAAGTAAGGTCATGTCCTCTTTCAAAATGAGGGGAAGAAGTAACCAGCATGCCATGTTTACTGCTTTCAGCACTGATTCTGTATGAATTATCATCTATTAAACAATTGTCACTGGTATGCTAATGTTCTTCACTGCAATGACTCGCACATATCTGTTTTATGATGCTAAATCATTCAGTTGCCTACACTGACAAAGATGCAGACAGTCAAGATTTTACTGGAAATTGAAAAAATCCATATCAGAAAAAAAAAAAAAAAGGAAGAAAACGGAGTATTTTCCCAAGAGAAAATGGCAATATGAACAAGGTAATTTTATGAGTTCCTATATACTGTACAGTGCATCATTTTCCAAGACAATTCAGAAGTAGTCCAGAACCATATGCATGGTGTTTTTGCAGCTGCACTTTTAGGTGTGAGTACATGTAGGACCGTAACACTGGAGGGAACTGCTTCAAACTTGTTTTCCATATGCAGTCCAAAGGGTTCAACAAAACAAACTTACCAGCATGATTAACAGCTGCTAGAACTCCAGAAAAAGACTAAATGCACAATCAGAATAGGTCAAAGTAACAGAACAGCAGAACTAGGAACAGCACCGGTGCAAGAAGTTCATATTCCTCTTGTTTGTGATCAAATATTAGTTTATTCATTATGTAGAAGCTATGTACTTGACAAAACAGATAAAATAATCAGATGCATCTGTCTCATCTACATTATCACATTCAGGAGAGGAGAAGACAGATCAGAAGATGGAGTGACTTTAGGAAGTCACCATATATAATGATCCTGCCCAGAATACACAACCATATTCCTATTATTTGTTATTGCACTATTAGCAATAACACCACTAACATTTCATACATAACAGATTTGTCTGAAACATACCTTAAGAGCAAGCTTCCAGGAAGCGCTCAGATTAAAGCCTTTACAGAACACTGGGTCCTGGAGACTGTAAATGTAGTTTTAAGTGAGCCTTCATTCATAAACAGAAATGTAATTTTTGGAGAACTATGGTGTTTACCTGTTTCAGTTATGAGATACAATAGCATTGTTAGAAATTATTTTCCATATATTCTAGCATGAAGTAGATATATATTTTTACTAATAGTCACTATTACTCATATAAAAATTGGGTTGAATAAGGGATCAAAGTTATATTGACATTCAAAAATTTATTACAGCAACCCTTCCCTGCTGATTTTATAAGGTTTTGAAGGACTGAAATTTAAATTGTTTTATCCTTTTTTACGTCATAGTTCTAATAAATCAAGATAGAATGCACCCAGAGAAACATTTTATGATTAGAAATAGGCACATTTGCCAATGGAAATGTTTATAATAAACATAGGAAAAGAGTAACCTGACACAGTTCCTTCAATACTGGGACATTTAAAGAATCTGAAAACGCCCTCTCATGTTTCCTTTTCTATCTTCAAGCCCCAGAGGCCCTGAACGTGTCTGAACACTGCTGTTTCACCCTGATATCACATCAAGAGCAGCACAAGATTCTGCATTGATTAGGTGTAGGAAAGTCAGAGCAGGTCAATTACTACTATCTTCCTTGTTGCGAGGTGCTCATATATCTAGCCTGTCAGTGTCTTCCTGTTACTTTCCTAATCAGCACTGTCAGCAAAACTTCTCCAGATTTAGTTGAGGACATTACTGCAGTCAGGACAGTAGCAGTGACGTGTTTTAACTAGCATTCAGATTAGGTAATTCAGTGATTTATCCATGGTAGCATTCCAGCTCTTGCTGCCATTCTGGAAGGGGGTTTATTACAGGAAGAAAAGCCAATATGTTTTATCTTATAATTGCAATAGTCTAGGAGAGCTAACATGGTCATTTGCTACATGTCACTTTACAAATAATTATTTCTGATGAGATTGTGGCATTATAACTTGCAGACAAGATAATTAAATATTCAGTAATTTCTGATTCCAAGCCTTTTTTTCCTTTTTCACCTGCATGAATGCAGATCCATCAAAATCTTTTCACAACTTTGCTATTAAATCCTCTGCAAACATCCTCCCAATACTGTCATTTCCAGAGTGCCTTGCCAGTCTATCATACCTCATGGAAACAACAAATACCTCTCAGGTCTTGCTTGTACTTAACATCTGAGCCCCAGCCAACCATTTAAAAGCCACTTATCACCTTTGTGTCTTCAAGAAGAATATTTATATGCTTCAAGTTAGTCATGCCTTTCTCTGAAAACATCAGCATATAGGTTAAACACTGCTTGCATTGAAAACATAAATGTGGGTACTGTTTGGTCCACGCAATGCTAATATGGAGGAGCATATGTTATGAAGAGTACAAAAAAAGTGCTCTCTTCGTTTGGCTTTTGTTGAGAACTTTCAATGTACGCCTCAGAGAATTTACATAATCAGACAAACTAAAAACTTGCTTAGTCTGTTTCTTCTTATTTTTAAGTCATTATTTTAGTCCCAAAAGTAGTTGCTATGATTGCCATTAACTGGATGATACGAATTATTCAAATACTGGCATGTTTAGCCTGTCATCTCAAGAAGAGGCCCTTAATCAATCTCACATTTTTAGGTTTGTATCCCTGTAAACTTTTAACTAATTTACAAAGTATTGATTAAATGGGCATTATCTACCTGCGATTTAAGCTTAGCCAAGGAATGCCGCAGTTGTTCATGGCTATTATTAATTCCTTCATAGACTTTGAACTTGTGAACACTCTTCCTGTCTTAAGCATGTAAATGTTTCCTAGAAATAACTTCAGCAAAATATCTAGAATATTTAAGTATCCACGTGTAAAGAAAAATGTCAGAGAAAATATCTGTATGTATTTCCATATATAAAATAGCTATGATCAATAGCTTGTAGACACTAGAGAACAGGATGTTAGACTTAAGCCACAAAAACAAACATGCATTTTTCTTTTAATCCTATGTGAAGATCCTCTTCTTTAGGGAAAAGAAGTAAATTCAAAAGGTACAATATTAAAATCATCATGAAAATACACCCAGAGAAAATTTTTAATGTGACCATTGCAAATATCAGAGGTACTTCCTATTGCACCCTTTCCATTTGTTTTTAAAGCACTCTGATAAAACTGTGATGATGAATATGACAGCCCACAAGCCCAACAAGAACAACGTGGTAGAATTCCCATTCTGACTTCAGCAGTCTTTATCTAGGTCCTAGGCATCTTCTCAGACCAAGAAATGTCAAGGAAGAAGGGGATGCGATAGAAAATTACAAATCTGTTGCCCTGATGAAGAAATTATCTTCATTATTTTTAAATATCAAAGCTGAACCTGTAATTAAACCCATCCATTGAAAAATGGGAGCGAAAGTAAAATCTGGAATAGTATGGAACATGCAGAAGATCAGACTTCCCTGGCACTGTGAAATCCCTACTGGGGTTTTTGCAATCATTGCACATTCTCAGCTTATTTTAACACACGGGGAAGCTAAACCTAATGAGTTGCTCCACCAGAACAAACCCACTAAGTGAAAACAGTGCTAACAAATAGTAACAATCCATGCTGACAGCACTCCTTAACCACAGTTCACTACCCTGTCTTTTTATGCAGCTGATCTACAGAAACTGTAGTTATTACTGCTGTAAAGGAAGAGGAATATTCTAACTGAAGTGTGGTTCTACAACACATGGTTGTCACGGGCTCTGCAATGGGCAGACTTCCTTTCCTATGTAATCCTGGCTACATCAGCCCTGGAAGATGCTGCATATCTCACTATCAAACAAGGTCTGGATCTTTTGCAAAGAGTACATAAGGAACAAGTGACACAGCAGATCTGTGCTTGCAGACTCCTGGTGAGTAACTACTCTTCATGCTATCACAGCCAGTAACTCACAAAGCAGTATTCCAATTGTCGTAACACTGATAATAAAATACAAATCTTTACTCTCTTTCTTCCTTGGTCAAGACACTCCTAGTCGTCATATACCTATTTAAAACTTTCTTTTCCAGTGAGCCTGGCACCCATAGATGGCTTTACACTGACCATACCACTCTGTTGCTTTTCCCATGTATCTGCAAATACATTGACTAGTTAGTGCAGAGTCTTTTTAGTTGTCAGTTTACAAAGGACCCAAGGCACACTGAAGTTCCAGCTGTAACTAGGACTTCTGACAGGTGATGCTGCTCATACTTCAGGCAACTGTTAGACCTTCCACATTGTTACAAACTTTGTTGAAGAAAGACAAACCAAGAAAACAGGGGTATTTGAAAACAATCCTTCCCACATATTGTCATCTTTAAGAATAATCTGTTAGTCACTATGAGACTGGTTGTTCAGGGAGAGAGGCAAAGGTTTTAGATGGACAAGAGTGGAATAAAGAGGTAGCTTAGTAAGCATATGGGGGACAGATGGCTTTGTGACTGCTGAAAAGACTGTGCTATTCAAATGGTTTCTTTACTCTCAGTTGCTATGACAGAAAAAAAAAAAAGAGCTGGCTTAAATGATTAATCTCTCCTGAACCTTAAGAAATTACCTGAATGTCGGTTGAACTGTGTAGGAAAATAGGGGAAATTAGAGACCACTTCTCTCCAACCCTCAAGGTTATATTGTAACACTGAGGAAATCTTAGGGTAAAATGCAGCTGTTACTCTCAGGATGATGGGATGTGGTTGGCACACATGGAATCTACCCAGTGACAGCTCTCCAGGCAATCCTGCAACATGCTAAGCATGTTGGCACATGCTAAGAAAAACTGACTGGAGGGTGGAACAGAGCAAAGGCCCCATGGCCGGACTCTGTTGCATTGACTTGCAGGAGCAGGAACCTGAAGGCACCATGCCCTCATAAACCACACAGCAGCTGCCAAACAAGGAAACTAGATTTGTATTTGCAAAGGCAAAGTGAGACGATTTTACACACATCAGCAACAAAGTGTGTATGACTACAGTCACTCCAGCTCCATAGGCACAGAGTTAAAAGTTGAAACCTATGTTACTACAAAAAGTCTGGACAGATACAAGCGCCTCCTACAATGTCAGCATGACAACACTGTGCACTTTCAGTGACAATGATGTAACCTTGTGAAAATTAACTGACCGCTCCATACATGGTGGGAGGGTAACAAGGAGTTACTAACCTGAATTATATTCTATAAATATGTGAAATAAGGAAAGGGAAAGTGGTGAAGACTCCACCATAACTTCTGGGATCAGTCCATGGGCTGAACCTGTCTTCTCCCCCATAGGGACACCCATTGGGGAAGAACTTTATCTTATGCATACTAAATAACTAACTCACGCCAGTTGTTACTGGTGATGGAATCAGCCATCTCCCTCAGGACTCTCAGATAGATCTCATCAGATAACACAGACCTATGTATGTTCAGGTTCCTCAAATGGTCACAAGCGTGATCTTTACTTACAGTAGGAGGGCCTTTGCTCCTCCAGTTCCTGCTTTGCAGCTCACCCACTTGAGAGGTATGGAGAGAGACCCTGCCAGTGAAGACTGAGCCAAAAAAGTCTTCAAGTGCCTCAATCTTCTCGTCTGTTGTTACCAGTTTATCAGTCTTGCACCTTGGGTGGGGGGAGCACACTTACTTTGGTCCTCCTCTGACATACCTGTAGAAGCCCTTCTTGTTATTCTTTACATCCCTTTTCAGGTTCAGCTCCAGCTCCACGTTGGCCTTCCTGACCCCATCCCTGCACAACTGGGCTGCGTCCTTACACTCTTCCCAGTATATACCTGCCCCTGCTTCCACTGCCTGTACATTTCCTTCTTGCCTTTTAGTTTGACCAGAAGGTCTCGATTTCTTACACCTGGGGACTGAAAGCTCTGTAGAAAGCGTCCTTATAGAACTGCCAGCTGTTTTGCTCCCTTGTCCATGACGGAGGGCTCCCAGGGGGCCCTACTAACTCCTGAAAGAGCTGAAAGCTGGCATTCCTAAAATTCAGGGTCCTGACTGTACTCTTTGATGGTCTCACCCTTCTCAAGACTGCAAACTCCACAGCTGCATGATCACTGCATCCCAGGCTGCCTCTAATCTTGATACCACAATCAGTATATTTCTCATTATCTCTTCTAATTAAGACCCAATAACCGAAGTTGATAAATAAACACAAGAAGTCACTTTTCAGTGAGACAGTCATTTCAACTATGTTTGCACTTTTATTCCTACAGAAAAATGACAGGCAATAAATAAGACTTAAAACGTTAAATATTGCTTGGTTTAGCAATACACACAGAAAAACCCTAAAAATCTGAAAATTCTCATTGAAAGATTCAAGACTTGAACAATGTCTCTATTTTAACCACTCACAGAATGAGAAGGTTGTAAGAGTGCTAGGTAAAATACACTCCCATTTTTCAGTCCAAAGAATTGATGCTCCACTGAAATTAAAAGGCTTTTGAGATGACAAGGCACAGATCACCATTTCTGGGAGGGGTCAAGGACTACGAATTTACTTTAGCCCTTGCTTTCTGCTGCAGCATCATGGTACTGGTGACTTCCCATACTTTCAACATGTTCAAAACAGTAACTTTTCCCACCAGCTGTAAAATCACAGAGAAATACAGAGGTGCAGCCAGGGACACATGCTTGCTTCCCCACAACTACAGCTGTACTCTCTTCTTACCCTGCAGATTGCTCTGCATTTCTCTGACCTACCTACACATGTACGAACTCATCATATACATAACTGCTCTGGGGCCATCAGCACAGAGGTAAAGGTATATATATGCCTCTGTACCATACGAAAAAGCCCACTTAATTTATTAGGCTGCAATGAAGTAAACTTGAAATAGCTTTTTTCTAAAAGTCAAGCCTAGCAGAAGAGTCAACTGTAAGTGAGGCCTGTTTGTTTTACTGGTTTTGAAAGGGAGCGTTTGGAACACACAATACAATTTGTTTGACAATCACACCTCAGCACAGTATCATTTATCCTAGAATCACAGACTGGTTTGTGTTGGAAGGCACCTTAAAGCTCATCCTGCTCCAATCCCTGTCACAGGCAGGGACACTGGACCAGGTTGCTCCAAGCCCTATCCAGTCTGGCCTTGAACACTGCCAGGGATGGGGCAGCCACAGCTTCTCTGGGCAACCTGCGTCAGGGCTGCATCACCCTCACAGGGAACAACTTCTGCCTAAGAGCTCATCTCAGTCTCCCCTCTGTCAGGTTAAAGACATTCCCCTTGTCCTGTCCCTACAGGCCCTTGTCCATAGCCCCCCTCCATCTTTCTTGTAGCCCCTTTAGGCACTGAGAGCTGCTCTAAGGTCTCCCTGGAGCCTTCCCTTCTCCAGGCAGAACAAGCACAGCTTCTCTCAGCTGCAATTTCCATAGAAGAACTATGATGAACACACACCACTCCACTGCAGTATGTGAGACACCACAGGTGCTGGGGCATCTGCGCATGCAACTTACTACTGACATGTGAAACCAGGCAGGCACAGATTTACTTACTACTGTCACTACCTGCTGGTTCAATTACTTTTAATATCAGGATGGCAAATGTGAAAAAAAAAAACATTAATTCAAAATAGATGGTGTTACAAAGGCACGAAACTGTGTTCAAAAGTACTCTTACTTCAGTTATTCAGTCATTACATGAAATAATGAATTAAGGCTGGCAGACAACCTGACAGAGTGTGTTATGGGTAGCGTTCATAACATCGTCAAGTTTCAGTTGCCATGGGGATGTTAACTCTGAACGGACTGCTTTTGTGTATCCAAAACCTCAATCAGAACTTGTGTGATAGACATCTGTGTGGGGGTGTTTGGGTGTACAAAGAATGAACCTAGGATATAGAAGATGATATCAGATAGATACCTAGATATGGGACATGAGGGACTTATCCAGATGATTACATTGAGAAATAGGCTCCCAGTCCTTTTGTTTTCTTGTCCATTTTCAGTGCATAAATTATGTTTTTACCCTGTAAAGTAAATTCATAGGTGCTGAGAGAGATCTGCAGCTAGCTGACATTGGTAGTGAGCCCACTGAAAACAATGAACTTATGGCAGTTTTTGACTAGCTGAAATCTCCCCTAATTCCTGCAATTCAGAGGTCCTACGTGGGAGAGTTTTGAGAGAATTCAACTGCACTTTCATTATTAGTTTCTGTTCTCCCCTGTCAAGGGCTTTCAGGTACTTATTGGCAGTCATCAATATCCCCAGGGAAATCCTCCTATGACATTAAGTAAAATTTTAGCATATTGACAAAAAAAACCCCAAAACCAAACCAAACCAACAGAGCTTTAATAGTTTTTTTCAGTGTTTAGCAAATTAAGCCTTCTTACATGGTTCAAGTCACCTTACATGATGACTCTGAGATCGTATTTCATGAGGTTCACTTGGCCACATTATACTAGGCTGACAGCTATAT